>NC_069495.1:16199669-16225019 GCF_026875155.1 Cherax quadricarinatus | reverse complement strand
GGTTTAAAAACCCCTCAAGCGCCCCCGTAATTGGGGGTTTTTTATCCCCTTTTTGCGCGCCGTGAAAGTTCTCTGTACATTTTTAGGCGGAAAATTTCCCTGCCTTAAAAGGGTGCTTTTAGATGCACAATTTTCCCAGCCTAGATAGAACAAGGCCCTAAAGAGTGCATCATGGGTTGGGCCTCTCTAGTTTTGAGGTTTCATTATCCATCCTGTCATTTTTTTTAGCAATGCGTTTGATACAAGTTATGGTCCTTAAAGGGGTGAGATCCTCCGACTAATCACCCCCAGGTCTTTGACTTTGGTGTTTCGCTCTATTTTGTGGCCAAAATTTGTTTTGTACTCTGAGAAGATTTAATTTGATTGATTAAAAGTTAACTTGCTGTTAAAGACCCGGTACTGCTGGCACCCCTACAATGACGAACGGTCACCTCCACCCTTGTTTTCAATCGCTGTATCTAGCTTCTCTTTTTTTTTTTTTTTTTCCGCCCCACCACAAAAAAGCTATATTATCACTATAGTTGCTGGTGAAAAATTTTGGGGGAAGGACGCTTTTTCGTATATTAATTGCTTCTCGTTTGTATATTGCGACCGCTTTTCTACAGGGTTTATGAAATTCAAGTTAGCTGGTTTTCAAAAAAAAAGAAACTAATTAAAGTCCTCCACCCACTAATACCACTATAATACGGGTTAGTTGTACTACAACATGTATTTCTATTCACTGGTATCACTGATTATATGCGAGGTCACTTCAGGCCAAAAAGGTTATTAAAAAATTTGACCTGTGGAAAGTTTTGGCGATTCTGGACCCCCTCTAGGTTATCACTTCATTTACAAATTCACTGTTTTAAATGAAACCTTTGCCTTTATCCAATATACAGGGAGCCACTGATATACACTATACACTATGTTACCAATGTTTTTTAGGGAGTTTCTTTCCTCTGACACAAATTTCAATTATTATTTTTTTTCCACGGGCACGGCCTATGATTTCCCCCCTTTGGGAGTAAACTTGCTGGTAGTGCACCTAATTCTCCCTTTTTGACTCGTATATAAAGTTTTCGCCCAAAATTGGTTCCCGGCGCTAGAGGGGTGATTTTATAGGGATTTATGACACAAAATTTAAAATTCTAGCACGTAAGAGCGGGCCGTGAAAACACAGAAACCCCCAGCACAACGAGGCACGCTGACAACCCTACACATGAGTTTTGTTTCTGAGTTAATCCCCCTACATTCCTGCAACTGTTCTAAACCTATCCCCCCACCCTAATTCTGTCACAAACTGTCCATCCCCTCTCCTCCCCCCCTCCCCCAACCCTGTTTTTTTCCTCCAATAACCGACTTTTCTAAATTAACTCCATTCCCGAAAATTCCCAAAACCCCTTTTCACCCCCCTCCCCCCTTCTTTAAAACCTCCCCACCAACTAACCAGTTGTGTCACCAAATAACCCACTATTCCCCCATGCTTCCCCCCCTCCCCCACAATTCCCCCTCCACGCCCAAAAAAAGGATGTTGCCACATGCAAAGAGGGAAATGCGACAGCGGGCAACCCTGCCTTAACCCTGTTCCTCATCACCCCCCCCCCAGCTTTCCCTTAACCTGCACCCCATGACGGCCCCCCCATAAGAGTGCACATCCACCTCACTACCTCCCCCCCAAAAAACCAAATTTTTCCAAACAGCCCCCCAAAATGTCCCTTTCACGCAGTCATAGGCCTGAGCCCAATCCCAAACCCGGGACGCCCCCCCCCTGGCGTTTTTATAAAAACCCCTTTTCCCACTGTGCCCATTCTTCATGTCCCTCCCGGTATCCATACTGACCCCCATGTATGCTATTTCCCCAATTACCTTTTTAACTGTTACCCAAAACCTTCGCAAAAAATTTTGTAATCTGTACACATTAACGAAACGGACGATAATCTCCCAAACCCTTTTTCCTCCCCCCCCTTCTTTGGCACCAAAAAACAACCCCAGTTCTCTGTGTTTGCGCCATTTACCTCGTTTCAACATATAAGTAGAACTGCACTAGGGCACTCCTCATATCCTCAATGTGCTCTGTAAAAAAATCAATAGATAAAACCCATCTATTTCCCGGTGCCTTCCCTGACTCAACCATTTCACCACCTCCCCACCTCTGCCTCCATAATGCCCTCCCTCCATCATTTCCCGATCCCCTGCCACAAACTTGATGAACCCCTATTGCTCTAAATGTTTCTAACCAACACCCTCCCTCTCTTCATTTCTCCGTAAACAATAATCAGTATAACTATGATACAATCTGTGTCAGGGAGAGGACCCTGTCCCTGCACATATCCCTCCCTCCCTCACGACAATATGTGCCCACGATATTCTCAACTGTTGTCCGTGAATTTTCGGAGTACATACCCGGTTAGCTTATCACCTTTTTGTCGTCCTCCAATCCTGCTCTGACCTGTGTGCATCAAAACTTTCATTATGCATCTCCACTAAACGACTTCTAAGTTCCCCATAACTCCCCCAACCTTCCTACCCCCCCCTAACTATCAGTCAACTGGACTTAAATAATTCTGCAATCCAAACCTCCAGCGTGCCCATTCCTGCCCCTCTTCTTAAAAATTCCTGCAATCTGCACTTTGCCTGCACTCCCACCAAATTAGCAAATCCACATCCTCAATCCCTAGCTCCCAAAACCCTTTCCAATGTCTGAAAGGACCAACCTTGATTCTTCTCTGAAAAGCCTCACTTTTATTTTCAATAACTCTGATATTATTCTCGGAATACCATCCACCCCGAAGGTAGCCATACACTGCTCTGTGGTAGATAAAACCATTTACTACTGTTCTTAAACCCTCTCCATCCTATCCCCTGGCCTCACCTAAATCCTATCATACCTTGCCTCATAACTCCATGTACATAGGTGTGGGGCGACCTTGATACCCCCCTTGCAGACCACACTACGAGTCCCCGACATCACGCAAAGATCCCGTAAGGACACCCACACGTCCCGGCCCCCTAGGTATACGTCTGCTGCCTAAATCACACAATTTCCAATCCCTCCATTTTTCGCGTGTAGCAGGTAAAACCCCGGAGTTAGTATTAACAATAGTCCCGAAACAAAGACTGTTTTTATCCTCACGCTTACCAAATCGCAGGCATTTAAACATCCAACAAAACATACCTGCTCTCCCACCACCACCCATCCACCTGAACAAACCCTTCCACCTCCCCCTCCTCCACCCCATGACTCGCATTGGACTGGTTCCTTTACTATAAACAGCCACTCTCCCTTTAAAAGCATTGCCATGCTTACAAACAAAAACTTATATCCTCTCCAATCGCAACTCACTAACCTTAATTATGGTATGCTCTGTAGGAAAACAAACATCCTGTCAGACCTTTTGAGGATACCACTCCAACCATTACCCTTTTTACTTCAGTTTTGAGGCCATTAGATTTATGGTACACACCTGAATGGGACACGGAAGGCGGGACTTACCTCTGTACCGCTGTGTTTTGCTCACACTTCCCTTCCAGCTGCATCACCTTTCCCTTATACCCTTTTTAATAAGACCCCTACCCCCCTGTCCCTTCCCCCGATTTTCCCGGTATCTCCCCCTGTACGGGATTTTCGTACCGCCTCTTCCCATGCCTTCTTACCTGGTTTTGACCAGGTGTTAAAAACGTCGTCTAATTACAGTCAACCCCGCTGGCGCTTCCTAGAGCTGCCTCCCAAAGCCATCTTTCCCTCAGGTACATCCTCATGTGTAACTCTGCCACCACAAGTGTATCCTGTCCACTATTCCCTGTTATCCTTTCTTCTCATCAGACCTTTGCAATCGTGCCTATCACTGGGCCGTCTATCCAGTCTCTCCTACCAAAAGTCTCCTCCAAGAATTCCTGGAGCACTGACTCCAAGGACACTCTGTGTCGTCTCCACCACTTCCTCCACCACCACAGGCGTTGGAGGAGGATCTCCATCCTCCACTGGGAAGTGTGAACACTCGTCCCATTCTGTTCTCCCTCCTTCTCCACATCCTTCACTCCATTAGAGGTGTCCAGTTTTCGCCGTCGCACGACACTCGTCTGTGGACTCTCCACGGGGCTGGCACCTTGGGGCAACTATACGTGCACATTGCGCCGTATATGTTCTAAGGAGTTGCAAAGACGACACGTCCTTCCTTTTGTCCACATAAGTACACATATACCTGAGTTTGTTGCCTGTTCAACATCTCTAGAAGGTATAGGTTCTTTACTTTCAATCTTGATGTTGATGAACTTCCGGGACGGCCTCATAGGGTCCATCCCGCCATAACCTCCTCTAGCCTCATGGATTGACTCGTATTGCTGGAAACGTCCTCTATACAAACTTGGTCGCTCAAAAGGGTACATTTTTCACCGTACCCACGTATAGTAAGTAGGAACTTGTATCATGATACACAATCCATCGTCGAAGTTTAGCAAATCGGCGTTCCTTGTACTCCTCCTCCACACTGTTGTGAACTGGCTCAGAAATTCACAAATATCTTTTCATCCCGTTAAGGGCCACACCATACAGTTCCTCGTTAGGGATGCCAATTTGATCCCTAAAAATAGCAGGAGAAGTACGTTCATGTTGCAAGGCTCAGGAACCTTAACAGCTCAATGCAGACTGTGTTAATCCTCCTGCGTGTAATCCGCCATGTTTGATCAGTGAAATCTGCGCGAAACCAGGTGAAGGGGGAGCTACTGCGCAGCCGTCCGCTCGGCCCAATAGCGATGCGAAACAAATGTCGGCTGGTTTGTGGGTTGTGGATGATACAACTGTATTGTCGAGGATGAGGATTTACACACAAGGTAGGAAAGGTGGTAGATGTGTTTGGCGAGGATATGGGATGGAAATTAATGTGGCAAGTTAATTAATGGAAAACCTAGGCAATCACGTAAATAGAGGTGGGACAGTTAGGGCGCGGGGAGTGTGGTGGATCAGCTATTGATTTGTGGGATAGTGGTGACGTTAGAATCCATTGTTATTTATTTAGAAGTTTCCAGTGGAATGGGTGTGCGACCTCCATCAATTACATTTAGCATTGAATGGAAGTATGATAAGTAGCGATTACTCAGTAACTGTCCAGATTTCGCTTAGCGATTACGATGGGCTTAGAAAACATTATATCTGTTGACTGGGGTAACGAAGAGAGCTATCAATATGAAAGTTTTTGAACACTATACTTGAGGTCTCAAAGAACGTTTTTTCATGTATAAAGACATTAGAATCAAATAGAAATGACCCATAAATGGATGAATAATAGGCTGAAATGTTCTACTAGGGCATAAGAAAGGATTATAGGCTGTTTCAAAAGAGGTGAGTTCATCCTTTTGGAATCAGTATATTGGCATTAAGAGGGACATTAAAATGGGGATAAGAAAAAGCTAAAAGGGACTATGAAATTAAAGTTGCTAGGGATTCTAAAACTAACCCAAAAAGTTTTTTCCAGGTATATAGAACAAAAGTCAGAGATAGGATGGGATCCTTAAAATAACTATGGGCATCTTACTGACAAAGAGAATGAAATGTGCTCGATTTTAAATAATTATTTTCTCTCGGTTTTTACACAGGAAGACACTAATAACATTCCAGTAATTAATTTCTATAGTGGGCCAGAAGAAGATAAATTATGTAACATCACAGTCACTAGTGAAATGTCCGATACAAAGTAGAAAGGCGTAAGGAGAGGAGGAGTTCGAGGTAATCAGTCCCTCAGCCTGGAGTCGATGTGTTCAGTCCATCAATCTTGTAGAATGTACAGCATATTGCCGTAGACGTGGCTTATATACTGTAGTGAGGTGAAGCGAAGCAGGAGGAGGTGAGGTCATAGTGGTACCATCCACTAGTCGAATTAGGTCTTCGTCCAAAGGTTGGACAAGTGTTGAAGAATTCTTTGTAACAAGAACCCATGATGCTGCAGTGTCAGACAGTTGTGATGAATGGTTTGAAAAACCGACAAGTTGAAGATTGAGACACTTATGCAACATATGGGATTCTTTATTCAGGAAACGTTTTGCCACGCAGTGGCTTCATCAGTCCGATACAAAGTAGAAAGGCGTAAGGAGAGGAGTTTACCTGGAGTTTACCTGGAGAGAGTTTCAGGGGTCAACGCCCCCGCAGCCCGGTCTGTGACCAGGCCTCCTGGTGGATCAGCGCCTGATCAACCAGGCTGTTGCTGCTGGCTGCACGCAAACCAACGTACGAGCCACAGCCCGGCTGATCAGGAACTGACTTTAGGTGCTTGTCCAGTGCCAGCTTGAAGACTGCCAGGGGTCTGTTGGTAATCCCCCTTATGTGTGCTGGGAGGCAGTTGAACAGTCTCGGGCCCCCGACACTTTTTTGTATGGTCTCTTAACGGCTAGTGACACCCCTTTTTCATTGGGGGGATGGTGCATCCCTCTGCCAAGTCTTTTGCTTTCGTAGTGAGTGATTTTCGTGTGCAAGTCGGTACTAGTCCCTCTAGGATTTTCCAGGTGTATTAATCATGTATCTCTCCTCCGCTTCCAAGGAATACAGGTTTAGAAACCTCAAGCGCTCCCAGTAATTGAGGTGTTTTATCTCCGTTATGCGGGGCCGGGGAAAAAGTTCCTTTTTAAAATTTTTTAGGTCGGAAATTTCACCTGCCTAAAAGGGTTTGCTGTTAGAGGGCGCAATTTTTCCAGCCTAGATAGAAAAAAGTAAACCTAAAAGATTTGTCATTCAGGGGGTTTGGGCCCCCCTATTTTTAAAAGGTCCTCATTTCCATCCGTCATTTTTCTAGCAGATGGATTGATAAAATGTTTAGGGTCCTTAAAGGGTGGGGATCCCCCGGGACAAACACCCCAGGTCTTTGACTTTGGTTTTCTTTTCTTTTTTTTGGGCCAAAATTTTTGTTTTTTTACTTGTTTGAATTTTTAAATTTTTCCTAAATGTTTCCCCTATTTGAGAAATTTTGGAATTTTTTCATCTTTGAACTTCATTTTGGGTTTTCTGCGGGGCCCACTAAAAAGGATTTTGTTTGATGTCCGCCGGGGAAGGCCTTGCGGGTTGCTGAAATGGGGGGGCCCACTGTCATGCGATTGGGTGTTCTTTTGCAAAGGAAGACACTTTGCGTGGGGGGACCCCCCTTTTTCTATGTCGGATTTTGGGATGAGGAAAAAAGATGGGAGCTAGTACTGTCCCTTTTGTGGAACAGGTTTTTTCACCTTGCTGCCTGGGGGATTTTTAACTCTTTTGGGCGATACTCTCTGTGTTCTGTTAGGGAGGAAATTTAAAAATCCATCGACCGACTTTTCCTTTTTTTCCCTTTTTTAGCGGGGCATTTTTGCGCTATTACCCCAAATGGGAACCCCATTTTGCCCAAAAAGCTTTTGCAAATTCTGTATAAATTACTTCGGGATTTTTTTTTGTCTTCTGGGCATTTAGGCCCTTTTTGTCGTAGTGATCCAGTGTTTTGAGCCCAGAAAGGAGGGGACCTTTTTAAAACCCCCATGTTTCCCCGGGGGTTTGAAAAAACTGAGGGGTTTCTAGAGGGGTTTGGGTGATTTTTGTTCTTAGGACCCTTTAAAAAGAATTTTTTAGGTTATGGGATTTTGTGCTTTTTGGGGTTTTGTTTTTCTTTGCTGTTGCTTTATCCCCCCTTTGGGGAAATTTGGGGCTATGTCTGTTTTTTTTGAAAACTGGGGGGGAGGGACCCCCGTGTCCATGCCCCCTCCCCCAAAAGGAGGGAAAAAAAGGGGCTCGTGGATGGGGGGCCTTCTTGCATTTTCTTGATAAAACACAGAGTTCCATGAGTCTTCCCCCTGGGGAAGGAGTCCCGGGGGCATGTCATTTATCGCCTGTTCGAAGCCCATTTGGCGTCGGAAAAAATTTCGGATAGGTTTGTGTTAATAAAATTTTTGTGGCTCTCTCATAAAAAATTCTTTTGGGATTTTTGGGACTCTCTTTCGGGTTTAGGGGGGCTTGCTAAAAAAACTGATTTCATTTTTGGGATTTAAAGTAGCTAAACTCTTTTTCCTTGCTGTCTCTGTTTTTAAAACCCCCCATCTTTTTTTAAGTAGGGGGCCCAATACTGGACGTTGTTCTCGATTTTGTTTTGGGATAGGAGAAAAAAATTATTTTGGGGTTTTTTCTTTCGTTTTCATTTTTTGGTTTTTTAAGTTTTTCCCGCGTTTCCCTGACCCTAAAGGTTTTCTTTTGGGGCTTAAAGTTCGATGTTTGCTTTTTCTCGGGGCCCCATGTCCCCCTGCGCTTTTTCAGATATTTTGGTTTCTTTTACCCGCTCTTTTATTTTTTTTTTCCGGGGTGCCTGTAAAGGGGGGCGGCCTTTTCTCTTTCTTTTTTAAACATTTTTCTCCCCTTTTTCTTAGAGGAATAAACCCGGGTGCATCCATCGGGGTGCCACCGGGGTTTTTAAATCGTTCTAGGATAAGTTTGGGTTTGTGTTGTTTAAAGAATATTTTTCCCCAGTTTATGGGTTTTGGGGATTTGGGGTTTACGGGGGGCCCCCACTTTAGGGTTTTTGTTATTGAATTTGGGAATTTGGTAAATTTGTTTCCCTCGTGCTGTTTTCATTTTGTCGGTTCTGGGGTTTCCCACGCATACTTTTTTCTGAACCTAAAATTATGTTGTGTTGAAATATTTTTTTTTGGACATGGTAAATTTCCCTTAAATCAGATCATAAAGGGGTTAGGGGAAAGGAGGTCTAGGGGTTTTTCCCCGGGTTCTAGTGGGCCCTCTATTTTTTTCGGGTTTTTTAAATTGAATTTTGTGCAGAGTTTTAAAAGCTTTTTGGTTTTTTGGGGATTTTTCATCAGAGCGGGGCCTCCGGGGTGTTTTTTAACTGAAACCCTTTATTTTTTTGTATATTCCTCCTTTTTTAGGTGCTTTAATTTAAAGTCCCCCGGGGAGCAAGAGGGTTGGGTGCGGGAAAGCTGGAAGTTTTTCCCCGGGGACAGTGGTAAAATTTTTAAAACAGCTGTTCCTGGAAATTGCGGGGGATTTTGGGCTTTCCGGGGGGCTTGTAGACTCCCACAATGATTTGGTTTTGGTTCTCGACCTTTACTGCTAAAAATTTCCCACTACCTTAATTTGAGGCATTAAGCGTTTTTGTGCAAAACAAGGGGACTCGAAATGTAAAGGGCCCAAAACCCCCCCCCCTTTTTGCCTTTTCATTTTTCTGTAAACTTCTGTTTTGGTTTTGAAACCCTGGGATCCATATTTCGTTGTAAAAGTGATCCTTTTTTTGGGGTTTCCCCAGTAAAGGCCGCAAACATTGCCTTTGCCCTCGCAAGCGGGTCACGGAAAAAAAGGTTTTTTGTTTTTTGGGTTGGGCGGTTTAGCCCCTGTATATTTCCCAAAAGAAGAATGTTATGGGGATGGTGGTATTGGGGTTTACGGGGGGGGGATTTTTTTTGGGCATTAGTATCTGTTTTCTTTTGGGGTTTTGGGGAGTGGGGGCCCATCGCCTGGGGTTTCCCCACCCCCGGGAAATTTGAGGATTTTGGTGTACGATTTTTTTTGCCATTTCCTGCCATTTTTTTTTTCCTTTCCCTGGCACAAAAAAATCCTCCCCCTTTTTGAGGGGGCTGGGGCCCTCCCCAAAGGTTTTTCCCCAGGGGCCTGGATTTTTTGGGTTTTTCTTTTTGCCCCCTTTAGTTTGGTTTTCCCTTTGGAAATTTTTAAGTTATACCCACAGTTTTTCCTGAAATAAAAGAGGTAACATTTCAGGGGGGAAAAAAGTTTTACGGGAAAGGGAGTTTGCTTTTTCCCTGTTTTCTTGGGCATGGCTTTTTCTGGGTGGTCATTTTCCCATTTTTTCCCCATTTGTTTTCAAGTTTTTCCCCATCCCAAGGCAGTACCAAGTGCTTAGTATGTGAACAGGCTTGGTTTTGCTTCCCTTTGGGGTTTTTCTGGGGACTGTTTTCCCCTGTTGGTGCATGTTTCCCTGTTTTTACTTTTTATCCTCCCTAGCACCAACAATGGAGTCCACCAGTTGTTTTTGGTAATTTACCCTTCCCTTTTTCTATTGGAGCCCTTTTGTTTGCTATTTCTGCGGTATTTCTAGTTTGCCAAAAATTGGGTTTTTTTTTTTTCCCTTTGGGGAATACATTTGTTTCCTACTATGGGGGGGCCTGTCCCTATGGGGTTTTATTTATATGAAATTCCCTTCCTGCTTTAAAAATTTCCCGGGGTTTACCGGGGGGAACAAAAATCTCCGTTTCACCATTTACTTTTCTCCCAGGACAGTATTTTCCGCTTCCCTTTTCCTGTCCCCCAGGACGGCACCTCCAGCTTCCCATTACTGTCTCCCAAAAACGGGCACTTCCCCCCACTTTTAAAGGGATCCCGGGGGAATTTCACCCCACCCTTACAGTTTGTGATACAGGGCCCCAGTACCCAAGGGGGCATTTACCATTCACCCCAAAATTTTTTAAGGGTTCCCCATCTGTTTGGAAGAAAAGCTTCCGGGTTTTTTCTATGAAAGGCTTTGATGTTGTCCTTTTTTTAAATCCCCCTTGTGTTTTTTAGTCCCAAATTTTCCCTTTTGGGTATAAAAAAAAAACACTTCTCTTTTTAAATTTACTGTTTTGTAGCGGGGTTTTCTGGGTATCTGCAAAAGGAGCGGGGACCCCAAATTTTTCCCAAAAAAATTACAATTTATCCATGTGGAACCCCGTTTTTTTGACTGACCACAGCTACACACGGGGTTCTTAATAAATTTAAATGGTTTGTTTTTTACTGCAATTTCCTAGAAAACCTTTTTTAAATTTTAAAATTAATAACCTTAAATAAAAGTTTAAGCAAATTTGTTTTTCTTTTTCAATTTTTTTTTTGGTATTTTGGGGACAGCTTACCATCACGTTCTGTTTTTTTAATGTTTGTGTTTAAAAGGGCCCCCAAAACCCCCCCATCCGTTTACAGTCTGCTTTTTTTGTCCAACAAAAATGTTTAAAACCACCCGGGTTTGCCCAAAGGTCAAGGGTTCGGGACCGGGTAAAGGGTTTTGGGGGAACCAGTCAAGGGTTGGGGGCCCAGTCGATCTCCCTTGATCAGGGGGGTCATTTTTTTAAAAACATACTGGTCGGTGTTTTGAGCAAACCACTTTAAAGGATTTACTGGAAATTATCTCCGGAGTTTTTATGTAAATTTGGGAACTGATACAAAAGTAAAATTTGGGCCGTTTTTTGAAGACCCGGGGGTGATATTGGCAGCTCTTCCCAATGCGCGGTCGACCTAAACCCCTTGTTTATAAAATCGCTGTATTGGGCTTTTTTGATTTTTTTTTTCCCTCTCCACCCCAATAAATGCTTTTTATTATCACTATAGTTTTAAATGGGGGCAAAAATTTTTGGGGGAAGGACCCCTTTTTTCTGTAGTTTAATTAAAATTTCTTTTTTCGTTGTGTATATTGCGGGAAACCCCTGTAACTACAGGGTTTTATGAAATTACCGTAAAGTCTGTTTTTAAGAAAAAGGGGGAAAAATAATGAAAGTCCCCTCCACTCCATTTAAATACCCTTTAATATGGGGTTTGTTGTACTACCCAAAACTGTATTTGCTAAATTCCCCCTGGTATCATAGAATTTTATGCAGTACAACTAGCAAGCCCGGAAAAAATTAAATTAAAAAAAGCTTTACCTGTGGTAAGTTTTTTGGCGGAAAATTTTTTTTGGCCCCCTGCCTCTTAGGGGGTTTTACTTAATTTTCAAATTCAACCCCGTTTTCAAAAGACACTTTAGCCTTTATTTATTTTAATATACTAGGGAAACCACTGTAGTTTACCCCTATAAAAACTATGTATCCCCAAAGTTATCAGGGAGACTTTTTTCCTTGACACGAAAAATTTTAATTTTTTATTATTTTTTTCCCCAGGGACAAGGCCAATTTATTCCCCCCTGGCAGTTAAAACCCGTAGGGTTTGTGCACACTAATTTTTCCTTTTTTGATCAGTTTTATAAAGTTTTCCGCCCCAAAAATTTGGGTTCCCGGGGGCTAGGGGGGATGTTTTCGGGTTGGATTGTGACCCCCAAAAATTTTTAAATTTTTAGCCCCGGGAAGAGGACCGGTTTAAAAAAAACGAGATAAAACCCCGGGGCACAAAAAAGGGGGGCGCCGACCCCGCCTGGGGCCTGGGTCGTGTGTTAGTCCTCAATCTTGTAGAATTTTTACAGATAGGGCCGTAGACGTGGCTTATATTTCTGTAGTGAGGGGGAAGCGAAAGGGAAATACATTTTTACAAAAATTGATGGGGAAAACAAACGACTTTCCCAAACTGAGGGGGGGTTTATTCCTCGGAAAAATCCTCCTTCCCCTTTCGGGCCCTTTTTACTTTGTAAACGGGGGCCCAAAACCAGTATTTTCCTTTGGGGTGGAACCAAGTCGAAAGGCCCCCCCACTCCCCCAAAACCCAAAAGATCAGATTTTAATGCGGAAAAAAAAACCCCCCCCAGTACCAACAATTTCCACCCGGGCCGATAAAAAATTCTTCTTTTTTCAAAAAAAGGGTCTTTAAAACCCCGCAACAAACAAAAAAAAAATACCTTTTTCCGTGGGGGCCCCGTTGAGAGGCAAAGGGGAATGTTCGGGGGCTTTTACTGAGACCCCCATAAAAAGGGTAAATTGGACAACGAAATATGGATCCCAGGTTTAAAAATAAAACAGATGTGAAGAGGGGAAAAAAGGCAAAAAAAAGGGGGGGGGGGCCTGTTTTCCCTTTTTCCGGGGGTTTCCCCCTTTGCACAGGGAAAAACTTCAAAGCCTCAAATGACGGGAGGGGAGTTTTTAGGGAGTAAGGTCGAGAAAAACCAAAAAACCTTTTTCTTGTGGTAGCTTCAAGCCTCCGGATGGGAAAAAATCCCCGCCCAAATTCAGGGAAAAGCTGTTAAAAATTGACCACTTGGGCTGGAAAATCTTCCCGCTCCTGCACCCCAAATCTTGCTCCTGGGGGATTTTTAACTTAAATAAAAAAATGGGGAATTAGCAAATAATATTGTTGCAGTAAAAAACCCCCCGGGGGCCCGCTCTGATTTAAAAATCACACTCCACGAGCCTTTTAAAAAATTTTGCACAAAATTCAAAATTTTAAAACCCGGGAAAAAAAAAGAAAAACCTTTTAGATGGGGGAATACACTAGACCTCATCTTCACTAAAAATGATGATCTGATAAGAAATGTTTACCATAATTTTAAAAAAAAAAAATTAAAATGATCCCAAAATTTAAATTTAGGTTCAAAAACAAAGTATGCGTTTGGGGGCCCCCGACCGGGGGAAAAAGAGGGGGCTAGTCCCCGAGGGGCAATTTACCCAAAATTTAACTTCAATAACAAAAAAAATTAAAAAGGGGGGGGACCCAAAAAAAAACCAAGTCCTAAAACCCATATAAAATGGGAAAAAATTACTAGCCCAAAACCCGGGACCCAAAAATTATTTTCCTAGAACGATTAACCGGTGGCACTCGATGTTTTGGGCCCAAGGGGGTTATTCCTTAAGAAAAAGGGGGGGTAGATGTAAAAAAAAGAAAGAGGGGCAGGGGGCTCCCTTTTTTAAGGCGGAAAAGGAAAAAAAAATAACAGGACGGCTTTAAAAAAAGGTCAATTATCTGAAAAAACGGGAGGGAAGGGCACTGGTCAAAGAAATAGCAAGCATCGAACTTAAACTAAAAGGGAAACCTTTTTGGAGTCCCCGGAAAAACGCGGGAAGAACTAAAAACCCCCTAAATGAAATCGAAAGAAACCCAAAAAAATTTTTTTTCTCTTATGCCAAAATCAAAAATTTGGAAAACAAAAGTCCCCCGTATTTGGGGCCCCCTTTCTTTTAAAAAAGATGGGGTTTTCCCACACAGATGGGCAAACAAGGAAAAAGAGTGAGCTTTCTTTAAGTCCCCAAAATTTACCCCAGTTTTTAGCAAGCCCCCTAAACCCGGGTGAGAAATCGAAAATCAAAAAAGAAATTTTTTTTTTAGGGGAGCCCCAAAAAATTTTATTTAAACAAGGCCTATTTCCCATGTTATCCCGACGCCAAAGGGTTCGAAAAGGCGGAATTTAAAAGACATGCCATGCAATCTGGCCCCCCGGGGGCCCGGGTCTTTGGAAAATCTGTGTTCATTTAAGAAAATGCAAGAAGCCCCCTTTTCCCAAGGCCCCTTTTCCCTTTTCCCATGGAGAGGGAGGGTGGGGGAATTTGGGGGGCGTCCCTCAGTTACTAAAAAAAAAAAACAGGGCTAGCCCCCCTCCAAAAATGGGGGGAGTAAAACCAAAAAGCAAAAGGGAAATACAGAACCCCAAAAGCACAACATCCCTATCATAAAAAAAATTTTTAAAGGGTCCTTTAAAAAGCAAAATCACCCCCATCAGAAACCCATCAGTTACACAACCCCCGGGGGGAAAAATTGGTTTTGAAAAAAAGGGCGCTCCCGTCTGTTCAGCTTTCTGGATCACTTCGGGAAAAATTTTAAAAACATAGAAGACAAAAAGAAATGCCCCCTGTAATTTTTTACCCGACTTTTGCAAAAACCTTCGGCCCAAATTTTGACCAGGCGTAATAGCGCACAAAAAAACGCGCCCAAAAGGGGAAAAAAGGAAAGTTTGGTCGATGGAAACTATAATTTTTCCCCTAACAGAAAAACAGAGAGTAGTTTGTCCCAAAAGAGTTTAAAATCCCAGGCGCTACGGTGGGAAAAACTCGGTTCCAAAAAGGCCAAGTTTCTAGGTCCCATCTTGTTTCCCCATCCTCTTTTCCGGGGCCCTTGGGGAAAAAAGGGTGTTTACCCCCAGCACCCTGTCTTCCTTTTAAAATGGAACCCCGAATCTTTCCCCCACGTTTTTCTTCCCTTGCGGGCATGCAAGGGGGGTCCGGGCGGAAATCAACCAAATTTTTCATTTGGGGTGCAGAAAAACCCTTTTGAAATTTTAAAAAAATTTAGAAAATTTTTAATTACTCAGGGTTGGAAACTTAGGAAATTTAAATTTTTATCAGAGTTTAAAAAAAAAATTCTGGCCAAAGAAATGAGCGAAAAAACCCCGTCAAAAAACCTGGGGGTGTTATTTCGGAGGGGTCTCCCCCTTCAAGGGGGGCCCTAACATTGTATCTCGATCTTGAAAAATGACAGGAGGATAATGAGAACCTTCAAAAAAAAGGGGGGGCAAGCCCATGGGTTCATCTTCAGGTCACTTGTTCTATCTAGGCGGGAATTTTTGCCCGACTCTAACAAACACCTTTCAAGGGAAAGGGGAAATTGCCGACCTAGAAAAATTTCAGAGAATTTTTTACGGCGCGCATAACGGAGATAAAAAAAACCCCCAATTTTCCCGGGGCGCTTTTAGGTTTCTAAACCGGGATTCCCTGGGAACGCAGGAGGGAGGGGGTTTCATGGGTTATATTTCACTGGAAAAAAATTCCCAGAGGGACTAGTACCGGGGAAAATTTTACACGGAAAAAACACTCATACGGGGAAAAAAAAAAAGACTTGGCAGGGGGCGGGTGACCATCCCCCCAAAAAAAAGGGGGGGTGTCACTAGGGCCCTTTAAAAGGGGCCCTTCAATAAGTGGGCAGGGGGCCCCAGATGTTTTAAAATGTCCCCGCACACATAAGGGGGGTTACCAAAAAGGGCCCCCGGGAAATCTTCAAGTGGCCCCTGGGGCCCAAACACCTAAAGTCAGTTTTCCCGGGTCACCGGGTGGGCTCGTTTGTTGGTTTTGGGGCAGCCAGGGAGCAACAGCCTGGTTGATCAGGCCCCGATCCCCCGGGGGCTGGGGCACAGGGGCCGGGGGCCGGGGGGGGCGGGTTTCCCCCCAAAACTCTCTCCGGGGAAAAATCCCGGTTAAAATGATTTAAGCCCGCGTGGCGAAACGGGTTTTCCCGAATAAAGATTCCTTTTGTTTGGGGACAAGTTTTCTCAATTTTTCAACCCCTTTTTTTGGGTTTTTTAAACCATTATCCAAAACTGTCTGGACACTGGGAGGCATCATGGGATCTTTTTACAAAAAAAAAATTTTTCAACACTTGTTTAAACCCTTTTGGGCGGAAAAACCTCTTTTGACTTGTGGGTGGGACCTTTTGACCTGAAACCCCTCCCGCTTCCTTAAATCACTACAGTATATAAGCCCGGGGTTCGGCCCCATGCTGTAAATTTTTTCAAGATTGATTTGGGTGGGAAAACATCGACTTTCCCGGCTTTGGGGGTGTTACGTTTGAAATCCTCCCCTCCTTACGCCTTTCTGCTTTGTAAACCCGGGTGATGAAAACCAGCGTGGCGAAACGTTTTCCCGAAAAAGATTTCCCCCTTTGTTGCATAAGTTTTTCAATCTTCAATTGCGGTTTTTTTAAAAAAATTTTATCACACTAGTGAAATGGTTGTGAAGCAGATGGACCGATGAAGCAAAAAAAAGGTTCCCCCGGGGTCCTTTATGAGGTTTTTTCAAGGGGGTTTTTAAAGGGAAGGGAAAAAAGGAAAATTGTGAACCATTAATTTAAAATTTTTTTAAATTTTTCTCTTCAAACGATGTAGGTTGATTTTGGGGAGGGTGGGTAATGTAATTCCCTTTTTTAAAAAAAGGGGAAAGTCGTTTTCCCTCAAATTTTCCCCCAAAAAAGTTGGGCCCCCAAATTTTAGGCAAATTTTAGAGTTTTTTTTTTTTTTAAAATTTTAGCTGGATTATAAAAAAGCCCTCTCGTAAGATAGCTTGATTTAAAGATATCCGAGGGTTCACAAGAGGCCGGTTTTTGTCTAACTAATTTTTAAATTTAAATTTTTCAGTAAAAATTTTGAGGCTGTTGACCAAGATTTAAAAAAATTTGATATTTATTTTCCTTTGATTTTAGGGAAGGGTTTTGATAGAGTTCCCCACCAAAGATGTTAAAAAAAAGTGTCAGCTCATTTGGATTGGGGGGGAAAAAAGGGGTCTCGGGGGGTCGAGGGCATGGCTCATGAAAGGGAAACCCGAGGGGGTTTTCCATAAAATGGGGTTTAAAAACCCAGTGGGGGTCTGTAAAAAAGTGGGGGTTTTCCCCAGGGATCAGTTTAGGCCCGTTGTTGTTTAAAAATATTCAATGATTCGATAGGGGTTTTTTTTACTAGTGATATGAGGGGAAAAATTTGCCGAGCACAAAAAAGGGTAGGTAGGATAATTTATTTCCAAAAAGTGATTTTTTTAGAGAACTTTTAAGAGGATTTTTAAAAAAACTGTATTTTGGTTTAGAAAAAAAATGGCAGATGCAGGTTTTATGTTTGTAAAAGAAGGTTTTGAAGGCCCCCGGGAGGGGTCCCTAACCCAGGGAGTTATAAGTTAAATGATGTTTGAAATTAGCCATCCCGATTGCGAAAAGGAAATTGGGGGTTATGGTGGCAGCATCAAAAACCCAAAGACACAACCCTAAGGTACTAATAAGGAAAATAGATTACTGGGTTTTATATCAAGAAGTGTAAGCAACGAATCCAAGGTCAACTGCAGCTTTATACATCATTTAACCCTCCCTAGATTATGCAGTAAATTTCTGGTCTCCATTTTAAGAAGGGACTAAATTCGATAGAAAACATTCAGCTAGGAACAAAATTTAATACAAAGCTTTAGAAATCTTCCTTATGAAAAAAGATTGAAAACTCTAAGTTACATTCACTTGTTAGACAAAAAAAGGGGAACCCTGATCAAAGTGGTAAGTGGAAGATAGGCATTAAAAAAGGGTGATTTTAATAAGGTCTTGAGGATATCTCTCCAAGAGAGAACCCGCAGTAAGGGTTTTAAAATTAATAATTTAGTTTTAAAAGGACATAGGAAAGTATTGGTTTGGAAAATTTTTTGGGGTTATTGAGGCCAGGACCTTTGGGTAGTTTTAAAATTTATTTTGGAAAACATAGGGGGAATTTTGGGGTTTTAAGGGGACTTGCCATCAGGCTTATTTCTTGGGTAGTTTGGAAATTGGGTTGGGGGAAAATGTTTTGTTAGGAGATAAAATTGAAAAGGGACCCCCTTAGGGGGCCAACAGGCCTGCTGCAGTGTTCCCCCCTTTTTATTTTGGGGTATTGAAAAGTTTGGGTTTTGAGGAGGGGAAACAAAATTGCATCTGGGTCATTGTGACGAACGTCCTTTGTATAAAAAAAGGGCACGTGTGGCTTTAAAAACCCTGAGGCGGCGAGGGGTGGAACGTTGCAACATGGGATTTTCTGATTTAAGGGGGATCGGTTTGACGGGCTAAGTAAGGGCTGGTGAGCTTCACTTTAGCCAAGGGGCTGGGGCTTATCCCCTTTAGAAAACGAATGAGAGGGGTATCTAAAAAGCGGGTTTTTGAGGAAGGTGGGGGCAGGAGGGGGGCAGAAAAACTGGTATGGTATGCAACGATGGTGGGGGTAAGGATTTAATGTTTGGGAGGCCCTGTTTGGGTTTTAAAGACGGGAAAGGTCGAAGGCCTTTAAAATTTAGGATTTTTGAAGGGTTTTGGGGGGGGTCTGCGGGGGCGGAGTTGAGGGGGCATACCCCAGTATGGTGGGGGAATATCTGGAAATATTAGGAATTGCGTATTTAAAACCCGGTGTAAGGGAGGAATGTTTAGGTTTTTTACTGGAACTTTCCGTCGGGGTTTTTTTTATTTAAAAGGGGAATAAGGGGGGGGGGGAGTGCAAAGCGTGTGGGGTTTTCGGAGACTTTTTCTTCGGTGTTTTTTGTAATTTTTTAGAAGCTGTGGGGTATGGTTTTGAAAATTTGGTAGGGGGGGGGGAAGGGTTAAGGTGTTTAAGGGGGAAAGTTTAATAAGGGGGGGATGAGCAATGGGGTGAATGGGTTTGGTAGTGGGCCTGATTTTATTTTTACGTTTGGGCATGAGGGGGGGTTGAGGGAGGTGGGGTTTAGGGGGGTGGGTGGAGGGGGTGGGGTGAGGGAGGTGGGTGTGAGGGAGGTGGGTGTAGGGGGGGTGGGGGTGAGGGGGGGGGTGTGAAGGGGGGGGGGGGGGGGGGTGGGTAGGAGGGGGGTGAGGGAGGTGGGTGTGAGGGGGGGGGTGTGAGGGGGGTGGGGGTGAGGGGGTGGGGGGGTGAGGGGGGTGGGTGTGAGGGGGGGGTGGAGGGAGGGGGGGGTGTGAGGGGGGTGGGTGGAGGGAGGGGGGTTGAGGGAGGTGGTGTGAGGGAGGTGGGTGTGGAGAAAAATAAAGGTTTTAGCGGCCACCATTTAAGAACTAAGGGTCCCCATGGGACTTTAGGGGAAAAGGGGGGAACAGTGTTTACTGAGGGATCCGGATTTTAATTTAAAGGTTTTAGGGGATTTAAGTGTAAAGGGGTAGCGAGGGGCTAGTTTCTTGGGGGAGATGGGGTTGATGGCTTTTAAAGGTGTGACGGTTTTGCATGATACATATGTTTTTCCTGAGTATGTTGTGTGGGGGGGTTTTTTTTACACAGTTTTCCCCCTTATTTTGGAAGATTTTGGATAGTAATGAAGTAATGTTTTGGGGAGCACTACATCATTGTGGTATACAAGGTGAATGAAAGGGTAGAATTTTAAAGTTTTTGTTTTTGGGGAAAAATACTTTTTTCGTTTTTTTGTGAGAGGCCTTCAAAGATTTTTTTAAAAGCACATACACAGGTTTTTTACTAAGGTCTGCCATATGACTTTTTTTAGAATATGCTCTGATACAAAGCCGTTTTTTCCCTTTTGTGGGATGCATTTTAAGACCAATTTCTGTATACTGAAGGTTCGAATTTTAAATAGTGTAATGGTAACGGGGTACGTTTTTTTATTTATGGCGAGAAAAAAATTTGACAAAGGGCCTAACATATAATGTTTCACGGCCTGGTTAAAATTAATAGTACATGCTGTGACCGTATGTGTAGGGTATGTTATATTTTTTAAGTACATGGGGTTGGTTTCCCCTTTGCTTTTTTAATGTTTAAAGTCACTGAAGAGTATATTTAATAATATAAAAATGTATTGATTTTGTGTAAAAAACACAAATTTTTGATGACTTTGTTGGGGCAGGGGTGCTTAAGTTTAATAGCGGGTTTTTTATGTATTAATAGCATAGGGATATATGTAGAAAATCTTGGGTGGGGGTTCACCCATGTTTAGATAAGAGTATATTATCCTTTTATGCTAGACAAAGTTTCATAATTGTTACTTAGAGCAATAGATCCTGCGCTCTTTTAGTATGTCAATGTTTTTTTTGTATTTGATAGGGGGGAGTACTTTTACTTGAAGCACATATGTATGACTTTTTAAATGTACCTTTGGAGGGGGGGGGATGTATAGGTTTTTAAGGTGTGGGGAGGTTTTTACCTTTAAGATTGTTTTTTTTAATAAAACTTGGCATAAGTGTATAAGTGTGCTGAGTAATTCTCTGGGTATGTTGTTGGTAACCTGTGGGAATTTTTTTTTTTTTTTATTGTAATACGATGTTTACTTTTAAATTTTTTTTGTTCCATGTTTTATTGGTTTTGTGCAATTGCTTCCATGTAAACTAAACTGTATTTTAAATAAAATATAAAAAAAAAAATAGCAAATAACAAACACATATAACAAACACAAAAAAGGTTACACAAATATACTGAAAAACATCGCTTGGACAAAAAAAACATTAAAAAGAGGGTAATCTTTAACCCTAATTTTCACTTGAACAACACAAAAACATAACATGTAGGGGCCCCCGAACAGTTCAAAAAATATAATAAAAACCATAATCCCTCAGGTAACACTATTTTCAAATATTACTGGACATATTGCCAATGCACAATACAATACAATAAGAAGAATATTACTATAAATATACGGTTTTCTCACAACCAACCAAATAATAAATAAATGAAAGAACCTACATCACAATCTCATGATAAACATACTCTTACTCACCTAACCTCCCAGTACATAATTCCCTACAGTAACACATACTCGCCTTACCACAAGTCTTTTCGAGTTAGCCACAAAACTAGAAAACCCAAATAAGCATTCCGCACTCATCTACAGGCTATACACATTATATAACATAGCAATAAAATGCTCGGTACAAACACATAAAACCCCGTTTGCCAGGCCATAACCGAAAGGTAAATCAAGTACTTCAACAAAGAAAGAAGGCAGTAGACTCTGACCGGTTTCAAACGGATTCGTTGGACAATAAAGCAGACTGTAAACGGATGGGGTTGTAGGCGCCCTTATCAAACGCAAACAATAAATATAAATCAGGAACGTGCACGGTAAGCTGTCCAATATACAAGTACAGTTAGAAATAGAAATACAAATAGCTTGAGCTTTATTTAAGGAGGTTACTAGTAGAATATTCAAGAGATTGCTAGTAGAATTACAGTAAATCAACAATTCAAATCATTATGAAGCTCTGTGTAGTCTGCGGTCAATCAAACAAACGGGCTTCCACATGGATAAATTGTCATTTTTGTGGAAATTGGTGTCACGCCCCTTGTGCAGATATCCAAGAACTAGCTACAAGCAGTATTAAAACAGGGAAGTGTTTTTGGGTATGCCCAAATGAGATAAATCTGTGGACTAAAATCACAAGGGTATTAAAAGAGGACAACATCAAAGCTGCTTTCATAGAAAACCTGGAAGCTTTCTACAACAGATGGGAACATAAAAAGTCTGGGCTGACTGGTACTGCCCTTGATACCCGGCCATGTAGGGCAGAAACTGTAAGGCTGGAGGTGAAGTCTTAGTAGTCAGTAAATGTGGGGCTGATAGTGCTGTCCTGGGAGACAGTAATGGTGAAGCTGGAGATGATGTCCTGGGAGACAGTAATGGTGAAGCTGGAGGTGCTGTCCTGGGAGACAGTAATGGTGAAGCTGGAGATTTTGTCCAGGTAGTTGGGAATTATACGCAGGAAGGAATACATATAAATGACCTCATAGGGGACAGGAGCCGTAGTAGGGAAACAAGTGTAGGCAAAGATAAGATAAAACCAATATTGCAAACTAGAAATACCGCAGGAAATAGCAAACAAGAGGACTCCACTAGCAATAGTGAGGATATATTACCAAAAACAACTGGTGGGAGCTCCATTGTTGGTGCTAGGGAGGATAGGAGTAAGACAGGGAAACATGCACCAACAGGGAATACAGTCACAGAAACCCAAGGCAAGCGGAAACCAAGCCTGTGCACATACTATGCACTCGGTATCTGCAGGCATGGGAAATCTGGAAAAACAGATGGGACGTGCAACTATGACCACCCTAGAAAATGCCATGCCCATATGACAACAGGAAAATGCAAACTCCCTTCCTGTAAGCTTTTTCACCCTGAACTGTGTACCTCTTCAGTACAGGAAAGACTGTGCTATAACTTAAATTGCCAGGCACACCATCTAAAGGGGACAAAAAGATACAAAACATCCAGGCCTTGGGAAAACCTGGGTAGCCACAGCCACTCAAGAAGGAGAGGTTTTTTAGTGCCAGGAAGGAAAAAAAACTGGCAGGAAATGGCAGAAATCGTACACCAAATCCAGTCATTCCTGGAGTGGAACCACAGTCGATGGCCTCCACTCCAAACCAACAGATACAGATACTAATGCCGGAAAAAAAAATCCCCCCCCCAGTACCAACAATACCACCAGTCCGATGACATTCTTCTTTGCAAATATACAGGGTCTAAAGCCAGCAACAAACAACAAAATACCTTTCATCTGTGGACTGCTTGCAGAGGCAAAGGCAATGTTCGTGGCTTTCACTGAGACCCACATAAAGGATCACTTGGACAACGAAATATGGATCCCAGGTTACAACCTATACAGATGTGACAGAGTGAACTGGCAAAAGGGAGGGGTTGGCCTGTACATTGCAGTCACTTGTTTGCACAGAACTGCTTAATGCCTCAAATGATGTAGTGGAAGTTTTAGCAGTAAAGGTCGAGAACCAAAACCTAGTCATTGTGGTAGTCTACAAAAGCCTCGATGCAACATCCCAGCAATTCCAGGTAACTCTGTTTAAAAAATTCCCTGTTTCTTGTCTTGTCCAGACTCAGAGCTTTGGTGAGATGGGTAAGGAAGAAGGATGGGTAAGGATAGAAATTTTGGAAAAGGGTGGGAGGGGGGAGAGAGGTAGGATATAAAAGGTAAGTGGCCCAACCACTTGGTGTAATTTAAAAAGTGTAACGGGTGAAAGATAAGAATATTCTTTAAGAGGTAATAAGACTAACCCATCAGAGTCACATAGATTAACATCTATATAAGTACATGACTCTGAATTGGTATAATTATACAAGTAATTATACAAGTTTTTGCACAACGATATTTTATGCTAACAATGAAGGCAATAATTTTTTTTCCTGGGCCAGTTTTATAGAATTACGTGACAATGGCTTCTTACAGGTGTGTCCCATCCACAAATAAATAGCATTAATTTTTTTTACAATTAGATTGTTTATATAAGATTTCTCCCTAATTGGGGGCGATGATGTTCTCAGTATACATAGAAGGGTTCTGGTGTTTACCCAATCCTTCTTCATCAGGGAGGTTGCTCTCAATATCATGGGTCCGATGGTAATCCTCTTTATGTATAAAACGACGGACCCTCTGGGGAGAGTCATTCTTTGAGTCCTGTGAGGAGTGATATTGATGATATATTCCTGGTAATTTACCACTTGTATAGGATTGTTCTCTATCTGGCATGTATAGTTTCTTGCATGTATTAGAGTTGGGTTTCTTTTTTAGGGTGGCAAAGGCAATACATTTTATGGCAGTAATAACTGTGTACGTGTAAATTCTGCCATTTTAAAACTCTGTCTCTCCTCCTGGTACCGGTAATGAAGCGAAGAGCTCTATTCAGTACCCTTGGTAACCGTAGCATATTGGTCTTTGTTGTTAATGACATTGGGACACAAGGGTATTCGAGTATTAGGTCTTATTATCATTTTATACAGATGTTTTTTGACATGTTGAGGGGCTTGATTGAATCGAAAGAGACTGCTAAGACCGGCTTTGGCTATGTTGATCTTTTTAGTTACATGAGATGTTGAGTGGAGCAGCCTGTCTATTTCATATCCCAAAATCTTGTTAGGGTTTCTAATGGCTACAGGTGTACCTCTGATGGAGATACCCCCTTTATCTTCAATTGTTGATGCAAAACATCCTATCGTGCTAACAAGGACCTTGTCAGGATTAGTCGTAATTCTCCATTTCTTTTCCCAATTAGATGTTCGACGAAGTTCAATATTCATTTTTTCTATGACTCTCTCATACTTGTATTTTCCTGTTACCGGAGTTGATGAGACGACATGAATAACATCATCTGCAAACTGTGTCACAATTGTATCATTAAACTCTGGTTGAGGAAGGTCATTCACATAAATGTTGAACAGAAGTGGACTGAGACAAGAACCTTGTGGGACACCAGCTGTCGGTATAAAAGGCTCTGTCGACCTGCCATGAAAGGTGGGAATGATTTTTCTTTGAGTTAAGAAATTATATATTACTCTGAGAAAAGTCCAGTTATGGTCTGGTAGGTCAATGAGTTTGTATATAAGGCCATCATGCCATAAGCTATCAAAAGCTTTATGAACATCTCTGGTGGCAATTAAGGCAAGATTGCCCTGATGTTTTAGACTTGCTACAGTATCGAAAATAACATTTATTGCATGATTGGTACCTCTATGTGTTCTAAAGCCAAATTGTTTTTCAGTAAAAAAGTGATTAAACTCCATATAGTAGTTCAATCTGTTGGAAATGACCTTCTCAAGAACTTTTCCAGTGACTTCAAGTAAAGATATAGGTCTATAGTTCCCAGGTTGGTGGATGTCTTTATTGGGCTTACCAAGAAAGATCATCCTAGCAGTCTTAAAAACCACTGGAAAATGTCCTGAGGCCAAGATGGCATTAAAGATATTTACCAAAGACTGTTTACAATTTCTGGGTAGGAACTTTATTTGTTTCATTGTTATTCCAGAGAGGCCAGGGGCTCTATTTCGCATTCTTCCAATAACCTGACTCATCTCTAGTAATGTAATAGGTCTAGTAAGCGGGTGGGTATCTTCAAGAGTTGAAGTATCGATGGAAGGTAGTGGTTGTAGATCATCCAAGTTCTCATCTCTCCATTCATTTACCAACTGATAATGATTATTGTTAAATTGACGACTGTTATTGTGGGAGAGAATTTTCTCCATACATCACCCATCAAATTAGCCTGGTCCTGTGGATCGTCAAGTTTAATTTCAACATCTTCATCATCCTCATCAGTGAAGGTATGAACTAGGTAGTTAGGAGCCTTGTGCTTTGCCCCTAAAAGTTGTCGGATCTTACTCCAAAATTTTGCTGGTTCACGTTTATACTGATTAGCTTGAAGAACTAGCAATTTCCATAAGTCCCGTTTGTGATGACTAATCATGTTAATTAATTCTTGCCTTAATCGGTGCAGTGTAGCTACTGGTGGTTGTCGCGTTTGAAGATGCCTT
>NC_069495.1:16166454-16199169 GCF_026875155.1 Cherax quadricarinatus | reverse complement strand
TGAATAATATTTTTTATTAACACATCAGCCGTTTCCCACCAAGGTAGGGTGGCCTGAAAAAGAAAAAAAAAAACATCTTCATTCACTCTTTCACTGTCTTGCCAGAGGCATGTCTACACTACACTTACACAACTGCAACATTAACACCTCTCCTTCAGAGTGCAGACACTGTACTTCCCATCTCCAGGAATCAAGTCCGGCCTGCCGGTTTCCCTGAATCCCTTCATAAATGTTGCCTTGCTTACACTCCAACAACACATCAAGTCCTAAAAAACATTTGTCTCCATTCACTCCTATCTAACACGCTCACTCACGCTTGCTGGAAGTTCAAGCCCCTTGTACACAAAACCTCATTTACTCCCTCCCTCCAACCTTTCCTAATCCGACCCTTACCCCGCCTTCTCTCCACTACAGATTTACACTCTCGAAGTCATTGTATTTCATTCCACCCTCTCTATATGTCCAAACCATCTCAATAACCCCTCCCCAGTCCTCTGGATAATAGTTTTAATAATCCCACACCTCTTCCGAATCTCCAAACTACGGATTCTCTGCATTATATTCACACCACATATTGCCCTCAGACATGACATCTCCACTGCCTCCAGCTATCTCCTTGTTGCAACATTCACAACCCATGCCTCACACTCATACAAGAGCGTTGGTATAACTATACACTCATACAGTCCCCTCTTTGCTTTCTTGGATAAAGTTCTTTGTCTCCACAGACTCCTCAGTACTCCACCCACCTTTTTCTCTTCGTCAGTTCTATGATTCACCTCTTCCTCCATAGACCCATCTGCTGACACGTCGACCCCAAATATCTGAACACATTCACCTCCTCCATACGCTCTCCCTCCAGTCTGGAATCCAATCTTATGTTGTCTTATGTTTTTATTATCCTCATCACCTTACTCTGTCCTGTATTCACTTTTAATTTCCTTTTTTACATGCCCTACCAATCTCATTAACCAACCTCTGCACCTTCTCTTCGGAATCTCCCAAAAGCACAGTGTCATCAGTAAAGAGCAACTGTGAGAACTCCCACTTTGTGTTAGATTCTTTATCTTTTAACTCCACACCTCTTGCCAACACCCGAGCATTCACTTCTCTTAAACAACTCCATCTATAAATATGTTGAACAACCATGGTGACATTACACATCCCTGTCTAAGGCCTATTTTACAGGGAAATAATCTCCCTCTCGCCTACACACTTTAACTTGAGCCTCAATATCCTCATAAAAAATTTTCACCGCTTTCAATAACCTACCTCCTATTTCATACATTTGCAACATCTGCCACATTGCATCCCCTATCCACCCTGTCATACGCCTTTTCCAAATCCATAAATGCCACAAAAACCTCTTTATTCTTATCTAAATACTGTTCACCTATATGTTTCACTGCAAACACTTGGTGTACGTACCCCCCACCTTTTCTAAAGCCTCTTTGTTCATCTGCTATCCTGCTCTCCGTCTTACAAAGGAACTATGCATGCTCTCTGCCAATCCCTAGGTACCTTACCCTCTTCCATAAATTTATTAAATAAATGTACTAACCACTCCAAAACTATATCACCACCTGTTTTTAACATTTTTATCTTAATCACATCAGTTCCAGCTGCCATACCCCTTTTCATTCTACCCACTGCCTCACGCACTTTCCCCACACTCATAACTGGTCCTTCCTCACTCTTACAAGATGTTATTCCTCCTTGCACTATACACGAAATCACAGTTTCCCTATCTTCATCAACATTTAACAATTCCTCAAAATATTCCCTACATCTTCCCGATGCCTCTAACTCTCCATTTAATAACTCTTCTCTCTTATTTTTAACTAACAAATACATTTAACTAACAAATACATTTTCAACAAAATTTGTTGATAACATCTCACCCACTCTCTCATTTGCTCTTTTTTACATTGCTTCACCACTCTCTTAACCTTTCTTTTTCTCTCCATATACTCTTCCCTCCTTGCATCACTTTTACTTTGTAAGAACCTCTCATATGCTAACTTTTTCTCCCTTTCTATTCTCCTTACATCATCATTCCACCAATCGCTCTTCTTCCTTCCCGCACCCACTTTCCTGTAACCGTAAACTTCTGCTGAACACTCTAACACTACATTCTTGAACCTACCCCATACATCTTCGACCCCATTGCCTATACTTTCACTAGTCCATGTGTCCTCCAACAGTTGTTTATATCTTACCCTAACTGCCTCCTCCTTTAGTTTATAAACCTTCACTTCTCTCTTACTTGTTGCTTCCATTTTCCTTGTATCCCATTTACCTTTTACTCTCAGTGTAGCTACAACTGAAAAGTGATCTGATGTATCTGTGGCCTCTCTATAAACAAGTACATCCTGAAGTCTACTAGTCTTTTATCTACCTATACGTAGTCCAACAACCTACTGTCATATCTTGTATACTTATTTATATCTTGTATACTTATACATATACTTATTTATATCTCGTATACTTATTTATCCTCTTTTTCTTAAAATATATGTTACCTATAACCAAACCCCTTTCTATACAACGTTCAATCAAATGTTCCCCATTATGATTTACACCTGGCACCCCAAACTTACCTACCACACCCTCTCTAAACGCTTCTCCTACTTTAGTATTTAGGTCCCCTAAAACAATTACTCTCCCACTTGGTTCAAAAGCTCCTACACACTCGCTTACATCTCCCAAAATCTCTCTCTCTCTCCTTTACACTCCTTTCGAGCGAAGTTATAAAAAAATAAACTATTTTCGCTGTTTCAATTTTGGATTTCAGATTCTGAATAATTGGCATTAACCGGGTCCTGTACCAGTCATTCATACGGATAATAAATCTGCTAAAAAATGGAATATAAGCAATTCTAGGTTCGCAAATAAACTGATATTGTGGTTGGTTGTCAGACTAAGCGTAGAATCCGGTAACAAAAGAGTGTCAGTTACCCACGAGTGTCTAATATCATGAGTGTCTAAATTCGGAGTAAATGTTATTTACTACACGTATATCATCAA
Source organism: Cherax quadricarinatus (assembly GCF_026875155.1). NCBI lineage: Eukaryota > Metazoa > Arthropoda > Malacostraca > Decapoda > Parastacidae > Cherax > Cherax quadricarinatus. The sequence continues at coordinate 16,196,142 of NC_069495.1, read as the reverse complement.
GGATGCATAAACCAGATTTACTATCATTTAAGAATACTTTAATCCATCAAATAGAGAATAAAATAAACTTTCTGTATATTCACCGAGACACATTTCCCTTTATTCATAAATTTGTTACAAACAAGGAAGCCTACATAAATAAAGCAGTTAACTATGAAATATTTATTAATACTACGAAATACTATTTGTAAAATATGATTCAGTGAATATGTAATATTAATTTATACAATTCTAACTGGAAATATTTCTGTAAAATAAAGAGTTATGTTAAAATGTGTGAGAAACGTGAAAAATCGAGAAAAAATAATTTGCCAGAAATTACAGAGACTGATACAATATATATTTTCCGGAAGATGTATTTCTCTCAGTATATTAATTCTTAGAGTAAAGTTTAGTGCATATGTTATGGAGTCAACTATTCTTGTGTGCTGGTGAAAAGATTACCATGCAGACTTGATGAACCATTTATCAAAAAAGGCAGTAAAATCTACACAAACAAAAACTCGGTTAAATGTTCTGTGCTCTCCACGTAGTCAAGCAAATGTTATTCTATTATGTTAGAAGCAGTAATAAAATGTGGACTGATGGACATTCTGCTCAATTCACATTGTAATTATGGAAATTTACGGTGCGTAAAAATCAGTGGGGAAAAATATGTGTGAACAGTTTGCTGGAACAATCATATATTACCCAAAGTTTGGTTAGGCGGAGATTTTACTTTTATCCTATAATACATTCTCATTTAATAAATGATAATATAAAATTAATATGGAAGCGGGAATGGGGAATGAGAAACAACCAGGTTTGATCCAAGAAAGAAGAGAGGAACGACCAGTTCCTGGGGCCAGAAACTCTTATAATAAAGCATTTACCTTCGAGGTCTCTGTGAAATATTTTTCCTACAGGTAAAATTGCCCTGATTAAAATACAAATTAACTAGACAACTTTTCTGAATTTAAGCAACTAATTCTAAAACACCTCTAAACGTATACTCTCTGTTTATTTTTATTTTTTTTATCACACTGGCCGATTCCCACCAAGGCAGGGTGGCCCGAAAAAGAAAAACTTTCACCATCATTCACTCCATCACTGTCTTGCCAGAAGGGTGCTTTACACTACAGTTTTTAAACTGCAACATTAACACCCCTCCTTCAGAGTGCAGGCACTGTACTTCCCATCTCCAGGACTCAAGTCCGGCCTGCCGGTTTCCCTGAACCCCTTCATAAATGTTACTTTGCTCACACTCCAACAGCACGTCAAGTATTAAAAATCATTTGTCTCCATTCACTCCTATCAAACACGCTCACGCATGCCTGCTGGAAGTCCAAGCCCCTCGCACACAAAACCTCCTTTACCCTCTCCCTCCAACCTTTCCTAGGCCGACCCCTACCCCGCCTTCCTTCCACTACAGACTGATACACTCTTGAAGTTATTCTGTTTCGCTCCATTCTCTCCACATGTCCGAACCACCTCAACAACCCTTCCTCAGCCCTCTGGACAATAGTTTTGGTAATCCCGCACCTCCTCCTAACTTCCAAACTACGAATTCTCTTCATTATATTCACACCACACATTGCTCTCAGACATGACATCTCCACTGCCTCCAGCCTTCTCCTCGCTGCAACATTCATCACCCATGCTTCACACCCATATAAGAGCGTTGGTAAAACTATACTCTCATACATTCCCCTCTTTGCCTCCAAGGACAAAGTTCTTTGTCTCCACAGACTCCTAAGTGCACCACTCACCCTTTTCCCCTCATCAATTCTATGATTCACCTCATCTTTCATAGACCCATCCGCTGACACGTCCACTCCCAAATATCTGAATACATTCACCTCCTCCATACTCTCTCCCTCCAATCTGATATCCAATCTTTCATCACCTAATCTTTTTGTTATCCTCATAACCTTACTCTTTCCTGTATTCACTTTCAATTTTCTTCTTTTGCACACCCTACCAAATTCATCCACCAATCTCTGCAACTATTCTTCAGAATCTCCCAAGAGCACAGTGTCATCAGCAAAGAGCAACTGTGACAACTCCCACTTTATGTATGATTCTTTATCTTTTAACTCCACGCCTCTTGCCACGACCCTCGCATTTACTTCTCTTACAACCCCATCTATAAATATATTAAACAACCACGGTGACATCACACATCCTTGTCTAAGGCCTACTTTTACTGGGAAATAATTTCCCTCTTTCCTACATACTCTAACTTGAGCCTCACTATCCTCGTAAAAACTCTTCACTGCTTTCAGTAACCTACCTCCTACACCATACACCTGCAACATCTGCCACATTGCCTCCCTATCCACCCTGTCATACGCCTTTTCCAAATCCATAAATGCCACAAAGACCTCTTTAGCCTTATCTAAATACTGTTCACTTATATGTTTCACTGTAAACACCTGGTCCACACACCCCCTACCTTTCCTAAAGCCTCCTTGTTCATCTGCTATCCTATTCTCCTATTATTATTATAATAATAATAATAATAATAATAATAATAATAATAATAATAAACTCTGTTTATTATTATTATTATTATTATTATTATTATTATTATTATTATTATTATTATTAATTATTATTATTATTATTATTATTATTATTATTATTATTATTATTATTATTATTATTATTATTATTTGTTAAATTCGTTAGGAACATACAGTGCCTCGGAAATGGGAATCAATCAAATTTGATTTGATGAAGGGAAGGGTAGTTTCAATTCCTGGAATCAACAGCCCTTCATCAACATAAAGGCACCTCCTGCCCTTGAAGTGTAACGCTGTCACAACATGATGTAAACTGAGGCAGCGATGTATACACTGAGGGAGGGATATATGTCTTGCCGCTCAGCTATAATTGGTCAATTAGCAAGGACTCATTTAAAATTAAATCCTTTCTAAAACTTTCTCTTAAACGTTTAAAGATATATATTTTTTTCATTTATGGCAGTGTTATTCACTAATTTTTGCAAGAGAGCCACTTCGGTTAAAACACATTGATTTAGAGAGCCGCAGCTACTGCAAGTTAGCGTAACTCAACTAAATTAAGTAGTACTGAGCTGCTAGTGCAATATAGTAAATGAGAAAAATTAGACATGGTAATATTAGCCTGCATATCTTGTTATTAATAGCAAAATAAAGACCAAACTTACTTAATGCTGCAATGAGCGGAAGTGTGCTAGCTGCTGCTTAACTCTTGTCAAGTTTAACCACAAATCGATCCATCATAACGGACACCATTTGACTGCACTTTGGTTTCAAGTAAAACTAGCCCATCGCAGCTAGCTTCTACAAGCAGCAACAGTTAAGTCCTTACTTTCATATATGTTGCCGCAGTCTCAAATATCTGTTGCCTATTTTCAAACACAAATCTCCAAGAGTAACGAAATACGTCCAGTCTCCCCCGAAAGCTTGAACTCAACTGATTCAGCGAGACCACCGACGCCTACAGCTAGACGTGTCCCTGATCAGTTTCCCGTAGTGGACACGTATGATTTCTGTACGACTAGGGTAGGGATGTTAGAATGTTATCTCTTACTGTGACTTCGTCTTCCATCTCACCTCATGAAAATATGTATCTTACTTGAAAAATTATTTTTCTATATATATATTTTTTATTAATTTATATATTTTTCGAGAGCCGTGAATTGAGTCATCGCGAGCCGCCAGCGGCTCGCAAGCCGCGCAATGAATACCACTGATTTATGGTAATGTAAAAATTAATAATTTTGTACCAAAAGAGTCTTAGAAAACTTACTTGACCTTATTATAACAAGCGCGATTTAATTTAGCCTAATCCAACTAAATATGTTTTAGATAAGTTTACAATAATTTAAAAACAAACACAATGAAACATATTTTTTTTCGTTAGGTTCAGCATTATTTTTGCGAAATTATTCCATTCACAAATTTTCGCTTGCCTTATTCGGCAACAACAGCGTCGCTATTTAAACCTTTTCGACACGACATGTATATATAAAAACACATATACATATGTACAGACTGCGCTGCCAGTCGTATAAAAGAATAGAATATACAATTAAATAACAAAAAGGCACAATACCGTGACTGGAACAATACAAAAATAACCGGCACATAGAAGAGTGGAGATTCACAAGTATGTCGACAACTCTTTCATATTGTAGCTACATGAAGTTCTCTAAATCACAGAGTATAACAAATACCATTGTACCAAGGTTGTGCAGACCTTCAGCTGTAGCCAAAATACAAATAATTCATTTTATCTCAAACTGTTTCATATTTCCTCAGCAACAACTGTGATAGTCAGCTTTTGTATATGCCACCTAAATGTCGCTGGCAATGTCACCTCTTCAGGATCTACGAAGTCTACTGCCATCACAGGAAGGAAATCATCGGGGATAAATATCTGGAGCCAGGGACCACGACTGGCATATGGACAAGTGGCATCAACAAATGCCACAGCAGGCGGGAAGCCTAACTACTCCAGTGTCAACAACGGATTTGAAGATGAAGTATCGATCATGTCAGTCAAAGACCAAGAAAGAGAAGCACTGCAGGAGAGCTAGGGTCCGACAATGTGTAGGAACAAAAGCACGGGGGATGGGATAATTAAAAGAACCAAACACCCAAAGTTAAAGATAGAAAACGAAAAGAAGAAAGAGGAAAAAGAGAAGGGGAAGAGGGAGAAGGAGAAAAAATTTAGGTTAAGTCACTGGTCTTCTGAACTTTGGAACATTTAACAATGTAATGGGAAAGGAAAACATCTACAGAGACAGCCAGGACTTAGACTCATACAAGGAAAGTTGTGTACGAGAGAGGATTCAACCAAACGGCAGCTGTGAAAGTTGAAAGTAGGGTAGACAGTTTTAGCAGAAGATCAGTCAGTAGGATGACTATGATCTCTGACATAACAGAAAAGAGCATTGTTGGTGTCGGCGAGCCTAACACTACTTTTGTGCTCCTTGATTCTGTCAGAAAGAGAACGGCCAGTTTCTCCAAAGTACTGAAGAGGAAAAGAGGAACAGGAAATAGAGTAGACACCAGGAGAATCTATAGAAGGAGGAGAGGTGTGAACTAGATTGGTGCGACGAGTGTTAGTATGGTGAAAAGTTTAATGTCTAAGAATGGAGAGTTGTTGAGTTTACAAAGACTGGAAATATTGGGAAGGCAGAGAACAGGAATTTCCAAGCAGTAGAGTTTTTTGGGAGAGAAAAAGTCCTTTTTAGCACGTGAAAAGGGCGAGTTTTTGAGTGGAAGGAACCCAAGAACAAAAAAAATGAACACTGCAGCAGGCCTATGGGGCCCAGGTAAAAATCTCTCCCGGGCAAAAGCCATGCCCTACCCTATCAATGAGTTACTTTCATTTAAGGGAGACAGGGGCATCTGACCTAATGCACAAGCTAGTAGGTCCAACAGACACCCACCACACCCCCTAATGTATTTTTCCAACTTTTTTTTAAAACTACAAAGTCTTGCTTTATGTCGGGACTCAGAATTTTTTTCCACACATCCCCAACTCTACCCCCAAACAGTGCTTTCCTATATTCTTTCTGAATCAGAATTTTTCCAATTTAAAAAATTTTCTGCAAACCCCTTTTATGCTAAATATTTTTTGCGCGCTATTTTCATCCCATTTTTTTAATTTTTTGCTTTTATTTAACACCTCAATCATACCCTCATAATTTACGCCTTTCTAAGAGTGTAGATTTAGGGGTTCTCAGCCTATCTCATGGGAAGATTTTTGATACATGGGGCATCTTTATACCCCCTTTGTACGTTTTCCAGTGCACTTTTATTTTTTTTGTAATCGGGGACCAAACTGTGCAGCATAATCAAAAGAGGCCTAAACCCAAAAATATATAAGGTTGAAAATAATGAGGTTTCTATATTTTTTAAATTTTTGATATAAAGCAAAGGATTCGTTAGCTTCATTTTCAACACTTTTCACTGTTTCTTTGTTGAATTAGGCTAACCAAACCCCTTAATTCTTTTTGCAATCGTAATTTTTAAGATCTACATTTTTTTTTTACATGTGGTTGGTTATTTTTATGTCCCAAAATTTACAACTTTTTCATTTGTCAAAAAAACTGCACTGCCCCTTTTCCCCGGCCATTCTCAATCTATAAAATCATCCGGATACTCAATTCCCCCTTAGAATGAATTTGGGCGGCCAAAATTTTTGGGGTCTCCAATTTGTTTTGGCATTTTTTTCCCCATCTGCGTTTTTAAAATTTTTGAAAACAAAGGGCCCAAACGACCCCTTTGGGAAAACCCCCCGGACGTGCCCCATTCTGATTTCACCCAATTAGCAAACTCCTGCTACCTATTTGTAACTATGCCTCTTTTGCAACCCCTGAAAGGGGTTGAAAGTATATTACTTTTAAAATTTTTTTTGCTTTATTTTTGGGTAATAGCTAAATCGGAATATATTGCTTTTATTTTATTATTTTACTTAGTTAGTTTTTGGGGAGGGGTTTAACACAATATTTTTTTTGGGATACAAGTCTTGATTGTCTACTACTGTAATTTTTCGCTTGTGGCTCGTTCCCTGCCGGGTTTGTTTCTACGCAGCAACCGTCCCACGGGGCACCCCGGATCGAGGGGGGTGCCCCACCTCGCCTAAGTATCAAACTGGTCTAGCTCCTTGGGGGTTTGGGCATACCCTGACAAGTGCCTTAAAACTCCCTAAGGCCCTTGTTGGAAGATCGTCTCTACTTTCTTGAGGTTCCGTGGGGCTCTGTTCACAAAAATTTTATAGACTTAGTGATTTTCGACGTTGTCTGGGTTGTGTGTCACTAGACACTCGAGGGAATCAGGGCCTGACTGTAGCTTCTGACCTAAATTTTTACTGGGATCTTTTTCTGTCACAGTCGGTATTTTTTTATGCTGAACTTTGATTCAGTATTTTGGGGGTTTTTTTCTTGGAGGATCTGCTATGGTCCCTACCTAGTTCGTTAATTATCCCCCTTGTTCCCCGATTTTGTCGCGTTGCTTGTTAATTGTTGTTCGGCATCCGCATTTTATTGTTAAAAGGTTTGTTCCATCGGGCAAGAAGTTGCTTATTTGGGGAAAATTTTTTAGTAAATTTTTTTAAGGGTCTAGTCGGGGCGTGAGCCCCATGGGAAATACTTCGAGCATTTACACACTTTACACAAAAAACTTATTTGGGTACTATTGAAATTTTCTTTTTAAAATGTTAATTGTACCGACGGTCTTAAAAAATTTATAAATGCGTTATGTGCTTTCAGCACTTTTCTATGTACACGAAAAGAAATTGATTAAATTATTTTTTTACTGTGATTAATTTAATTTAATTTGATTTGCCCTAGCAAATTAAAAAAAATTTTTTTAAAAAATTTTATTTTTCTCTATTTTAGTGGGCCTACCAGTTTTTAATCCTTGAAAGCACTTTTTTTAATAAAAACTGAATTCTAATGGAAAATTTGGACAAGGATACTGCTACTTGTTATAAAAACCCAAAAGGTAACAGGCTGGATGTTGAAGGGGCAGCCCTTTTTCTATATTAATGGAGATCTCAAAGCTTTAAAAAATTCGCGTTTTTTGTAAAAAATGGGGGGCCTGCCCAGGGGGCTCTTTTGATCCAAGGTTTTTGGAGAAATTTTTCATTTTTGGACATACTAGTAACTCTTTGATCAAACACTTTGATTTACTTTCCTAACGGAAGATTTTGAGTTTAGTTTTGGGTAAAAAACCATACCAGGTGGTTGTATGACCGGGACTGGTTTTCTTGACCCAAAGGAGAGGGAAAATTACTGATTATATTTCCCACCCTCTAAGGAAACCAAACACAAAAAATTCAAATTTGGGTTTAATATTTTTCCCAAAAATCACTCTCTCGCAGTATTTTATTTTCCTGTTGTATGCCATAGGGGGAAACCTTTAAATTTTGTTACTCTGATTTTTAGTTAAGTACTTTAAAATTTAGACATTTTGGGCAAGTACCCAAAATATCTCGGTGTAAATTTATAACGGGAATTTACACCGCAAAAAACTGTCAGAGTGAAAAATTAAAAGATATTTTGTTTCCTGCTCATAAGGATGTCTGTTTTAAATTCAGATTCAGAAAGTTTTATTTGTCACAATGGGGAAAGTATGACTCTTTTTTGATGATGTAAAAGGGAAAGAGAAACTAAGGCAGAATTGACCCTAGTGTCTGACCCTAGGGGTAGCTCATTTCTTCGCTAAAGCCTTCCCTAAAACTGTTAGTTTGTTCACCCCTCTTTACTGGGTACCGTGTTGTTTACCCCTGTATCTACTTATCCTAGCCAAGATCTGGGACTCTTTTGGGAGGGTTTTGGACGGGGTCCCCGATCAAAGGGGACCCCCCCAAAAAAGGCATTTTTTAAAATTTCCCCCTATCCTCCATTCCCCAACGGGCCCTTTTCTCTCAGGAAAGCTTGAGGGGTTTAAAAACCCCCTCATTATGTTGCAGACTGCAAAAAAAAGAGGTACGGGGGGAAATTAAACGAAGAAGATTTCGAGAGAAAAAAATGTTCGTCGGGGAAAAGACAACAGACTGTTTAGATCACAGGCCCACTTTTAAATATGCAGGAAAGCTGAATCCAGGGTTTCCCCTTAATTTTTTTGGGAGAGTGATTTTTAGACACCTATTTTGATGTGTTTGAGAAACAGGGAACGTGTTTATGAAGGGCCCAGTAAGCATGGGCTCCTTGTTGACAAAAGTTTTTGCCCGGAAAAAAAGTTAAAACTTTTTACTGCTGTTTTAAACATTTGCCAAGTACATTAGTTTTGACGCTGTAAGCAAAACTATTTAGGGGAATTTAACTTGTTCCCCATAATTTAAATAAAAGCGCATTTTCGTACTTTAAACCAACAAAGACAAGATCAAACTTGTGAAGAGTTTCCCTAAAAGAAAAAAAAAATTTTGAATTTGAGAGGGGGGTTTTTTTAGGTCTGCCAATTTTGTAAAAACTATGACACCTTTTTCCAGCTGTTACTACTTTAAAAAAGATTTTTAAAAACTGTATGTCTTTGACATAAAAGAATATCTGATCGTTTTTTTACTACCTCGGATATTTCGGGAAAAACTGCAAAATTAGAAGAAAATTTTAAAAAGATTTTCACAAACTTGTATTTAAAAAAAACAGAGAAAAAAGGTAACTAAAAATTGCCCTAGAAGCTGGCACCCTTTAAATCCGTGTTTCATTGCCTGCCTGATGTACCTGCTACTGTAATTTTCCCCATACCTTTCCCAGGAAAATCCCCAATCCTGAATCTGTCTCTTGGTTAAAAGGAAAAAATCTGTTATCGAGAAGAAAGTTAAATGTCCCTATTTTTCCCAAAAAAAGGAAATGCTAGAGATATTGCAAAAATTTTGGGTTGAAAGAGATACAAGGGACAGTCGTGCGGCTGGCGCCCCCCCCCCCCAAGTTGTATTTTTTCCCGAGCAAACAGAGGCCCCAAAAATTTCCTTTTTGTATACCTCTGACCCTACTTTTTCCCAGTTAATATTACTCAGAAAAGATGAAAAAAAGGGCGTCAGAAGTGCTTTTTGCCCGAAAAGATTCGTTCAGAAAAATGAGTCCTTACTTTTCGAGGGGGAAAAGTAGGTTTTGACGAATCACATCAAACTGAGATAATTCTTTCAGAGACATGGCATTTAAACTAAACATTTTTTAAAGAGAAGATGTATGCCCAAAACCTGATAAATACCTATTGCAAGATAAAAGTATTGTTAAAACCCCTTGGGGGAAAGCTGTTTTTAAAAGTCCCTTTCCCCTCAAAAATTTTTACATTGGAACAAGCTATTATACTGGTTATATTTCATTTGGGTATATCCAGGGGTTTGTATTTCATCAGGGTCGTGGACTTGTTGTTTGGGGAATTTATATCCTTCATGCTGGTAAAATTTAAAGGGAAAACCACTTTTTTGATTGATAAAAACCCTTTGTGATAATTTTTTCCCAATTAAAAAGTTTGTAGGGGAAAAGCCTATTTTTTTTCCCTCCAGTGCAATTACTAGAGCTAAGTAAAAGGGATTCAACAACCTTTCCTTGTCCCCTGTTGGGGTTAGGGGGATGACAATGATTTGGGTTTGGGAATATGTTGTTTAGTGTTTGTCTGCCCCCAAGGGTCATTTAACCTGACTCCCCCGTATTAAACCCTAGTCGGCACTACGGACGTTAAAATTTCTAACTCATGTGTTTTAAATTAAAGGTTCATTTTGTTGATCAGTCACGGGAAAAAGACTGAGGATATAGCAGTTACTGGGGAGTGAAGCAAAGGTTTTCCCGAAAATTTGGTTAAATATTATAGTAAGGGGTTGTACTGTGGAAAAAAATACATGAAAGTTGTAAGCTGATAGTGTTTCCCCCAAACAAGTAAAGCATTTTCGAGTGTTAAAGTTACATTTCTTTAAACAACCCCATTGATTTTGCTCACAATAGCCCCATTGGAGGAAATTTGGGGGGGAAAGGGAAAGACACTCCGTAAACGGGCCCAAAAAAAAATTTTTTTATTTGGGCCCCAAAGTTAAAGGGAAAACAGTAGCGATCATGTGCGCGTTGCCACGTGTGTCAAGTGACAGGCAAGCCACCCACAAAACCCCTCCCCCTGCCCCTCTCATTCCTTTCCCCGTGGATGGTAAACCCCTTTTCCACTTTTTCTTAAAATTTGGGATTGTGTTGGTCCTTTGCCTAAAAACCAAACTGGGAAAACCCAAATTTACTTATTTACAATTATGGACGTTTGAAACCCGCTATCTAAAAGGGTATTCCTATGAGAAAAATTAATGCTCCGGTATTGTGAGAGCGCTGATAAAATTTTTTCTCCCGGGGTTGGGGATTGCCACGAGGTTAAAAATAAGAATGGGATCAAATTTTTTCACTTCAAAGACTTTCGAGAAAGTTTATCCCACCTGGGAATTTAAGCCCTGCATTTTTTAAACCCCAGTTATCATCCACAGTCACAAGGTGCCTAGAGAGATTTCATCGGGAACATTTTAAGCCCAATGATGAGATCTTATTGTGAAACTTTTTTCAGGACGATGAGGGTTTTTACCTTTTCTTCTGTTCGCTTAAGGAAAAAGAAAAAAAGAGCAAGAAAAATCTCGGGGTTTTGTCCCTTTGAATTTAATTTTTCGGACACCAAGTGGTGTTCCTCTCTTAGTGTTAAAAAGGGGGTGGGGGACAGGAAAATCAAAACATCATTGGCAATCACCTTCATTTAAAGCAGAAAAAATTTGACAGCCGTTTAAAAGCTTGCTTCGAAAAACCCTTTGTTTCAGCCCCCAAACTAGAAGAAGCAACATTATGACAAACGTTTCTGTCTCTCGTTCTTTTTTTAAAGGGAGGAGGGTAAGGTGATAGCTCGGGGGGAAAATTGTTCAGGTCATGTCTACAAACCAGGTATGATGGTCCCCTTGGGGGAATGTGTTTAAAAGGTCATTCTCTTTCTTCAGGGCGTTGTGCGGGGCGGGGTTTTAGTGCTTCTCCCCAGTTTTCCCCACACCTGGTGGGGGAGTTTTTACAAAATCAACAAACCCAAAGGCGGACTGGGTTTTCGCGACTGTTAATAATGTTTGTATTCAACTAAAAACAGGGCCCCTTTCCCGCGAAAACAGTAAATTTTGTTTTAAAGCCAAACAATCATTTGTGATACATATGGCATTCAACGTGAATTTCCTTGTGTGGCCCTCGCTTGAATGGAAAATTCACGGAATCTTCGTTCCCAAATTTTGTACACTAAAATTTTCGGAAGATTGTGACCCCAAGTTCCCGGATATTGGGAAGCCAAGTCCCCCCCGCAGTTTCTGTCCCAAATTGCATTACGGGTTTTACGATTTCTATACGTGGGTAAGTGTGCCCAAAACGTGCCTTTTGAGGCCAAGAGTTGTATTAAAGTGGAAATTTTTTAACGTTATGGGAAAATCCACCCGGGTCACCAGGGGAGGTTTGGTTTGTTGGCCCCTTTTGTGGCCCTTTAGGGGGGTTTTTTTACGTTTTAAAAAGTCCCCGGTCAGGATTCCTTGGGACGTGCAATGGGGATTTTTTGTTCCCGGTGTTCGTTTTTTTTTTTTCCCCCGGGGCAGAGAAAAAATTGCCCCCTTGCCCGGGGCTTTTTTGGGTCACTAGGGCTTTTAATGTGTTCGCGCCAACGCCAAACGGGGCCCTGGTTTGTCGTCCTGATGGTTTGGGTTAACCCCCCTCAGGCTCCCGGAAAAAGGGGGTTGCGAGAAAAAAGCCGGTTTTAAAATAATTTCAGTGATGGGTTTTAACGGGCCCTGCTACTTGAGTCATCTTGTGTGACTTACCTGGGCTGCCTCCCTTGCCCAGGTTTGGGGCTGTGAACAATGAAATCCCTCTAGGGAAGAGAGGCAGGTGATTTGGGGCCCAATTGTTCTGCGTTAAGTGACCTATTAGCATGCTGAGGGCTGATTCTGGGGCCGTGTTCTTTTAAAGAGGGGAGATTCGTGAGATTTATGCTGTTGATAGTTTAAAATGAGAGATTTGGAGGGGTTCGGGGGAAATTTATATGTTGAAGGGAAGAAAACAAGGAGAACATCAAGTTTTTTTAAATGTCTGAAAATGTGTTTCTAGGGAAGGGGTTTGCGGTTACCCCGTCCCACTCCGATGATGTCTTTACCCCCGGACAACCCTTCGGGAAGGGAAAAAGTGGTCGGGGAAAAACGGGTGGGGGGAGGTCGTTTCGAGGTCCCCTTTAAAAGCAAGTAATATCCCGGGGAAAGCCCAAAAGGTGCAGGACTGCCCTTTGGGTTTCCTGCCCGGGGCAAAAAGAAAAAAGGGGAAATGGTTTTGCCCCCAGAGGGGAAAAAAACCTTTTAAAACCCGTTTGGTGTTGTTAAAAATTTAATTTAATGGTTTGAAATCTGCAGAAAAATGTGTGCAGGTGCGTGGTGGTTTTAAGTTTTGCAGTGGATGTGTGTTTTTTTCAAGACATAAACCCTAAAGGGAGGAAATTTGTTTTAGATTGGGTGGTTTTTTGCATTTTTGGGACTCCCCTTTCCCGAGTCTTGGAAAAAATGGGTGGCTGTGTTGATAATAAAACGACCAGCCATTTGTGTTGAGGGAAATTTGGGGGGAAAAAGGGGGGGGGGAGGGGGTCGCGGGGGCGGTTTGTGGGGGGTTGGGGTAGTAGAAGGGGTTTGGGTTTTTTAGGGGTTTATGGGCCCGGCCTCTTTAAAATGATGTTTGTTTTTAAAAATTTCTTTTGTTTGAGATGTCTTGGGATTTTTTTGAGGTCCCTGCCAGAAAAATTTCAGTTTGGTTTGGGGGGGTGACTGGAATGTGTGGTGACCGTTAAAAAAGGGGGCGGGGTTGAACCGGGGGGGGGCGGGTTTTTTGTTCCTTGTTTTGGGGGGGGTTTGGGGGGGTTTTTTTGATGTACGCGGGGGGGTGACTTTGGGGGTTGAGGGATACTTTTGTGGGTAGGGGCCCATTTCGGCATGTTTTTGATTTGGGGGTATGTGTCTCGGCCCGGGGGGTCGTTTAAAAAAATGTGCGTTTATTGAATGTCTTTTTCTCCGACCAATGGGGAGTTTTTTGTTTGAGCTCCCCTGGGGGGGGGGTTTTCCCGATGTTTTAAGGGATACGGAAAAATGAATACGCGGATGCTACAAAGGCGGATGATAGGGACTATTCGCCCGACTTTTTTGGCATCTATGGGGGTAGACTCCTGGAAAAGGGGGGGGGATTTAGTACGATGGTGGGAGAGGGTTTTGAAGCCCTGAATTAAGAATTTTTATGGCCTCGGTTTTTTAAGGGGGGCTACTCGCTTGGGTTTTGGTTTTTTTGAGGTACTGGAGGGTCATCTACGCAATGTTATTTCCGGGGGGAGAGGCATCTTGGGGGGTTTAACCCCGTGGATGAGATCGATGTATTAAAGAACAAATCCAAGTATTGAAAAAAAAAGGTTTTTGATGGGGCGTGCATTTTTGAGTTTGGGGTGGAGGGGGCTTTGTGGGGGTGACAAAACCGTCTTTCCCGGTTTCCCCAAGTTTAGGGCACAAAAGGGAAAAAAAAACGACCCGAAAAAATTTTGAGTTTTGTGGTGCGGATGAAAATTGGACGGGTATAGGAGGGAAGGTCTTTAAAAACAAAAATGAGGGGGATAAGTTTTTATGTCGATATTGGAAATAAGCTTTTCCCGATGCCCCCAAATAAAAACGTGAAGTGAGCATGGGATAACAGGTTTTTGGGGAGAGGGAGGGAGGGTGGAGTTTAAAAAAATTTTTGATCGCCTTCTCAAAGGGTGGGCTTTATTGGGCAGAGGTGGGGAGGCCTACAAGGAATGAGTAAGGGGGAAGGCTCCAGGGTTGATGGCCCCTCCTTTGTGAAATTTTTTATCAAAAAATTGGGGGGTAAAAATTTTACTTTTTTTGGGGTTTGTTTAATCCCCCGCGTGAAAGGGAAAGGGGGGGGGTTTTGGGGCTGTCTCAGGGTTTCGGCGTGTTGGTCTTTTTTTAGGAAAAAGTGAAGTGCCCGGTTTTTGCGGAAATTTAAAGGGTTTCCGTCCCCTATCGTTGATGTGTAGTGACTAAAAAACTTATGTGAAAATATTGATGAATAGGGAATTTTAAAAAAGTGTTTGATAAAAGTAATCCTTTAAAAGTCAGTTTGGGGTGCCAGGTAGGCAATGTATGAAGGTCATGGGAATTTTTCGGAGTTTGGTTTGAGGAAATGCGGGGTTGGGGGGGTGGGGGTTTGGGGGTTTTGGCTTTAGAATGGCGAGCCCCTTTTGAAAAGTGTTTGGAAAAAAGGGGGGTTCTGTGGAAAATTTTTATGAAATGGCAGGGGGTTTTTGGGAAAAGAGGGGGGGCATCATGGGGGCCCCTTTGTTTTTACAAGGGGGCGGGTTTTTTTTAAAATACAAATTAATTTCAAGTTAGGGTTTTTTTTAACTTGAGCAGGGGCATTTGCAGGGATTTCCCCATGTTTTCAAATGCTTTTTGAAAGTATGAAGGGGGCCCCTTTTTTCTGGGCTGTTTGTGGGGGGGAATAGACATCGTTGGGGGCCGAGTAGTGGTTTGACCCACCCCCTTTTGGGTTTTTGTTGATGATACTACTGTGTTTTTTTCCCTTCAGGGGCAATTGGGTTTTGTTGGGGGACTTTTTGACATATTTGGCAAAGGTACGGGGATGTGTTAACAGAGAAAAATCGAAGATTATAGAGTTGGGGGAGTGGGTGGGGGATTTGGGTTTGAAAGCAGAGGGGTGGACTGTGGTTTTATCGTATTTAATATATTTGATATTCCCTTTTTATGCGGGAGGTCGGGTTTAGATGAGGGGTGTGCAATTGGGGAGGGGTTTTACAATTTGTGTCTTGGGGCGCCCTTTTAAAAAGTCTACGGCCGCGCATTTTAACCCGAAACAGGGGGGCGGTGGTCTTTTAAAAAACCCGCTTTATAGCAAAGTATGGCACGTTGCTGCCCCGAAACCTCTGTTTTCAGGGGGGGCGTTCCCAAAGGGCTTTTGCATAGACGGGTTTTTCGATTTTTGGGGGGGCTCAGGGGTGGAATTTTGGGTCACAAGAGCGGTGGTTTGGGACACCAATGCTCAAAGGGGGAGTTTTGGGGGCTTTTCCTCTAAAAAGTCTAGAGGCTCGTTCATGGTTTTTTATGCGAAGCGTCGTTTTTTTTTTCCCGACTGGGTGGGATGCCTGGTGGGTTTTTAAATGAATTGTATCACGACCTGCGTGGGGGTGGAGAGGGAGGAATTTAATTTGGTTTCGACGGGTTATTATTGAAACCCTGAGGGGGCGTGCGCTGGGGTAAAAAATTATGTACCCTTTTTTAAAAGGGCGGGTAGGGAGGTAGCGTGGTTTTTGAGTTGAAGGGAAAAGTATCCCAATTGGGATTTGGGGGGGGAAAATTTTGGAGGCGATTTTAACAGTTGCGTCTGCCTGTCAAGTAAGGGAAGTGGGTTTTTTAAAATTTTTTAAAGGAAACTTGCCGTTGGGGTGGTGTTGTATAATAGGCGTTTTTGGGGGAAGGGCGGGCTTTTCCCCGGGTGCGGGATGGGGGAATCTGCTTTTATGTTGTGTATTTCTTTTTGAGACTTAGGTTTTTGGTACGAGGTGGTTCAGTTTTGGGGTTTTTTTTGTTTTGGTAGGGGGGGGGGGGTTTGTCGGTACTCCGGGCGTTTAAAACTTTGATGTAGGTGGGGTTGACTGGGTGTTTCAAAGTGCGGTGTTTGGGACGTTGGGCCGTTAATTTTCGTTTTTCATGGGGTATGAGGCACTTTGATGGGGAACCCGTTTGAATTTTGGGTTTTAGGGGGGACGATTTTTTAGGACAAAAAAGTCGAAAAAAGGTTGGGGATATGAGGGGGGGATGGGGAGAGAAAATTTTCCCCCTTGGGAATTTTAAAACCTTTGGAGTTACGAAAAATTTGAGATTGTTGTGAGGGTTCAAATGGGTAATCTAACGGGCTGGTCAGCTGTGTTAATTGTGGGTTTTTCAAAGGGGGCGTGAATGTTTTGTGTTCTCCCAGTTTAGTGCGTCTCCAAAGTAAAAGGGGATGACGGTATATTTTGTGCTTTGTTTATTCAAAAATTTTAGGAATGTTTTTATTTATTTATGCCTCATTACAATTCTTTTGGGGTTTCATTTTGTATATGGTGTGCTTCCCGACAGGTTTTTAACGTTTTCTTTTTTTCCGTTTATACTTTTTTTTGCCGTGTCCCTGTGCTTTTCAATAGTTATGTATTTTATGCAAGGATTCGTTTTTTTTGTAAGCTTTTGATGGAGCTTTTTAATATTTGTGGAAGGGAGCTTTTCAAGGGGTGCATCTCGTCGTGTTAAGTTCACTTTAGCGCTTGCATTTGGGGGTTTTTTTAGGGCCCTCAAATATCACAGTGAGTTTCGTTTTTTTTGAAAATTTGTTTTTTTCTTTTTTGTGAATTTTTAAAACGTCATCCTGTTCCACCTTTGGGGAATGTAATTTCCAACCCTTTTGTCAATGATAATAAACCGTGGTGTCGCCCAAATTTTAAAGTATTGTTGTGCCTTTAAGGCACCTGAGTTTTTTAGATTAAGTCCTTTGGGTTTCGTTTTTGTGTTGGCAGGCGGAAACCCCTAGTTATATGCCCGATGAAGTATCCCGTTGTATAAAAACGTGAAATTTCTTGGAAAGTGGGTAATTTTGTGTTTCTTGTTTTGTCCATTTTTTTAAATTTTTTATAGTGTTTTTTTATTTTCCTGTGTTTTTAATTTAAATTTTTTATTATATAATTTAAAAAATCTAGTTATTTCCTGGTATCCGTTTTACATATTATTTTTTGCACCCATATCTATTTTGTACCTGAGTTTTAAATAAAATATATATAAAAAAAAAGGCTTAGCGACGTAAATTATTTGGTACGTACGCCTGGGAAAAAGAAATCTAATCATGTGTACCATGTTAACCAGCTTACGACATACTACGCTAGTCCTCTACCTACTACATCTATTCTTCCTAGGACAGAGGAAGAAAACGTCAGTCTACCTGACATCTCTAGAGGTATAGAGGTGCGTTTAGAAAATTCAGTGACTCTACAATCACTAGACAATTTTCTTAGTAATCTTGGAATTGATAAAGCTGGTGATATTAAAAACATGATTTTGCATTTCCCTGAATTGTTCAGTGATGTTCCTAAACGTTGTACTCTGGGTGTACATGACGTTGATGTACAGGGAGCATCACCCATTAAGCAATCACCATGTAGAATGAGTCCAACGAAGCATAAAGCATTGAGAGAAGAGGTTGATTTTCTGTTATCTCACGGACTTATTGAACGCAGTAAAAGTCCATGGGCATCTCCATGTATTTTAGTGCCTAAACCTGACGGTAGTTTCAGGATGTGCACTGATTACAGGAAAGTGAACTCTGTCACCTTGCCTGATGGTTATCCTCTACCTCGCATTGACGACCTTAAATTGACCGTGTGGCAGGAGCCCAGTTTGTCAGTCGTTTAGATCTCTTACGAGGCTATTATCAAGTCCCGCTTACTGAACGTGCTCAAGAAATATCTGCTTTTACTTTTCAAGATGGATTGTTTAACTACCTCGTTACCCCCTTCGGCCTATGTAACGCGGCTTCTTCATTCCAACGTATAATGAACGAGTTGACCCACAACTTAGAGGGAGTAGAAGCGTCTCAGAGCATTGTTTGAGAGACTGGCGCACTACAACTTCACTGTTAACTTAGCTAAATGTAGTTTTGGTCAAGCCAAGATTACCTATCTAGGCTTTTGTATCGGCCAAGGTGAGGTTGCTCCTATTGAGGCTAAGGTTCGTGCAATTTCTGAATTTCCAGTGCCACAGGATAGGAAGGGAGTACAGAGATTCCTGGGTATGGCAGGATATTATCGCAGGTTCTGTCCAAACTTTTCTCAGATTGCAGCTCCTCTCACTGAGCTTACTAGTAGCAAAGTTCAGTTCACTTGGACTAGAGATTGTTCAGACTCGTTCAAAAGATTGAAACGTTTGCTTTCCTTTGCCCCTGTGTTGAAGAGTCCTAATTTCAATCTTCCCTTCTTTTTACATATAGATGCGAGTGGTTATGCAGTGGGTGCTGTGCTGCTCCAACAGTCAACATCCACTGACATTCTCCATCCTATATGTTACTATTCATCTAAGCTTAAACGACACCAGAAAAATTATGCCACTATTGAGAAAGAGGCTCTAGCTCTTGTGGTGTCCTTGGAACATTTTGACGTATATTTGGGCATTTCCCCATTTAAAATTAACGTTTTTTCAGACCACAATCCACTCACCTACATAAACACTATGAAGAGTAAAAATGCTAGGATCATGAGGTGGGCACTCAGAATCCAACCTTATTCTATTAGTATAAAACACATAAGTGGTCATTGTAATGTAATTGCTGACGCTCTGTCACGTCCTTAATAATTATCAGTTACATTAAATTAACGTAATTTTAATGCCCAAATACCTTTTGTTACTTGCTATGTCAAATTCAGTAAAGTAACGTAATCCCTCCAGCCCATATTAACTATGTATACTCATGTCATGTCTAATTATGTTATTTATATATTCACAGTAATGATGTGTGTTAGAGGAGGAGACAGAAGCTGAGTGATGAGTGGATAGTGTGGTGTGGGCGATGTACTGCATGAAGGAACACTGTCCTGCCGCAGACCCCCCCTCACTACACACCTTAAGCTGTTTCATACTCAGATGTCCATACTGCATAGCATTCCACAACCACTACTTAAGAGTGGAATGCTGTCTCCTGTCTATAGCACAAGACTATTGTTCATATCCACTATGATCGAGCCTCAACGTGTCATGCTTGTCTACACTATCCTGTCTCTACACTGATGTACATAACCACGAGTATGCAGAGATACGATACTGTGTACTGCCCTAGTACTAGGGGCATAACTTAGTGAAATAGACACTGAAATTATAAAGTGCTGGGCACAAGAGTGACTCTCATTATTTTTTATATTAAATTGTGTTAGTAAAGTAACCTGAGTAATCAGCAATAATGTGAAAGACATTAATGCAACTCCTAGTGCGACCGTTTGTCGTGTTGGGGGGGTGTTGCAACCCTGAATGGGTTGTAATGTATATTACCCTTTCATATAATTTTATATTGCTTATATTTGCGATAATAGCTAAATCGTGAATATATTGCTTTATATTATTATTATTTGACTTAGTTATGTTAGGTAGGATGTAACACATATATTATGTGCTCTGTTCAAGTCTTGATTGTCTAACTACTGTAATTATTGCTTGTGGCTCGTTTCCCTGCCGGCTTCTGTTGCTATGCAGCAACCGTCCACGGACCTATCACGTGATCGAGGGGGGTGTCCTCACCTCGCCTGAAGTATTCAGTCTGGTCTAGACTCGCTGGGTGGTTGGATGTATCCCTGACAAGTGCCAAAATCTCCCTTATAGGCCCTTGTTGGAAGATCGTCTCTAGCTTTCTTGTAGGTTCCGTGGGACTCTATTCACAGAACATTGTATAGACTTAGTGATTTTCGACGTTGTACTGAGGTTGTGTGTCACATAGGCACTCTGAGCAACTCAGGTCCTGAGCTGTAGCTTCTGACCTAATTTGTACTGGTATTTGTGTACAGTCACAGTCTGGTATTTTCTTATGCTGAACTTAGATTCAGTATTATGGGAGTTTTGTGACTTGTGGAGGATCTGCTGATGGTCCCTACTTAGTGTCGTTATATTATCTCCTTGTTCCTGATCGTGTCGCAGTTGCTTGTTATATTGTTGTTCAGCTTATCCGTCGTTTTATTGTTCAAGCAGACTGTTCTGGTTGCCAGTCGGTCAAGAAGTTAGCTTATTTGAGGACTTTGTCAGTCACTTGTTTAAGTCTAGTCGAGTCGTGAGACATAGCGAACTACTTAGAGCACTTACACACATACACACAAACTTACTTGTACATATTTGTAATATCTTATTAAATGTTAATGTACCAGACGGTACTTAAGAATTATAAATGTGATAGTGCTTTCAGCACAATACTACTGTACTCGAGAGAAAGTGATTAATATTATTTTGATTACTGTGATTAATTTAATTTGATATACGCCTAGACAACTTAATAAATTTATTAAATATTATTTTCTCTAGTTAGTAGCCTACCAGTTGTAATCCTGAAGCACTATTGAATCATACTGAATTCTAATGGATAATTTTACCGGGATACTGACTATTTTTACGAAACCCAGTAACAGGCTGGATGTAAAAGGGCAGCCCTTTTATTTTCCCCTTGGAGATTCTTGCTTTTAGAATCGCGTTTTTTTGTAACACCTCTTCCCGGGAAAAAAAATTTTTCCTCCTATTCTGTGTGTCTTAAGTTTTCTAAACAGCCTTTAATGGGGAACTCTATCAAAAACCCCTTACTTAGTTATTTTACACAATATCATATCCAATCCATCCACCCCTCAAATACCTTGTGAAGAAATTAGTAAATTCATGGAAAAGGGAACCCCCCTTTGAAAAACCGTGATGGATTCTTTAAATAATTTATGCCTTTCAAGGGGGTCAAAATTGCTTCTGCAAAAATTTGTTTCCCATAATTTCCCAAACATGGGGGTAAGGTTTACTTGTTTAACAGTTTAATTGGTGCGATAAAGGGGTGCGTGAATGATAAGTCTTCGGAGGCTTCTTCTTTTTTGTAAGTGTGGTGGGTACACGGGGCTTGTATGTTGTCCCCATGGCCCGGGTAGGGCCTGCCCACGAGATGAGAGACTAGTAGGCCTTCTGTCTTGCGCTTGGCCGTGAGTGAGTGAGAGTGTGTGGGACCAGCCCCCATGAGGGAGCGGCCCGAGGGCAGCCCCTAGGGCACGAAATAGAACTAAGCAGGAGACAGCACAGGCTGTCTTTGCAGACAGTACGGCGTCTAAAACCGCTCGGCCATCCCCTGGGTCGCCCCGACGCGACATACGGGGGTAAAAAAACCCGGTCTCTCTCTCAAAACAGGGCAAGAACACAAAAAAAAAACATATATATACATTGGACATGGAAAAAAAAATTTCCTACAGGAGGGAAAGAAAAAAAAATGGGGGGTTTGCAATTCACGTGGTCATAGGCAGTGAGGTCGATGGGCTCCTGCACACCTTCCTGAAAACACGGAGACATCGCGTGCTACTGTGAGTACAGGTTAAGGTTCCTCGGGGAACGGTAAAGCAGCTGAGGAGTCGCTGCAGGTTTTCACTCACCGGGGGGCAAAAACATGTGGTCCCCTCGAGTGAGGCGTCGACAAAATCGGAACTGGGCAGGACTTCTGGCAAGCGATGGGAGGCACTTCCCCGACTTGTACTGCCCAATATAGGGTGCAGAGGAAAGACGCAGCTTGGCCCACCTCTAAACTTGGCATGCATGAATCGGTTGTCTTCCTAGTCTCGGGGGCCTTTCTTGCCTGCTTTTTAAGCAATTTATGAATTTCGTGAGTGTACTCACCTAATTGTACTCACCAAATTTGGGGTTTGCGGGGTCGATACTCAGCCCCTGGCCCCTCCTCTTCATGATCGCTCTAGGTCCTCCCCTCTCTGCTTCCTAGCTTTGTCATCCCTTTTCTAAAACTATGTATGGTTCCTGCCTCCACTATTCTTTGCTGGGCTATTATTCCTGACGACTCTGTACGAAGAAAATTCCTAACGTCCCTGTGACCGTCTGAGTCTTCAGTTTCCCAATTGTGCCCCCTTTTTTTCTTGTCCCCTTCTGGAACTTTTTTCTTTCCCACCTTGTCTTTTTCCCTGCATATTTTTGATGTCGTTATCATGTCTCCCCTGACCTTCTGTCTCCAGTGTCGTCAGTCCGATTTCCCTAAACCTTTCCTCGTACGCATTCCCCTGACCCGGGAAATAACCTTGTTGCAAACCTTTGTACTTTCTCAATTCTTGACGTGCTTGCCCAGGTGTGGGTTCCCAGACTGGTGCTGCATATCAGTAGGGCCTTAATACCATGTCGTGTTTTGACCGTTTCCCTTTTAAGGTATCGAAACGCTATTTCAGGTTTGCCAGGCCCCTAGCGCAGAGTTATTTTGGTTTGAGGTTGCCCCGGTTGACGTGCTCGAGTTTAGGGTCACCCAAGTTTTCCCCCCGAATGAGGTCTGTAGTTTTTGCCCATGTGGCATGCAAAGAGTCGTCCCCTTTATTCGGCAATTACACCCCTCTTTTACAGGCTATCCCCCAAACCCAGCAAACCAGGTAACAAAGGTTTGACGAGGGGCCCCCCGTCGTTCAACAAGTAACTAGGCCCACCCAAATAATAAAGGGTTTTTGGCAATGCGGGGTTTTATGGGGGTTCCACTCTCCTGTTCCCCTTTCTTTCCCCTTCTAGAGCTGGTAAAGCACGGTCTGCTCTCTTGTGGTTTTATTCTGCCTGCTTCCCGTGGAAAAGTGCACAATACCTATACTGTACATAGTGTTATAGTGTACATATTGCTGTTCAAAAATTGGTAAAGGATAATATAAGTCAAAATTTTTCTGCTGTTTTATTTGCCCCTTTCACCCGGATAACAGGCCTTTGGCCCCTGGGTTGTAATAGCCCACCTCCCCAATACTCTTTGGGGTCTTCTTTGCCCCCCCCAATTTCATGACTTTGCATTTGGCAGATTGAATTCGAGAACTATTTCTGGCCCCCCCTGTCCAGCATGTCCAGTTTTTTGCAGTCCGCCTCTCCTCATCCGATTTAATTCTTTCCCCTCAACTTCACATCATCTGCGAATAGAGACACTTCAGAGTCTATTTCCCTTTCCATCATGTCGTTCGCAATATCAAAAATAGCAGGGTCCCAAAAATGACCCCCTGTGGGGCCCCCCTCGTCACAGGCGCCACGTGATTTTCCTCTTTTACGTACCATGACTCGTTTTTGCCTCCCTGTTAGGTATTCCCTGATCCTTGCAGTGCCTCCTGTTATATCGCCTGATCCCCAGTTCTGCACTAATCTCTTTTGGAAAATGTGTCAAAGGCCCCTTCTGCAGTCCCGGAAAAGCAATCAACCCCCCTCTCTCTCGTATCTATTTTGTTACCATGTATAAAAAATCCGAAGGGTTTGTGACACAGGGTTTGCCCTTCCTGTACCCATGTGGTTTTATTTATAACTTGTTCCGTCCAGGTGTTCCACCCCCTCCTCCTGAAATCTTCTCCCTGATTTTATATAACAAATCAGAGAACAGGCTGTATTAGTGCCTCGTTTCTGTTTCTTTCTTAAATAGGGGATACTTTTCTGTCTTCCATTTTTCAGGTATTTCCCAGTTTAAGGGATGTGCGAAGATTGTGGTTTGGGGGAGCACGCATCTCTACTCCTTCTCTAAGGGCCCCCGGGGAGATGTTGTCCCGGGCCATCGCCTTTAGGGCAAGGTCACTTTGCAGCTTTGCCCTCCCCCTCGGTTGTTTTGTAGTCATCCCAAACTTGTTTGGGATATTCCCTCTTGTTTCCCTTCTGTGCTGTCTTCCCAAAACCCTTCCCGCTCTACTGTTAAAAACTTTCTTAAAACCCTGTTTGCCCTACATACCTCCTGATATTTCTTGTGAGTTCTCCACCTTCTGTCCTCGTCGATCACCTGGCATTGACTGTTGCTTCCCCTGATGGGCATACAACATTTCGGGTCAGTCTTGACTTTCGTTGCTATGTTATTTTTATATGTCGTTGGGCCTCCCCCCTTTCTGGCATACCCTTCCTGGCTCTGCGACTAATCTCCCCCATTTTATGTGTTTTCGCCTTTTGTATTTTTTTCCCTTCTTATTGCACTTTATTTTTGCCCCCTTAACCGTCGGGGTAAACCAGGGGGTCGTTCTGGTTTCCCCTTGTTTTGTTGCCCCTTGGGGAAAAAACCCGGTATAAGTTGTGTGTGTGTGGTGTGTGTTGTGTGTGTGTTTGTGTGTGTGGTGTGTGTGGTGTGTGTGTGGTGTATGTGTGTGTGTGTGGTGTGTGTGATGTGGTATGTATCACCTACCTATTGTACTCATTATTGTGGTTGCATGGGTCGAGTCCAGGGTGTGTGTGTGTGTGTGTGAGTACTCACCTATTTGTGGTTGCGGGATCGATTCATACTCCCGGCCCCCCCCTCTTCACTGTTGCACAAAAGGGCTCTCTCTCTTCCCGTCCCTGAGGTTTAAAAACCTCGTCTTTTAAAATCTGTATGGTTCCCACCTCCTCTACGTTACTTTCCAATTGTGACCTTGTTTCTGTGTCCCCCTCTCTGGAACATCCCGTGTCCCCCCTTTTTGGAAATCCTTGTCAATTCCTCCCGTATTTTTTATGCCTTACATGTCTCCCCGACCTCCCGTTTCCAGTGTGTCAGGCCTATTTCCCTTAACCTTTCTTCGTAGGATATTCCCTTTACCTGGGACAGTCTTGTTGCAACCCTTTGATTTTTAATTTCCTGACTTCCTTGACCAAGTGTTGGTTTTTACTCGGTTCTGATGTAATTGGGGGTGACGTAAGGTGTACAGAGGGCTTGAACGATTCCCTTGGGGAGGTTTTCTGAAGTTATTTTTAGGTTTGCCCGCGCCCTATGCTGCAGCATTATCTGATTATGTGCGCCTCAGATGTGTCGGTATTTGTACCCAAGATCCTTTTCCTTGAGTGAGGTTTGCAGTCTTTTGGGCCCCCTAAAAAATACCTGTCTGTGGCTTCTTTGTCCCCTTCCCCCTCTTCATGACTTTTCATTTGGTGGCTTAAATTCGAGGAGCCCGTTGCCTGATCCTAATCCCGTTTTAATTCTCCTCATTAACTTCACATCTCTGTAAAAGAGACACTTTGGTCTATCCCCTCCGTCATGTTGTACCTCCCCGCCCAATGCACGAAATCAAAAAAAAATCAGGTAAAAAAGGACGTTATGCCTCCAGGAGCTTTGCAATCGTGTCAAAACTTTTGGAGAGGAAAATTTCACCCCCAATAAGTCCTTCCCTTGCAGTGTTCCTCCCTCATTTTGTTTTACTGAATAATTTTTTTTAAGCGAAGATTTATCCCTAAGAAAATTGAATAACTCGATTTTTTTACAGGAGGGGCTTTTGGGGGTGAAGGAAATTAGGGAAACCCTTTTGGGATCGGCCCCCAAAAACGGAGGTTCTGGAGGGCAGGCGTCCTGAATCTCGTGGCCACATTCGTAAATCCCCTGGACTAAAAGTATGCAAAATGAGCAAGTACCGAGTGAAATTTGAAATTATTTTCTAGTATTTGACAGGGGTGTTGTCGTAGACCTGAAGGGGGGGAAAAAAACTGCACTTTCAACATCTTCCAAGAATGGATAAGTTAAAGAACATGCCCATGAGTGCTTTTTGATGTCGCTCAGGGGGTATCAGTAGGTGTAGTTAGCAAAAAAAAAAAAAACCCCTTTCATCCAAGATTGTCTTTTAAAACATCTTTAAGTGGAAGAGGTTTCGAGTTTACTGTTATTATGGTAGGAGCGAGGTGAAAAAGTCAGCAAAAAGTGTCAAAATCGTGGGATAAGGGTGAAGATCTTTGACTCAACCCACCATGTGAGTGCGAACGATCCCAAAATCGATGTGTTGTAGAGGGAGAAGCAAAGGGGCATAGTAAATAGAGCGAAAAGGGAGTGAAACACGATGACCGATTCAGGCAAGAGGGGTTGCCCGAAAAAAGTACCTGGTTCGAGGGAAGGGCAGTGGGCGTGCAGGGGGTCCCGTTGTCCCGGGTTGGAAACAAAACTATACCTTTTATTTTCATCGTGTCCGGGGTTTAAGAGCTCGGGGGGAGGAAAAAAGAATGTTTTTCCCAAATTAAAATTCTTTTTGTTTTTTCATTATTTTGTGTAGAAAAAAAGAGTTGGGGGAAGGGGATTTTAGAGATTTTTTAATAGAATAAAATGCAAAAAAAAAAATATTGTAAAAAGCTAGTTTTTCCTAAAATTTTTTAAGAGTGAAAAAGCTGAAAAAAACTATCTTTTTTGGCTTTTTTTTTTTTTTTATTTTTTATTTTTTTTTTTTTTTTTGTATTTTCACGAGTTTTTGTGAACATTAAATATTGCAGACTTTTTATTTAACTTTCACATTAGGGACAGTACTTCTTCTATTTTTAAAGTTCTCTAAAGTATATTTTAACGAGAAACACGAAATCGTAATGACACGATTGCAAACAAACCTACCCCCGGGCCCGGGGTTGAACCCGCGGTCAGAGAGTCTCAAAAATCCAGACCCCTCGCTTAGCTTCGACCGGGGGTTAATCCCGGCCGGGGGTATGATTTGTTTGAAAAGTGTCATTACATTTCGTGAGTCATGTTGACGGCAGTAAAAGGGGATTGAATAGAGTTCGTCACGACCACGCTAGCTGGAGATTCGTCTGTAAAAACTCGCATTTGTGGTCCGTGGGCCTGGCAACCTTCCTTTTGGTGTAGAAAAAAAACCTTTTGGGACAAATCTTATTTGGTAGTAGTCCATGGTAAAGCGACGGGCTGGAGTTGAGACTCTCTGCCCGGGGGGTTAAACCCCGGGCCCGGGGCATGGTTTGCTATCATTTATAATACAAAACACCTTATCGATCGGATTAAATTCTCAACCCTATTAATTTTTACTAGGTGAGGTTTTGGGCAATTAACAATTTTTTAAGTTCCTTTTTAAAATTTTATTTGGGCCTTCCAAAACTGGCTTTCCCGCAGTCTTCAAATTTGCACACTGCTGCGCACTCCCTAAAACATTGTTGTTTTTGTTAGGGAGTGTGTAGTGTTACTTTGCTACTTTAAATCTCAAGTAAATGAAACTTGCTTTTTAAATCAGGTTTGCATTTCAAAAGGTGCATTGAAGGGTTTGGGTTCCCATAAAGGGGGACGTATCGTCTTTTCTTTGGATTAATCAAAATATTCCCTTTCCCCCGCTCTATAGGACCTTGCAGTTTAGCGTTTCCCCCTATTTAAAAATTAAATCTTTCTGTTTAGTATCATTTTAATGGTTGCTGATCTAATAAGTGGTAAAAATTTTTGGTTTAGACTGAAATCATTTTTTAATTCTGCTTTTGCATAAAATGAAATTTCTTACTTCAAACTTTTGGGGTGAAGTTTTTTTAAAACAAGATTTTCTTATCGTTTTAGGTTTGCGTAATTTTTAATTTCCCCGTTTAATTAAAAAAAATGTTTCCCTTTGAAAAAAATTTGGGGTTGACTCTTTTGATCAGAAAAAACCCGCGGAAAACTTAGGTAAATTTTTTTTAAAGTTGAATCTAATTTCGAAATTTTAGGGGGCCCCCTCAAGTCGTAGTACAAAGTTTAATTTTATATACAAAAAACCCAAAATAAGAATAATTGGTATTAAACCCTTTGATCTTACTTAGAGAACATTTCCTTTTATTTTTTGGGATCTATATCCGTTTGACTTTTTAAAGGGAAAAAATTGAAAAAGTGAAATAGTGTTTCCTGAGTTTTTTTTGTCTGTTGTGTGGTGGCTTTAGCGTTCTACGTGATGAAAAAATAAGACTTTGAGCGGTTAACTTTAAAGTGCGGGGGGATTTTTGGATTTTGATCTCTGAGATAATACAGTAGCTTTTCGACGGCTTCAGGGTTTGACCTTAAAATTTATTTTTTTTATTTTCACACTGGCCAATTTCCCCCCAAGGCAGGGGGGGCCCGAAAAAGAAAAAATTTCACATCATTCCTCCACCTGTTTGCCGAAGGGTGCTTTACATCTTTTTAAACTGCAACATTTAAAACCCCCTTCAGAGTCAGGGCCTATACTTCCCCTCCCAGGGTCAAATCCCCCCTGCCCGGTTTTCCCCGAACCCCTTCATAAATTTACTTTGTTTCCCCTCCCGCAGCACGTCAAGTATTAAAACCATTGTCCCATTCCTCCATCAACACGCTCACGATGCCCGCTGGAAAACCCAAACCCCCCGCAACAAAAACCCCCTTTACCCCCCCCCTCCCCAACCTTTCCTAGGCCGACCCCCACCCCTTCCTTCCACTGCAGACTGAACACTCTTGAAGTCATTTTGTTTCGCTCCATTCTTAATGTCCGAACACCCCAACCAAAACCCTTCCTAGCCCCCTTTGGGCAACGTTTTTTTAATCCCCCACCTCCTCCCACTTCCCCAAATAAATTTTTCGCATTATATTCACACCCACATTGTCAGACATACATTCCATGCCTCCAGCCTTCTCTCGCTGCAACTTCAACCCCTGCTTCCACCCAAATTAAAAGCGTTGGTAAAACTATATCCATACATTCCCCTCTTGCCTCAAGGGCAAAGTTTTTGTCTCCAAGACTCCTAAATGCACACTCACCCTTTTCCCTCATCATTTATGATTCACCCCATCTTTCATAGACCATCCGCTGAACTTTACTCCCAAATATCTGAATACATTTACCCCCCAACTCTCCCTCCAATCTGATATCCAGTCTTTCATCATAATCTTTTTGTTTTCCTCTAACCTTATCTTTCCCGTATTACCTTTAATTTTTCTTTTGCAACCCTCCAAATTCATCCCCCAAAACTCTGCAATTCTCTTCAGAATCTCCAAGAGACAGTGCTCAGCAAATAGCAACTGTGGACAAACTCCCACTTTGTGTGTGATTCTTTTTCTTTTTTTAACTCCCAGCCTTTGCCCAAAAAAAAAACCCCGCATTCACTTTTTTTTTTCCCATTTTTAAAAATTAAAAAACCCCCCCCAATTTTTTTCTAAGGTATTTAAAAAAAAACCCCCCCACCCAAACCCCCCCGGTACTTCCCAAAAAAACCCAAAAATTTTCCCCAAAGGCCTCTTTAGCCTTATTAAATTTTGTTCCCTTTATTGTTTCCTTTTAAAACTGGTCCACCAACCCCCAACCTTTCCTAAAACCTCCTTGTTCATTGCTATCCCATTCTCCCCTCTTACCTTAAATTTTTTCAATAATAAATCTACCTACACTTTACCAGGTAAATCAAAAAGATTATCCCCTATAAATTTTTTCACTCTCTTTATCCCCTTTACCTTTTTACAAAGGAAATGATGCTCCTCAATCCCCAGGTTTCCTTACCCCCTCCCTCATTTATTAAATAATTGCACCAACCCCTTTTAAAACTATATCCCCCCTGTTTTAAATTTTTTTTTTTAACCCTAATCCCCGGGTGCCTTTCCCCCCTTTTATTTTACCTACACCTCACGAACTTCCCCCCACTCACAAAGGCTCTTCCCCCACTCCTGCAAAATGTTATTCCTCCTTTCCCTATACACGAAAAAACACAGCTTCCCCATTTCATAACATTTAACAATTCCTCAAAATTTTT
>NC_069495.1:16128618-16165954 GCF_026875155.1 Cherax quadricarinatus | reverse complement strand
TACACCGTCACAACCCATCCATACACCGTCAAAAAACCCACCCACGTCACTAAACACCCCGTCTTTACACCGTCACACAAACACCCACGTCACAAAAACCCCCACGTCACATAAACACCCACGTCACATACACCGTCACAAACACCCACGTCACATACACCGTCACAAACACCCACGTCATATAAACACCCACGTCACATACACCGTCACAAACACCCACGTCACATAAACACCCACGTCACATACACCGTCACAAACACCCACGTCACATATATACGGTCGTGAAATTTTTATTAACGTCAAGGAGCATCTCTGGCACCTTGTGAGGTTCATAAATACACCGTGTATGACGTTCATGTGCACATGACGTTCATCCACACATGACGTTCACTTTGCACATGACGTTCATCCCCCATGACGTTCACGTGCAATGACGTTCATCCACACATGACGTTCACTGACATGACGTTCATAAACACATGACGTTCACGTGCACATGACGTTCATCCACACATGACGTTCACGTGCACATGACGTTCATCCACACATAACGTTCACGTGCACATGACGTTCATGCACACGTGACGTTCACGTGTGCATGACGTTCATGCACACGTGACGTTCACGTGTGGATGCTAAAACCTAATGGAAATAAGGCATAATTTCCGTCAAGAAAATGGTGGTGGGTTGTGTGATGGTGGTGGGTTGTGTGATGGTGGTGGGTTGTGTGATGGTGGTGGGTTGTGGATGGTGGTGGTTGTGTAAATGGTGGTGGGTGTGTGTGGTGGTGGGTGTGTGATGGTGGGTTTGTTGATGGTGGGTTGTGTGATGGTGGTGGGTTGTGTGGTGGTGGGTTGTGTGATGGGGGGTTTGTGTGATGGTGGTGGGTTGTGAGGGTTGGTGGGTTGTGTGATGTGGTGGGTTGTGTGATGGTGGTGGGTTGTGTGAGGGTGGGTTGTGTGATGGTGGTGGGTTTGTGATGGTGGTGGGTTGTGTGATGATGGTGGGTTGTGTGATGGTGGGTTGTGGGGAGGGTGGTGGGTTGTGTGATGGTGGTGGGTTGTGTGAGGGTGGTGGGTTGTGTGATGGTGGTGGGTTGTGTGATGGTGGTGGTTGATGATGATGGTGGGGTTGTTGATGGTGGTGGGTTGTGTGATGGTGGTGGGTTGTGTGATGGTGGTGGTTGTGTGATGGTGGTGGGTTGTGTGATGGTGGTGGGTTGTGTGATGGTGGTGGGTTGTGTGATGGTGGTGGGTTGGGGTGATGGTGGGGGGTTTTGTTTTGATGGTGGGGGTTGTGTGATGGTGGTGGGTTTGGAGGGGTGGTTGTGTGATGGTGGGTTGTGTGTGTGGTGGGGTTGGGTGGTGAGTGGTGGGGTTGTGTGATGGTGGTGGGTTGTGATGGTGGGTTGTGTGATGTGGGGGTTGTGTGATGGTGGGTGGGTTGTGTAAATGGTGGGTTGTGTGATGGTGGTTGGATGTGTGATGGTGGTGGGTTTCTGGTGATGTGGTTTTGGTTAGTGGTGGGTTGTGTGATGGTGGTGCGGGTTGTGTGATGGTGGATGGATTGTGTGATGGTGGTGGGTCGTTTGTGTGATCGTGGAAGGGTTTGAGTGATGGTGGAAGAGATGTGTGATTGATGGTGTATGATTGATGGGAAGGGATTAGGAGTGATGGTTATCTATTTTGATGTGATGGTGATGCGGTATATTATGGTGATGGGTTGAGTCTATGATGGTGAAGGGTTGAGTTAAGGGTATGAGTGATGGAGAATGGGTTTGAGTGATGGAATGTTGATTAGAATGGAGGGTTGATGATGGTGAATGGGTTCAGACTTGAAGTGATGGTTGAGTGATGGTGATGGTTGAGTGATGGTTGATGGGTTGAGGATGATGGGTTGAGTGATGGTGATGGTTGATGATGGTGATTGGGTTTGAGTGATGGTTGAGCTATGGGTTTTGAGTGATGGGTGATGATGGTGAAGAGTTCAACAACCTGCTGCTACCTTTCCTCTCCTAAAATAAGCAGCAACAGTCCTACTTGTATAGGAGGCAGGTTAGCATACAAGTATACTGGGATAACCGAATCCAACCCGTCCGGACATAATGTTTTGGTACAGCAACATTGTACCTGGAGTCTACCTGAAGGGAATTCCGGGATTACAACGCCCAACATATCCCCCCTCGTTACCAACAGTACCATGCCACCTGTGAACTACAAGGCCTGATCAACCAGGCTGTTACTTGCTGGCCTCACGACTCACCGTACGAACAACAGCTCGGGCTGTAATCAAATTTATGAAGCCTCAGATGAGATCGGTCAGAGACCTCGAAGCGAGCGTCACAAAAATATATAAAAGCCAAATCTGAAAGGCAGAGTAAAAAAAATCTAAGAAACCAGTCAATGAGGTAAATATGAGAAGTTTTGACTAAGTCATGTCCTTTACCTTAGTGATTGTAAAGGAGTATACTACACCGTGTGTGAACCTTCAGATCCCGTGATGCAGATTACATCCATTCCTCAGACGCTGTTGAATACAGCTACACTAGTAAAATATGATGCCATAACGACCGTAGTGAAAGTACTGCCAACCATAGCTTCTTCCAACCACTACGTGACCACACACTTACCAGGAAGCTGGTGACTACAACACTCCGATAACACTACAAGTCCCATGTCACTCCCCCCCACCCGCCGCATTCACACTAAATATGCTAGGAACAAATCTCAAAAGTGATATCCTCATTATCACACAACTGACACTGAAGTCTCCCAGCTCAGGCTGACACAACTGAAGTCTTCCCAGCTCAGGCTGACACTACTGAAGTTTACCCAGCTCAGGCTGACACTACTGAAGTTTCCAGCTCAGCCTGACACTACGAAGTTTCCCAGCCAGGCTGACACTACTGAAGTCTCCCAGCTCAGGCTGACAACTACTGAAGTTTCCCCATCACAGGCTGACACTACGAAGTTTCCCGAGCTCAGGCTGAACCTACTGAGAAGTTTCCCAGGCTCGGGCTGACACTACTGAAGTCTCCCCAGCTCAGGCTGACACTATCTGAAGTTTCCCAGCAACAGGCGACACTACTGATGAAGTTTCCAGCACAGGCTTACACTACTGAAGTTTCCCAGCACCAGGCTGACACTGACTGAAGTTTCCCAGCACAGGCTGACACTACTGAAGTTTCCCCAGCACAGCTGACACTATTGAAGTTTCCTTCCCGACAGTGGCTGACACTACTGAAGTTTCCCAGCACAGGCTGACACTACTGAAGTTTCCCAGCACAGGCTTGAACTACTGAATTTCTTCCCAGCACAGGCTGACACTACTTGAAGTTTCCCAAGCCCAGGCTGAACACTACTTAAGTATCTCTCTCCCAGCACAGCTGACACTACTGAAGTCTCCCTCTATCACAGGCTGACACTACTGAAGTCTCCCAGCACAGGCTGCACACAACTGAAGTCTCCCAGCACAGGCTGGACACTACGAAGTCTCCCAGCACAGGCTGACACTACTGGCGACCAGCTCTCCCATGCTCAGGACTGACACTTCTACCTGCAGTCTCCCCAGCTCAAGGTCTAGACACACTACTGTAGAACGTCTACCCAGCTCATGGTAATCTATCTCTATTGGGTTTCCCATGCACAGTGGTCTGACACCCTACTGAACTTTCCAGCACAGGCTGCACACTACTCGATGAAAGATCTCCCTCAGCTCAGGCTGACACTAACTGAGTAAAGTCTCCCAGCTCAGCTGACACTACTGAAAGTCTTCCCAGCTCCGGCAGACACTATCTGAAGTATACTCCATCTCCCGGCGGACTACTACATGAAGTCTCTCCCAGCTCAGGCTGAGACAGCTACTGAATTCTCCCATCTCAGCTGACACTACTGCGAAGCGCTCCCAGCTCATGCTGACACTACTGGAATGTTTCCGCACGCACCAAGGAACTGACACAACTGAAGTTTCCCCATCACGAGGTGCCGACACTAACACTAGAAGTTTTCCCAGCACCGCTGAACACTACTGAAGTTTTCCCAGCACAGGCTGACAAATCTTTACATGAAAGTTTCCCCAGCACAAGGCGACGACTACTGAAGTATCCCATCACATAGGCTGACACTACTTATGATGTGTTTACCAGATACAGCACAGGCTGACCACCCTTGAAGTCTCTCCCCCAGCACAGCGGCTGACACTACTGAAGTCTCCCAGACAACAGCTGCACACTACGAAGTCTCCAGCACACGGCATAGACGACTGACTGCGAAGTCTCCAGCCAGGCTGACCTACTGAAGTCATCCCATCCAGGCTGACACTCCTGAATTTTTCCCCCCTCAGGTCTGAACGCACTATACTCGAAGTCTCTCCCAGCTCGGCTTGACACTACTGTCTGGAAGTCTCCCAAGGCACAGCCTGACATGACCTACTGAAGTCTCCCCACGCACAGGCTTGGCACTCCGGAAAGTCTCCCAGCTCAGGCTGACAGCATCCACGAAGTAAGCCACTAAGCTGGCCTGGTCACTGACTGAAGTACTCCCTAGCTCAGGCCTGACCACTCAACTGTAAATGTCATTCCTGAGCATCTCGATGCTGAAACACTAATAACGTCGGAAGCGACGTAGTACATCTCACAGTCCGTTCTCCAGCGCTGCCCACTACTGAAGTTACTCCCAGTTCAGGCTGTACACAACTGAAGTCTCTCCAGGCACAAGCTGACACTACTGCATGTCTCCCCAGCTCAGGCTGACACTACTGAAGTCATCCCCCAGTTCAGGCTGACCACTACTGAAGTCTCCCAGCACAGCTGACACTAACATGAAGTCTCCCCAGCTCAGGCTGACACTACTGAAGTCTCCGCAGCTCAGTGCTGACACTACTGAATTCTCCCAGCTCAGGCTTACACTACTGAAGTCTCCCAGTTCAGGCTGACACTACTGAAGACTCCCAGTTCAGGCTGACACATACTGAATCTCTTATGTACTAAACCCCTAACACACGAACTGCAACAGCTGCCTTGCACTGAAGTCTCTCCAGCCACAGCTGACCCTACTGAAGGTCTCCCAGCTCAGGCTGACACTACTGAGAAGTTCCAACACCAAGCTCGAGGCTTGACCACTGACCTCTGAAATCTCTCCAATTACCTAGTAGGCCTGACACTACTGGCGAAAAGTCTCCCAGCTCAGGCTGACAGCGACTGAAGTCTCCCAGCTCAGGCTGCGACACTATAAGTCCCCAGCTCAGGCTGACACTAGTGACATTCTCGCGCCCAAGCAACAGCTATGCGACACTAATGAGGTCTCCGGCTCCCGCAGATTCTCAAAGACTTGACACTACTGAGAGTCTTCCCAGCTCGGCTGACACATTGAATTCTCCCAGCTCAGGCTGACACATTGAGGTCGCCCGCTCAGGCTGGACACCAACTTTAATGTTCCCAGCACAGGCTGACACTACTGAAAGTCTCCCAGCTCAGGCTTGACACTACTGAGAATCTCCCACTCAGGCGACCTTTTCATTACCTCGTGTATGAAACATTTATGACAGGTTATGACAGAAATATAACTGGCTTTGTTCCCGACAATGTACTATCATACAGAATAGTTAGCAACACTGCTGGTTTTTTCCCCACAATGTAAACTATCATACAGAAAGTGTAGCAACACGCTGTGTCCATCAATGTAAGTTTCTACATAAGAATAGTGTAGCAACACTGCTGGTGTGCACAATGTAACTATCATACAGAATAGTGTAGCAACACTGCGGGTGTTCCACAATGTAACTATCATATTGCAATATGTAGGCAACACTGCTGGTGTTCCCATCAATGTAACTATCATACAGAATAGTGTAGCAACACTGCTGGTGTTGCCACAATGTAACTATCATATAGAATAAGTGTAGCAACACTGCTGTGTTCACCACAATGTAACTATCATACAGAATAGTGGAGCAACCCTGCTGGTGTTATCCACAATGTTAACTATCATAATAGAATTGTAGCAACAACGCTGGGGTTGCCACAATGTAACTATCATAACAGAATATGGAGCAACACTGCTGTGTTGCCTACAATGTAACTATCATACAGAATAGGGTAGCAAACACTGCATGGTTGCCACAATGTAACTACCAAACAGAATAGTGTAGCAAAACACTGCTGGTGTATGCCACAATGTAACTATCATACAGAATACGATTGTAGCAAACACTGTGGTGTTCCACAATGTAACAATCATACAGAATAGTGTAGCAACCAGCTGGTGTTGCACAATGTAACTATCAAATAGAATAGTGTATCAACACAGCTGGTGTTGCACAATGTAACTACCATACAGAATAGTGAAGCAACACACTGCTGGGTTTGGCCCCAACAAAGTAACTATCATACCGAATAGTGTACACAACACTGCTGGTGTTCCTACAATGTAACTATCATAATAGTGTAAGCAACACACTGCTGTGTTGCCACAAAGTAACTATGCATACAGAATAGTGTAGCACACAGTGCGTGTTCCCAAAATATAACTATCATATAGTGTAGCAACACACTGGGCTGCTGGTGTTTTGCCACAATGTAACTCACTCATCTAATAAATAGCGTAGCAACACATGCTGGTGTTGCCACAATGTAAACTATCATATAGAATAGTGGTAGCAACACTGCTGGTGTTGCCCACAATGTAACCTAACATATAGAATAGCGATAGCAAACACTGCTGGTGTTCCCACAAGTAACTAACATAAAATAGTGTATCAACACTGCTGTGATTCCCACAATGTAACTATCATATAGAATAGCGTAGTAAGCAACACTGCTGTGTTTGCCACATAATGTAACTAATCATATAGAAAGTGTAGCAACACACTGCTGGTGTTGCCACAATGTAACTACATACAGGATAGTGTAGCAACACAGTTCCTGGTGTTGGCCGACAACATGTTCCCTGACACGTGTCGCCACTCTGCCACTAATCCAGTGTTCATTAAGCCACACACACATCAGGAGTGCCGGCCACTGATTCCATTTTAAGTTAACGCAAACTTAACACTACAAACTTTAAAACTGCCAGCAGCCTGCTGGCCCATGGATGCAAGGTCCAAGTCTCCTACCGGCATAAGCCAATGCACCTCCTAGCAGTCAGGTACACATTGACTTAAGAGAGGAAACACTAAATCTGGTACATGTTGAAAGAAGCATATGGCGGTGTTTTCTGCTCAGTACCTGGATCATTCACTCAGTCACACTAAGACACGAAGATAAGGTGAGTCAGAATATATAGGTGGAGTAGTGCCGGATAGAGGAAGAGGAACTGCAGAAATGTCCTTGTTTTTAAGCCATGATTCTGTTCCCCCACAGCTCTACTAAGACCCCGCACTGGGCTGGTAGCGGTTAACTTATCAAGGCAGTGAGCAGAACTCGCACTTCTTGGGACAAACACACCATTTCGCTTTACAAAGTCATAAAGAGTTTATAAGAGCGAAACACAGTACCAATGAAATGCTGCTTCCGTTACGTGTGGTGTGTGTGTGTGTGTGTGTGGTGTGTGTGTGTGTGTGGTGTGTGTTGTCGTGTGGTGTGTGTGTGTGTGTGTGTGTGTGGGTGTGAGTGGTGTGGTGTGTGCCTGTCGCGCGCGCGCGCGCGCCGCGCGTATGTGTAAATCACATAATTGTGATTGCGGCAGGGGTCGAAGTCATAGCTTTTGGCCCCACCTGTTTCATTGGTAGCTACTAGGTGAGTGTGTTCCATGGAGCAAGAGACCTTCACACACACACACAGGGAACACACACACACACCACACACACACACACACACACACACAACTTAGACAGGGCGAGATGTATGGGCAACTCTTCTACAACTACTGTTTGTTAACATAGCAGTAAATGGGGGTCCTGTTAGTCCTACTATGGACTATATCCAAGTAGCATATAATTACCTAGAAGACTGTCCATGACAACGTGTCCCAACACCTGCCCCTCACTCTACACATTTTGTCCCAACACAACAGTTGTCAACCTAGAGACAAAAGAAGACAGGAAACAGAATAATAATGATTGGTGATGGTGTCCGTGAGGGGTAAGGGGTGGTTGGGGTGGTGGTGGTCGTGTGGTGGTGGTGGTGGTGGCGGCGGTGGTTGGTTGTGTGGTCGGTGGTGGTGGTGGTGGCGCGGCGGTGGGGTAGTGGTGGTGGTGGAGTTGTGATGGTGTGGCGGCGGTGGTAGTGGTGTGGGTGTGGTGTGATGGTGTGGCGGCGGTGTCGTGGTGTGGTGGTGGTGGTGTGGTGTGAGGCGGCGGTGGTAGTGTGGTGTGGTGGTGGTGGTGGGTGGCGGCGGTGTAGTGGATGGTGGTGGTGGTGGTGATGGTAGTTGCGTCGGATGGTGGTGTGGTGTGTGAGTGGTGCGCGTGGTGGTGGTGGTTGTGGTGGTGGCGGCGGCGCGGTGGCGGTGTTGTGGTGTGGTGGCGGCAGTGGTGGTAGTGGTGGACATGGCGGCGGTGGTGGTGCTGGCGCGGCGGCGGCGGCGGCGGCGGCGGCGGCGGACGGCGGCGGTGGTGGTGTGGGTGGTGGAGGTTTGGTGATTGATGAGGTGGTATGGTGGTGACGGCGTGGTGATGGCGGTGGTAGTGGTGTGATGGCGTGGTAGTGGTGTGGTGTCGGTGGTAGTGGTGGTGCGTGGATAGTTGGGGGTGGGCGGGGGGGGAGTGGTGTGGTGGCGGTGGTATGGTGGTGGCGGTGGTGGTGCCGGCAGGTGGTGGTATTGGCGTTGTGTGCGTGGGATGGTGAGCTGGCGGTGGTGTGGCGGTGGTGGTGTGGTGGTGGTTGTAGTGGTGTTGGTGGTGAGTGTGGCGAAAGGCGGTGGTGTGGTGGTGTGGCGAGTGAGGCGGCGGCGGTGGTGGTGGTGGCGGTGAGTGGTGGGGTGGCGGTAGTGGTGGTAGTAGTGTGGTGGGTGGAGGTAGGTGGTGGTGATGGCGTGTAGTGGTGGTTGGTGGGTGGTGGTGGTAGGTGGTGATGGCGGTGGTAGTGGTGGTGGTGGTAAGTGATGGCGTGTGTAGTGGTGAGTGCGTGGTGATGGCGAGTGTGAGGGATGGCGGTGGCTGTGCGGTGGATGGCGGTAGGTAGATGGTGTGTTGGTGTTGAGGCGGTGGTAGTGGTGGAATGGTGATGGCGGTCGGTAGGTGGTCGTGGTAGAGTGCTTGGACGGCGTGCTAGTGCGAGTGGTTGGTGAGATGAGGCGGTGGACAGTGGGTGTGGTGTGATGGCGGCGTGGTAGTGGTGGTAGTGGTGATGCGGGTGTAGTGGTTGATGGCGGTGGAGTGGTGGTGTAGTTGATGAAGGGGGAGTGGTGACGTGTGACGTGGTGCGAGGTGAGTGGTGGAGGTAGGGCCGGTAGTGGGGTAATAGTGGGGTTGGCGGTGAGGTGGTGGTGGTGATGGGGCGTGTAGTGTGGTGGTGGAGGTGATGGCGGTGTATGGTTGTAGTGGTGATGGCGGTGGTAGTGGTGGTGGTGATGGCGTGGTTAGTGATTGCGGTGGGTAGTGTGTAGTGTGATGGCGGTGGATGGTGTTGGTGGTCTGGGTGATGGCGGTGGTATGGGTGATAGGCGGTGGTAGTGGTGTGATGCGGTGTATCTGGTGTGATGGCGGTGGTAGTGGTGGTGGTGATGATGCGGTGGTAGTGGATGGTGGTGATGATGGCGTGGTAGTGGTGGAGTGATGAAGTGGCGGTCTGGTACAGTGGTAGTGGTGATGATGGTCGGTGGTAGGGTAGTGGTGGTGATGGCGCGTGTAGTGGTGGTGTCGAGATGATGGCGGGGTGTAGTGGTGGTGATGGCGTGGTGGTATGTTGGGATGGCGGTGTTAGTGGTGGTGAAGGAGGTTGTATGTTGTCGAGTTGCGGTGAGGTATGGTGGCGTTGATGATGGTGACAGCGCACAAATCACACCTTCTATGGAGCCCACACTTTTCTGATACTCGTGTTCTTGTCAATTCAATATTAAAAGCGCCCGTGTTTGTACTATGTGTTGAATGTAAAAATAATTAGCCTAAACATGTGTACTTCAGGTACCTAACAGACGTGCACAAAGCATGTTGAGACAGTACTCTAAAGAAGAACTCTGAGTGTCAGAGACCTCCGACTCTCTCAAAACGAGTAATTAACACAAGGCCCTTGGGTATCTTCAAGAGGGAAAATGGATAACTCCCAAGTTGGGTATTATAGTATTGTGCCCTGGTGTAAACCCGTATTAAGGGGATTTACTGATCCATGATCCCATGTGGACCACAGCAATGTTTAACATCGGAATACCTAAGCATACTTCAATATTACGAACAACCAGAGTAATGAACAAATATGATGACAACACTGTTAAATGATGTACCTCACTCTCCCTGTCTCTGGAGGACCTCCCTCTCCTGTCTCTGCGTAACCCTTCACCTCCTGTCTCTGGAACCTCACAAGATCTCCTGTCTCTGGTAACCGTCAATCTGCAGTCTCCCCCCCATTACCATACTAATATACTAATACATATCATTTCATTTGGCAATCGCACAACATGGTTATATTATAGTTTGACCTTCAAGGTAAACAGCGCATATAGTCAAGAGTTAATACAAACCGGCAACATATACAGTAAGAAAGCAACGTTGCTTGTAGGATGACAGTTTGAGTTGTGATGAAACACTGGCTTGCAAGATTGAAGTAAAGATGAGCAGTGACTAACCTGTATTGAAACCAAAGAAAGGAGGTGGTCTGTTGGTTGTGTGTAAAATTGACTCTTTGTGTGTGGCATGCGGTTCAGGTGACACACACACACACACACACACACACACACACACACACACACACACACACTTCTACATCCGCCAAGCACCACTACACACATCCTAAATGTAGGTTAATTGTGAATTGTTCCAGCCTAGTTACTGTGGTTAGTAGTGAATTGTTCAGCCACAATATGTGAGTTTGTTGTGAATTGTTCCATGCCATAATATTGTGAGTTTGTTGTGAATTGTTCCAGCCACAATATTGTGAGTTTGTTGTGAAGTGTTCCAGCCACAATATTGTGAGTTTGTTGTGAAGTGTTCCAGCCACGATACTGTGGGTTTGTTGTGAATTGTTCCAGCCACGATACTGTGTGTTTGTTTGAAATTGTTCCATGCGCACGATAGTACTGTGGTTTTGGTTGTGAATTGTTCCAGCCACGATACTGTTGGTTTGTTGAGAAGTGTTCCAGCCACGATATGTGAGTTTGTTAAGTGTTCCAGCACGATATTGTGGTGTGTTGTGAATGTTCACCTACGATACTGTGGTGTTGTTGTCTAAGTGTTCCAAGCCAGGCTGATATTGTGAGTTTGGTTGTGAAGTGTTCCAGCCCGTCCTGTAGGCTTAATCTTCACTGGAGTGTTTGGATGCTAACCAGAAAGAACTGAAATAATGTAACAAATTGGCAACCAAGGAACACGCAGACTGATCAAGTCAAAACTACTAACTAAATATTCAGTGATATACTCACCTGGACTACCGAAGCCTGTTGTGCAGACGTAACGGTTTCGATAATAAGGTTTATCCAGGTGTTGTACATGTGTCTTAATCCACCAAAACACCTACGGATTACACATCACCCCCTGCAACTCACATTAGGTGAGCACACCACAAAAACTCCAAAAAGTGAATAGAAGGAATCCATACATATGTTTTAAGACGAGGTATGCGATAAAGCTCACGAAGCAGGAGAGACCCGAAGTGACCTCATAGCGATCAGTGAGACGGCGGAGCCCAGGAGACTACGAATCAAGCCCCTGCAACCACAGAACCAGCTGAGTACAAGCACAACAAACATCATGACACCCAGGTATTCACACATCGACAGTACTTTAAGCAACTAGTATTCATACCATCCCAGCATGATAAGTTGGCGAGTTCAGCTCATGACAGTAACCCAAGCTGAGAGAGGTAATTACCGGGTAAAGTGAGCTTTAACCACACAACTCCACTCTCAACATTTCCTTTGATAAATGTGCGCATTTTGCACACCCTCCTACCTCATACGTAGTCTCTTTGTCGAGTTTATAATACGTCAGAAGAGATTCCTGTAGCAACCTTCCACAAGACAAGTTGACTTGAAAATTGACAGCAAAGATTGAAAACTGACGTTGGGTAATAAAAGAAAAACGTGTACGAAAATTAATGGTGAAAATAGCTTCCCTGGACAAACGATGAATCCCTGCACCTGGACTATCATACCTCTAATTTTTGCAGTATGCAAGCTCCTAATGTGCGTGAATTGCAACCACGAAAAGCTACAGCTAATAAATTCAACTTCCCCAGTCGGTGGCCGCAATCAGGTAAAATGGCGACTCCAAAAGTAGTCACAAGATAACACAATTTAACCCAAATCCCAGTAGAGTCCTCTAAAATTTCGCTGTTTAAACGTTTAAAAGACTATAGAAAATTTTTTCACTCATTTCATGTTAATGTAACAAAATTTAAATAATTTTGTACCAACAAAAAAGAACCTAGAAAACTTACCTGACCTTATAT
The DNA here is from genome assembly GCF_026875155.1 of Cherax quadricarinatus. NCBI lineage: Eukaryota > Metazoa > Arthropoda > Malacostraca > Decapoda > Parastacidae > Cherax > Cherax quadricarinatus. The sequence goes on along the minus strand of NC_069495.1, from coordinate 16,153,416 downwards.
CTAAGAAGCACAGTTTGAATTTATAGCCTAATTCATCCAACTACAATATATTTAACACATGAGTTAACAATAATTTATTAATAAACAAATACAACAATCTGAAATTCATTTCTTTTTCGAGTTAGGTTCATAATGATTTCTGCGAAATTATATCGCAAGACACAAATTTTCGCTCCTTTTCGGCAAGAAGAGTGTTACTATTTCAGCGCATAAATTACAAACTTCTTCTACCTTATTTCGGCACCACACACACACACACACACACACACACACACATCACACTATCACACACACACACTTTCTGAGCTTCTAAAAAATAGTATCAACGACACTGAAGAAGAATTACACAAGACCAGGACAACACTGAGCATACCAGCAGGCCAGCCACATGTATACGACAGACGAGCATGAGCCGACGCTCTTACACAAGTGCCAGGATGGGCGATATGTCTCTTATACGTATGATCACTGTCTTCACCGATGAGATACGGACGTTGGTGAAGACAACCTGTCGCCCTCACAACACTCACATACCTTCAACTCAATTCCTCAATCTCTCCACTAGGCTCAAGATTTACATTCCTCAGTTTTAATACATAAACATGAACATGAAACAGTCACATTTAAATGGGGAAACGCAATCTCTTAAACATGAAAGCATCAACTTATAACATGGAAACATCATAATTGAACAGAGATATATTCTCATATAAATGTGAATCATACAAATATTAACAGTGAAACAGTCAACATATATTCAGGGGATACATCACTCAATGTTTTTTTTATGATTTCACTTGGTAGTTGGCTATATTTGTTGGATATTTAAGGTTATTTTTGGGTATGGTAAATATAACATAGAGGAAGGAGGAAGAAAAAATTACAAACCGTTGACGGTTGCAGATCCTAATGAGTGCGGTCAATTTCGTATGTAAAAACTAGTTAGGATATTTAATATTCTTGATCTCAAAAAACTAGATAATAGAGGTAGATCTTGGTAAGTAAGGACTTCGTCTCTGCAGACAGCCTCGGAGTGGATTACCAGGTACTACTCTGCCCCTGTCTAACATTAAAGGGCAACTGCACAACATACTGGCCCATAATAGTAGGTCCAAGTCACCCACTGCATAAGGGGGGTCGAGTCAGTCCAACTCACAGCCCACACCATGTATTGTTAACCTATTTTTAAAACAACAAAACATTTCACTTCGATGACGGTACTCGGGAGTTTGTTTTCCACTCATCCACAACTCTATTACCAAACCATGCCTTTCCTATTATCCTTTCTAAGCCCAATTTTTTTTCCCAATTTGATACCACTGCTGCGAGGTCCGGGGGCTGTCTTCGATACTTCAGCACCATTTAATCCCCTTTGTTTATTCATTTTTCCATTTATTCTTCTTTCAACAAACCTCGCCATATCCCCACCGGCAAGGTGGGCCCAAAGGTAAAAACAAAAGCTCTTCCCCCTTTAAATTTAGCCTATATGCAGGAGAAGGGGGTTACTACCCTTTGCTCCCGACATTCTTAAGTCCGACTCTTACGACACCATGGCTAAAGAGGAAGAATTCTGTTCCCTTTCTCATGTAGATAAGAAGGAAAAAACAAGAACAAGAAAGAAAATATAGAAACACGAGAGGGGTGTGTGTGGTATATATGCCTTGACATGATGTGTAGTGGGGACCTAAGTGTAAGTAAATAGCAAGACGTACCTGAAATCTTGCATGTTTATGAGACAGAAAAAAGGACACCAGCAATCCTACCATCATGTAAAACAATTACACTCACTTGGCAGGACGGTAGTACCTCCCTGGGTGGTGCTGTCTACCAACCTACTACCACAGGACGGTAGTACCTCCCTGGGTGGTTGCTGTCTACCAACCTACTACCACAGGACGGTAGTACCTCCCTGGGTGGTTGTCTACCAACCTTCTACCACAGGACGGTAGTACCTCCCTGGGTGGTTGTCTACCAACCTTCTACCACAGGACGGTAGTACCTCCCTGGGTGGTTGCTGTCTCCCAAACCTATACCAAACAGGACGGTAGTACCTCCCTGGGTGGGGTTGCTGTCTACCAAACCTACTACCACAGGACGGTAGTACTTCCCTGGGGGTTGCTGTCTACCAAACCCTTTCCCTACCACAGGACGGTATACCTCCGGGTGGTTGATGTCTACCAACCTACTACCACAGGACGGTAGTACCTCCCTGGGTGGTTGCTGTCTACCAACCTACTACCACAGGACGGTAGTACCTCCCTGGGTGGTTGCTGTCTACCAACCTTCTCCCACAGGACGGTAGTACCTCCCTGGGTGGTTGTCTACCAACCTTCTACCACAGGACGGTAGTACCTCCCTGGGTGGTTGCTGTCTACCAACCTTCTACCACAGGACGGTAGTACCTCCCTGGGTGGTTGCTGTCTACCAACCTACTACCACAGGACGGTAGTACTTCCCTGGGTGGTTGCTGTCTACCAACCTTCTACCACAGGACGGTAGTACCTCCCTGGGTGGTTGCTGTCTACCAACCTACTACCACAGGACGGTAGTACTTCCCTGGGTGGTTGCTGTCTACCAACCTACTACCACAGGCGGTAGTACCTCCTGGGGGGTTTTGCTGTCTCCCAACCTTCTACCACAGGACGGTAGTACCTCCCTGGGTGGTTGCTGTCTACCAACCTACTACCACAGGACGGTAGTACCTCCCTGGGTAGTTGCTGTCTACCAACCTTCTACCACAGGACGGTAGTCCCTCCCTGGGTGGTTTCTGTCTACCAACCAAACTACCACAGGACGGTAGTAATCCCTGGGTGGTTGCTGTCTACCAACCTACTCCACAGGCGGTAGTACTTCCCTGGGTGGTTGCTGTCTACCAACCTTCTACCACAGGACGGAGTACCTCCCTGGGGTGGTTGCTGTTACCAACCTTCTACCACAGGACGGTAGTACTCCCTGGGTGGTTGCTGTCTACCAACCTTCTACCACAGGACGGTAGTACCTCCCTGGGTGGTTGTCTACCAACTTACTACCACGGGGACGGTAGTACCTCCCTGGGTGGTTGATGTCTACCAACCTTCTACCACAGGACGGTAGTACCTCCCTGGGTGGTTGATGTTACCAACCTTCTACACAGGACGGAGTACCTCCCTGGGGGGTTTGATGTCTACCAACCTTCTAACCACAGGACGGTATTTACCTCCTGGGTGGTTGCTGTCTACCAACCTACTACCACAGGACGGTAGTACCTCGCTGGGTGGTTGCTGTCTACCAATCTACTACCACAGGACGGTAGTACCTCCCTGGGTGGTTGCTGTCTACCAACCTACTACCACAGGACGGTAGTACCTCCCTGGGTGGTTGATGTTTCCCAACCTTCTACCACAGGACGGTAGTACCTCCCTGGGTGGTTGATGTCTCCCAAACCTTCTACCACAGGAGGGTTTAGTACCTCCCTGGGTGGTTGATGTCTACCAACCTACTACCACAGGACGGTAGTACCTCCCTGGGGGGGTTGCTGTCTACCAACCTACCACCACAGGACGGTAGTACCCCCCTGGGTGGTTGATTTTCTCCCAAACCCTACTACCACAGGACGGTAGTACTCCCGGGGTTTTGGTTGATGTCTACCAACCTACTACCACAGGACGGTAGTACCTCCCTGGGGGGTTGCTATCTACCAACCTACTACCACAGGACGGTAGTACCTCCCTGGGCGGTTGCTGTCTACCAACCTACTCCCACAGGACGGTAGAAACCTCCCTGGGTGGTTGCTGTCTACCAACCTACTACCACAGGACGGTAGTACCCCCCTGGGTGGTTGCTGTCTACCAACCTACTACCACAGGACTGTAGTAACCTCCTGGGTGGTTGCTGTCTCCCAACCTACTACCCAGGATGTAGTACCTCCCTGGGTGGTTGCGTCTCCCAAAACCTACTACCACAGGACTGTAGAAACCTCCCTGGGTGGTTGCTGTCTACCAACCTACTCCCACAGGACGGTAGTACCTCCCTGGGTGGTTGCTGTTTTACCAACCTACTCCACAGGACGGTTAGTACCTCCCTGGGCGGTTGAGTCTACCAACCTACTACCACAGGACGGTAGTACCTCCCTGGGTGGTTGATGTCTACCAACCTACTACCACAGGACGGTAGTACCTCCCTGGGTGGTTGATGTCTACCAACTACAACCACAGGACGGTAGTACCTCCCTGGGTGGTTGATTTTCTACCAACCTACTACCCCCAGGAGGGGTAGTACCTCCCTGGGTGGTTGCTGTCTACCAACCTACTACCACGGGAACTGTAGTACTTCCATGGGTGGTTGATGTCTACCAACCTACTACCACAGGACGGTGTACCTACCTGGGTGGTTGTTACCAACCTACTACCACAGGACGAAAGTCCCTCCCTGGGTGGTTGATGTTTACCAACCTACTACCACTGGACTGTAGTACCCCCCTGGGTGGTTGATGTCTACCAACCTATTTACCACAGGACTGTGTACCTCCCTGGGTGGTTGATGTCTAACCAACCACTACCACAGGACTGTAGTACCTCCTGGGTGGTTGCTTTTCTACCAACCTACTACCACAGGACTGTAGTACTCCCTGGGTGGTTGCTGTCTACCAACCTACTACCACAGGACTGTAGTACCTCCCTGGGTGGTTGATGTCTCCCAAACCTACTCCCACAGGACTGTAGTACTCCCTGGGTGGTTGATGTCTACCAACCTACTACCACAGGCGGTAGTACCTCCCTGGGTGGTTGCTGTCACCAACCTACAAACCACAGGACGGTAATACCTCCCTGGGTGGTTGCTGTCTACCAACCTAACTCCCACAAGGACGGTAATACCTCCCTGGGTGGTTGATGTTTACCAACCTACTACCACAGGACTGTAGTACCTCCCTGGGTGGTTGCTGTCTACCAACCTTACCACCACAGGACGGTAATACCTCCTCTGGGTGGTTGATGTCTACCAACCAAACTACCACAGGACTGTAGTACCTCCCTGGGTGGTTGCTGTTTACCAACCTCTACCACAGGACGGTATTTACTCCCTGGGTGGTTGATGTCTACCAACCTACTACCACAGGACGGTAGTACCCCCCTGGGTGGTTGCTGTCTACCAACCTACTACCACAGGACGGTATACCTCCCGGGGTGGTTGATGTCTACAACCTACTACCACAGGACGGTAGTACCCCCCTGGGTGGTTGATGTCTACCAACCTACTACCCACGGACTGTAGTACCTCTCTGGGTGGTTGCTGTCTACCAACCTACCACCACGGACGGTAATCCTCCCTGGGTTGGTTTGATGTTACCAACTACTACCACAGGACTGTAGTACCTCCCTGGGTGGGTTGCTGTCTACCAACCTACTACCACAGGACTGTAGTACCTCCCTGGGTGGTTGCTGTCTACCAACCTACTCCACTGGACGGTAATACCCCCCTGGGTGGTTGCTGTCTACCAACCCTACCCACAGGACGGTAATACCTCCCTGGGTGGTTGCTGTCTACCAACCTACTACCACAGGACTGTAGTACCTCCCTGGGTGGTTGATTTTCTACCAACCTATACCACAGGACTGTATTACCTCCCTGGGTGGTTGATGTCTACCAACCTACTACCACGGGAAACTGTAGTACCTCCCGGGGTTTGGTTGATGTCTACCAACCTACCACCACAGGACGGTAGTACCTCCCTGGGTGGTTGCTTTTCTACCAACTACCACCACAGGCCCGGTTTAATACCTCCCTGGGTGGTTGCTGTCACCAACCTACCCCCCAGGACGGTAATACCTCCCTGGGTGGTTGCTGTCTACCAACCTACCACCACAGGACGGTAATACCTCCCTGGGTGGTTGCTGTCTACCAACCTACCACCACAGGACGGTAATACCTCCCTGGGTGGTTGCTGTCTACCAACCTACCACCACAGGACGGTAATACCTCCCTGGGTGGTTGCTGTCTACCAACCTACTACCGTTTATGCACCTCAATTATATCCCCCCCTAATTCTACGCCTTCCTACAGAGTGCAGATTCATGGCCCTTCAGTCTATTCTCGGAGTAAAGATTTCTGATACATGGGATCAACTTTGTCATCTTTCTTCGTACGTTTTCTGTGTACCTTTCTCTAATTTCTTCCCTCTTTCACAACCTGCATTCCCCTTTCTCCTGCTTCCTCTTCTCCTACATTCTCACTTCCTCCTTCCACCGCTGCTTACCGCCTCTCTCTTACTAAACAAATGGCACCAATAACAGGCTTATAAACGACAATGATTTCAAAAAGAAGAGAGTTCTGCTCCAGCAATAATTTACAGACAGACAATAAATAAACTTTTATTGAGACTGCATTTCGCTCAGGGCTGAGGCCATCTCTGAGCGAAACGTAGTAGCGTTAAAACTTGTTCAGTAGTATACATACAGCCGTACCAACTACAGGCGAAACTTGATGTTTCGGTCCATTGTTGACGGTCCTGGACTGTGCTGGACTGTAATGGATCGTCCTGAACCGTCCTGGACTGTAATGGATCGTCCTGGATTGTACTGGACCGTCCTGGACTGTAATGGATCGTCCTGGACTGTACTGGACTGTAATGGATCGTCCTACATTGTAATGGACCGTCCTGGACTGTAATGGATCGTCCTGAACCGTCCTGGACTGTAATGGATCGTCCTGAACCGTCCTGGACTGTAATGGATCGTCCTGAACCGTCCTGGACTGTAATGGACTGTAATGGATCGTCCTGGACTGTCCTGGACTGTACTGGACCGTCTTGGCCTGTAATGGATCGTCCTGGACTGTACTGGACCGTCCTAGACTGTCCTGGACTGTAATGGATCGTCCTGGACTGTACTGGACTGTACTGGACTGTAATGGATCGTCCTGGACTGTACTGGACCGTCCTGAACTGTAATGGACTGTACTGGACTGTCCTGGACTGTAATGGATCGTCCTGGACTGTACTGGACCGTCTTGGGCTGTACTGGACCGTCTTGGGCTGTACTGGACTGTACTGTACTGGACCGTCCTGGACTGGACCGTTCTGGTCTGTACTGGACCGTCCTGGTCTGTACTGGACCGTCCTGGACTGTAATGGACCGTCCTGGACTGTAATGGACCGTCCTGGACTGTCCTGGACTGTACTGGACCGTCCTGGACTGTACTGGACCGTCCTGGACTGTACTGGACCGTCCTGAACTGTCCTGGAATGCACTGGACCGTCCTGGACCGTCCTGGACTGTACTGGACCGTCCAGGACTGCACTGGACCGTCCTGGACTGTACTAGACCGTCCTGGACTGTACTGGACCGTCCTGAACTGTACTGGACCGTCCTGGACTGTACTGAATCGTCCTGGATTATAATGGATCTTGGACCGTCCTGGACTGTACTGGACCGTCCTGGACTGTACTGGACCGTCCTGGACTGTACTGGACCGTCCTGGACTGTACTGGACCGTCCTGGACTGTACTGGACCGTCCTGGACCGTCCTGGACTGTACTGGACCGTCCTGGACCGTCCTGGACTGTACTGGACCGTCCTGGACTGTACTGGACTGTACTGGACCGTCCTGGACTGTACTGGACTGTACTGGACCGTCCTGGACTGTACTGGACCGTCCTGGACTGTACTGGACCGTCCTGGACTGTGCTGGACCGTCCTGGACTGTGCTGGACCGTCCTGGACTGTGCTGGACCGTCCTGGACTGTACTGGACCGTCCTGGACTGTACTGGACCGTCCTGGACTGTACTGGACCGTCCTGGACTGTGCTGGACCGTCCTGGACTGTACTGGACCGTCCTGGACTGTGCTGGACCGTCCTGGACTGTGCTGGACCGTCCTGGACTGTGCTGGACCGTCCTGGACTGTGCTGGACCGTCCTGGACTGTGCTGGATTGTAAGACAAAATAAAATTTGTTTTCAAAATCTTGCCACACCACCAAGATGACTTTCTGGCATCACCACAGCTGAGGTGTTAGTGACGAGTAAGACAGCGAAACTAGCCGACGTTTCGGTCCGTTCTGGATCATTATTAGGTGACGAATAAGAGCGAAATTATAACCATTAATTTAAGCCGTCTCCTAACATCTCGTCTGACCTGATCTGATCTCCCCCTAACACACCCATACACACACACACCCCCCCCCCCACACACACACACACACTCTCACAACCCCCACACACACACTCATCACACCCACACACACACTCACTCACACACACACACACACACACCACACACACACACACACACACACACACACACACACACACACACACACCACACTCTCACACCCACACACACACTCACTCACACTCACTCACAACACACACACACACACACTCTCACACCCCCACACACACACTCTCACACCCACACACACACTCACTCACACACAACACACACACACACACACACACACACACACACACACACACACACACACACACACACACACACATCACACACACCACGACAAACTTTAGAAAAATAACAATAAATTATAAATGAGTACATATTCACTGGGAAATAGTCAATGTGGAGTTTGGTATAGGCAATCAGAGACAGTCTTACAACGAATATAACATATAGAGACAGTCTACAACGAACATAACAAGTAGAGACAGTCCTTACAACGAATATAACAAGTAGAGACAAGCCTACAACAGAATATAACAAGAGGTAAGGACAGCTTACAACGAATATAACAAGGTAGAGAACTGTTCTACAACGAATATAACAAGTCGAGACAGTCTTTAGCAACGAATTATAGACAATAAACAGGAAGAGCAGAGCTGTGCACCATAATCTAAATCTAAAGATTAACCAAGGATATATAAACTTGTCGAATTATTCTGACGACTGACATTTATATTCTGATATATACCGACTTGTAACATTACCAGAACGACATGTAGGTACATATACCTGTTGTCTTTATACTGGGTGTTTAGTTGACTGTTGTGGGTGGCATTCCTGGGGTGACTGTGTGGTATCAACATGGGTGTTAGTCCTTGACTGGTTGTGGGTGGACATCGCTGGAGGGTGACAGGTGGTGGTATCAACCAGGTGTTAGTTGACAGTTGATGGGTGGATCCTTGGGTGACTGGTGTGGGCATCCTGGGGGTGCCTGGTGTGGGTGGGCGCATCCTGGGGTGACTGTGGTGGTAATCAACCTGTGGGGGGGGTGACCTGGAGTGGTATCAACCTGGGTCGTTAGTTGACTGTTTGAGGGTGGACATCCTGGGGGTGACCTGGTGTCGGTGCAATCTGGGGTGACTGGTGTGGGTGGCATCCTGGGGGTGTACTGGGGGGGTGGTGGGGGCAATCCTGGGGTGCTGGTGTCGGTGGCATCCTGGGGGGACTGGTTGCGGTTCATCCTGGGGGTGACTGGTGTGGGTGGCAGTCCTGGGGGTGACTGGTGTTGGGTGGCATCCTGGGGGTGACTGGTGTGGGGGCATCCTGGGGGTGACTGGTGTGGGGGGCATCCCTGGGGATGAACTGGTGTCGGTGGCATCCTGGGGGTGACTGGTGTGGGGCATCCTGCGGGGGGGAGACTTGAGCGTGTGAGGGTGGCATCCTGGGCGGTGACTGGTGTGGTGTGGCATCCTGGGGTGACTGGTGTGGTGGCATCCTGGGGGTGACTGGTGTGGGTGGCATCCTGGGGGTGACGTGTGGGTGGCATCCTGGGGTGAGTCTGGTTGTGGGTGCCATCCTGGGAGTGACTGGTGTGGGTGGCATCCTGGGGTGACCAGGTGTGGAGGCATCCTGGGGTGACTGTTTCGGTGACATCATGGGGGTGACTCGGAGTGGTTCAACCTGGATGTTAGTTGACTGTTGTGGGTGGCATCATCTCGGGGTGACTGAGGGTATCAACCTGGGTGGTTATTACTGTTGTGGTTGGCATCCAGGGGGTGACTGGAGTGGTATCAACCTGGATGTTAGTTGACTGTTGTGGGTGGCATCCTGGGTGACTGGAGTTGGTTATCCAACCTGGATGTTAGTTACTGATGTTGGGTGGCATCCTGGGGTGACTGTGTGGGTGGCTTCCGGGGGTGACTGGAGTGAGTAAATCAACCTGGGTGTAGTTGACTGTGTGGGTGCCCTCCTGGGGGTGACTGGTGTCGGTGACATCCTGGGTGTGACTGGTGTGGGTGCACCTGGGTGACTGAGTGGTAAACAACCTGGTGTTATAATGACTGTTTGGGTGGCATCCTAGGGGTGACTGCGGAGGTGTATCAACCAGAGGGTGTATAGTTGACTGTTGTCGGGTGGCATCCTGGGGTGACTGGAGTGGTATCAACTGGTGTTAGAATGACTGTTGTGGGTGGCATTCTGCAGTAGAACACTAGTATCTTAAAATTAATGACTTGAAAGAAGCTGATGAGGAAGGAAAAGAAACTAAGATATATGAGTTAGAATAATGAGTTACAATAATAAGCCTAGATAATAAGCTATGAATAATAAGCTATGATAGTGAGACTAGGTATAATGAAGCTAGGATAATGAGTTGAGAAACTTAAGGTGGACTTTTCGTTTTTCGACTCTGTTTGGAACACTATCTACATTCTGGTACTGACCTAAACGTGTTTAAAGCTCGTCACCGAATTGTGAGTTAGTTGCTAAGTGTTACAACCACGGTACTGGCGAAGTGTTACAACCCGGTACTACTTCGAAGTGTTACAACCACGGTACTGCGAAGTGTTACAACCACGGTACTGCGAAGTGTTACAACCACGGTACTGCGAAGTGTTACAACCACGGTACTGCGAAGTGTTACAACCACGGTAAATCGCATGTGTTACAACCACGGTACGCAATGTTACCAACCACGGTAATGCGATGTGTTACAGCCACGGGATTGCGAAGTGTTTCCCAAACCCCGGGATTGCAAAGGTTACAACCACGGTAAGCGAAGTGTTACAAAACCCCGGTATTGCAAAGTTTACAAACAGGTACTGCAATGTTACAACCACGGTATTGCAAAGTGTTACAACCACGGTATTGCCAAGTGTTACAACCACGGTATTGCTAAGTGTTACAACCACGGTATTGCCAAGTATTACAACCACGGTACTGCAATGTGTTACAACCATGGTATTGCAAAGTATTACAACCACGGTACTGTGAAGTGTTACAACCACGGTACTGTGAAGTGTTACAACCACGGTATTGTGAAGTAAAAAACCTGGAGGCGAGCACTGGAACCTGCACCACTATTCTAGGGACAGATAGCCTGCACCACTATTCTGGGGACAGATAGCCTGCACCACTATCTGGGGACAGATAGCCATGCACCACATTCTGGGGACAGTAGCCTGCACCACTATCTGGGGCAGATAGGGCCTGCACCACTATTCTGGGACAGATACCTGCACCACATTCTGGGACAGATAGCCTGCACCACTATTCTGGGACAGATAGCCTGCACCACTATCTGGGACAGATACCCTGAAACCCACTATCTGGGACAGATAGCCTGCACCACTTTTCTGGGACAGATAGCCTGCACCACTTATGGGGACAGATACCTGCACCACTATTCTGGGACAGATAGCCTGCACCACAAATTCTGGGACAAGATAGCCTGAAACCACTATTCTGGGGACAGATACCTGCACCACTTTCTGGGGACAATAGCCTGCACCACTATCTGGGGATAGCCTGCACCACTTTTCCCGGGGAACAGCCTGCACCACTTTTCTGGGGCAGATAGCCTGCACCCTATCTGGGGAACAGAAAGCCTGCACCACTATTCTGGGGACAGATAGCCTCACCACTATCGGGGACAGATAGCCTGACACCACTATTCTGGGGACAGATAGCCTGTCGCCACTATCTGGAACAGATAGCTGCGCCACTATTCGGGGACAGACAGCCGCGCCACTATTCTGGGACAGACACCTCGCCACTATTCTGAGACAGACAGCCTGCGCCACTATTCTGAGGACAACAGCCTGCGCCACTTTTCTGAGGACAGACAGCCTGCGCCACTATCAAAAGGACAAACAGCCTGCCCACTATTCGGGAGGACAAACAGCCTGTCCCACGTATTGCAAGGACAGACAAGCTGCGCCACTATTCTGAGGACAGACAGCCTGCAGCCACTATTCTGAGAGACCTAGACAGCCTGCGCCACTATTCTGAGGACAGACAGCCTGCGCCACTATTCTGAGGACAGAAGCCTGCGCCACTATTCTGAGACAGCCTGCCTGTGCCACTATTCGGGAGGACAGCCTGTGCCACTATTCTGAGGACAGACAGCCTGTGCCACTATTCTGAGGACAGACAGCCTTGCCACTATTCTGAGGACAGACAGCCTGTCCACTATTCTGAGGATAGACAGCCTGTGCCACTATTCTGAGGATAGACAGCCGTGCCACTATTCTGAGGACAGACAGCCTGTGCCACTATTCTGAGGACAGACAGCCTGTGCCACTATTCTGAGGACAGAGCCTGTCCACTATTCTGAGGACAGACAGCCTGTACCACTATTCTGAGGACAGACAGCCTGTGCCACTATTCTGAGGACAGACACCTGTGCCCACTATTCTGAGGACAGACAGCCTGTGCACCACTATTCTGAGGACAGACAGCCTGCCACTATCTGAGGACAGACAGCCTGTGCCACTATTCTGAGGACAGACAGCCTGTGCCACTATTCTGAGGACAGACAGCCTGTGCCACTATTCTGGGACAGACAGCCTGTGCCACAATTCTGAGACAGACAGCCTGGCCTCTATTCTGAGGACAGACAGCCTGTACCACTATTCTGAGGACAGACAGCCTGTACCACTATTCTGAGGACAGACAGCCTGTCCCACTATTCTGAGGGACAGACAGCCTGCCCACTATTCTGAGGACAGACAGCCTGTGCCACTATTCTGAGGACAGACACTGTACCACTATTCTGAGGACAGACAGCCTGTACCACTATTCTGAGGACAGACAGCCTGTACCACTATTCTGAGGACAGACAGCCTGTACCACTAATTCTGAGGACAGACAGCCTGTACCACTATTCTGAGGACAGACAGCCTGTACCACTATTCTGAGGACAGACAGCCTGTACCACTATTCTGAGGACAGACAGCCTGTACCACTATTCTGAGGACAGACAGCCTGTACCACTATTCTGAGGACAGACAGCCTGTACCATTATTCTGAGACAGACAGCCTGTGCCACTATTCTGAGGACAGACAGCCTGTGCCACTATCTGAGGACAGACAGCCTGTACCACTATTCTGAGGACAGACAGCCTGTACCACTATTCTGAGGACAGACAGCCTGTACCACTATTCTGAGGACAGACAGCCTGTACCACTATTCTGAGGACAGACAGCCTGTGCCACTATTCTGAGACAGACAGCCTGTCCACTATTCTGAGACAGACAGCCTGTAACACTATTCTGAGGACAGACAGCCTGTACCACTATTCTGAGGACAGACAGCCTGTACCACTATTCTGAGGACAGACAGCCTGTACCACTATTCTGAGGACAGACGCTGTACCACTATTCTGAGGACAGACAGCCTGTACCACTATTCTGAGGACAGACAGCCTGTACCACTATTCTGAGGACAGACAGCCTGAACCACTGTTTTGGGAGAACATTAAAATCAACGGATATACGTTGACACCCAGATAAGCCGTGTTCACTAAGTTTAGTCATACTCAGGGTAGAAACGGGCCAAACTACATTTACACAGAACATTTCGCTCTGTAAATCAAAGTCTCTTCTACACATCGTAGAAGCCAGTAGGCTTACTGCAAAGGTCTGATCTTATGGTGTGGTGGCGTAGACAGAGGCGTCCGAGGTCTGTCTTATGGTGTGGTGGGCCGTAGACAGAGGCGTCCGAGTCTGATCTTATGGTGTGTGGGCGTAGACAGAGGGGTCCGAGGTCTGATCTTATGGTGTTGGTGGGCGTAGACAAGGGGTCCGGTGTGGGCAGAAAGTAGAACCATGAGTCTTGAAAACAGCCGAGATGAGACGAGACACTATCCAGCCTTCCCAAGACAGTGAGAGTGTGGGGGAGTAATCTCAGTCTCATCACTGCCACTTTCCAAGACAGTGACAGTGTGGCAGTAATCTCATGTTATCACATGCCACTTTCCAAGACAGTGACAGTGTGGCAGTAATCTCAGTGTTATCACTGCCACTTTCCAAGACAGTGACAGTGTGGCAGTAATCTCAGGTTATCACTGCCACTTTCCAAGGCAGTGACAGTGTGGCAGTAATCTCAGTGTTATCACTGCCACTTTCCATTGGAGGTTTACACCCCAGAGGTGCCTGCTGTCCCCTTTAAGTCACAACAACTCTCACACAACATCCAACACCAATAAAGAGATGATCCACAACTCCTTCGTAAGTTTCCAAGACGATCACTTTGTTTAGAATCAAAACAACACGAACACACTTAAACAAATCAACAAAAGGCACACTGTTAACACAGTGTGCCATTTGTTTGATAAGAATTTCACAATGCTTTTTGGAAATAAAGGGGGAGAAACACGGATATATAGGGTAGGGGAGGCATCAGAGTACCCGGGGACGACACTAACGGGGAAAGCGGGTCATGAAAAACCCCACCTACTAGAGTCAAGGGACACCTGGGCTGCTGCTGCTGCCGTACAAAACCACACGTCAAAGCGCCCACAGGGGAGGTTACCTTGCACGCCCCGCCCTACACCTCGGGATCACCGCCCCCGTACCTCTGTTTTTCACAAATGTAAACAGAGGTCACCTAACATTGTGGATAGACAGCAGCCATCCATAAGGCACTAAAACCCTGGGGGACTACCACCCAGGGGCACAAAAACCCCTGAGGTAACTACCACCCGGGGAGCCTAACAACCCTACGTAACTACCACCCAGGGAGGCACTACAACCCGAGGTAACTACCAAAACCCGGAAGGGCACTACAACCCTGGGGATAACTCCCCCCGGGGAGGCACTACAACCCTGCGGGAACACCACCCGAGAGGCCTAAAACCCCTGGGGGTATCACCACCCGGGGAGGCACACACCCTGCGGGAAACTCCACCCAGGGGGGTACTACAACCCTACGGGAATACCCACCCCCACGAGGCACTACAACCCTGAGTTAACTACCACCCAGGGACACTACAACCCTGGAGTTAACTACCACCCACAGGGGCACTACAACCCTACAGGTAAACCACCCAGAGGGGCACACAACCCTGAGGAAACCCCACCCGGGAGGCACGCAACCCTTGGGTAACTCCCAAACCGGGGAGGCCACTACAACCCGAGGTAACTACCACCCAGGAAAGGCACTAAAACCCCGGGGGTATCAAACCACCCAGGGAGCACACAACCCTGAGGGAAACCACCCAGGAGGCACTACAACCCTGAGGGTAACTACCACCCGGGAGGCACTACAACCCTGGGGGTAACTACCACCCAGGGGGCATAAAACCCGAGGGGAGACCCTCTACCCACCTAACCTGAGGTATCCCACCCGATACCGTCCCTGTATACCCCATGCTTAACAGAATGGGAAAATATAAAAAAAGGTACAAATAAAAATTGGAACTATGGCTATAGTTTACTTAAAAAACAAAAAGAGGCTAAATACAACATATCCTGATGGAAATTTACACAATATAACAATTTACCTATGAGACTTATTCCCGGGGGGGAAAGGGAATGTTATCAAAACACGGACTAGTCTCACCTTAATTCACTGACCACACCCAAATTTCCCAAAAGCGTGGCCACTACACACGCGGCTGTCCAAGCCCGCTCCCCGCCTGTCCCAACAACCTCTTTGCTCCGCTGTTCCCTGGCTAATCGTTAAAAGTACCCCCCTCCCCAAGGGGGTATGTACCACGTGTTACACCTGACCCCGAGGTCTGACCCCGTTAAGAACAAAAGACCTAAGACGTGGGCTGGCTACAGACTTTTGCCAAGGCAAGGTTGACCATAAAATTTGGGTTTAAAAATTAGGTCTCCCCAGAGCCCTCCAACCCCTGAATCACACATCCCCTTTTCTCCCCCAATTTAAAATATCTGGAACTAGGACAATTTGTCCTAGTTATTAACTTTTTTAATCCAAATTTCCCAAATCATACAATACAAAGACAAAATTAACTAATAAAAATTTTTCAACTACAAATTCCCCTCAACCTTCTCATCTACCACAACAGCATAATCATACACCTGGCATTGGCCACATAATAGTTGCCCTCGGGTGCAAAGCCTCCTTACCCGTTTTTAACCTTTAAAAACCTAAATATTGGGCCCAGTGCCTTCCCTACTTCTACTAAAAAGCACTAGCCAATGCATCACCCTCGCACTTTAATCATTGGGGGCCAAACCCTTGGGGCTTCTAGGCAGGAAAACTGCTCCAAAGGGGGTTGCATTTTTTCAAGTAACTGCAACGGGACCACTTCCCGCCACCAAGGCGCTTTTTCGGCACACTTCACATGCACACTACAACATCTGAAAATCGAGACGGGCAGGCACGCAGCTAAGCCCCTCCTTTACCATCCACTACTGGGATTCACGGGCCTCAAAAAACAAGGCCCATAATCATTTGCCCGTATTAAAGGTCCCCTTTATTTCACACAGTAACATAACACTTTGGCAAGTCAAAGTAGGCGGGGGACATCACACACTCCAATTGTCTCTCAGGCTGGCGGGAAACATCCCCGCATCCCAGTCGTACGGGTCGACCCAAAAGGCGGGATACACCTCCATACCACCCTTGATGCAGGCTGGTCCCAGCACTGGAGTCCATCCCGCGGCTCGCGCCTTCAAATCTCTGGGGATGGCAGCCCCTTTCAAAATAGATTCTCCTGTCCGGGCACACCAGCCAGGACCCCACAACCATGCAGCATCACCCCCCCTCCTCCTGAGCTGGGCAGCATCGCAGCATCACAGACCCCCCACAGCATAGCAGAAAGAAACACAGCACAGCCACGCATAGCAACACTCACAGCACGGCCACAGCATAGCAGACAACATCACAGCACACCACAGCAAAGAAACGCTCACAGCACACCCCACAGCATAGCAGACAATCACGCAGGGTCCCAGCATCGCAGCACGGCCGCAGCGCTCAACATACCGCACGGCTGCACATCTCAACATCACAGCAGGGCCCGTATCACAGCCGCACCAGAAACGGCCACAGCATCGCACCGCTAAGCACTCAGAAAAACCCACATCAAAGCACCGACATCAGCAGCACACAGGTATGGTCGATGCTCGAGGTGAGATGAGGGGGGTGGGGTCACTTCGGGTATTAACAGAGGTCAGTCGCCCATCCCTGGCAACTGCAGGTAACTGGGCCCTTTGGGGTGTGGCACAGCTGGGTGACGCAGACGACACCCACTACAAGGATGACAACCAAGGCACAAACATCTACGGGGGCACATCAGCGGGGTATTTGGCACATCAGGGGATAAAAATCTAGGCATCTCTTCAAGGGGTGACAGTTTGAGCAGTCTTCCAAGTTTGGGGTGGGTACTTTTTCATTCCTCTGTAAATATTCAAATTTTCCCATAATTGCTTTCCCCCCCAAATCTCACCCAAATACGATATTCTCCCCCCTTTATCTCAAACCAAAAAACCCCAAATCCACCAAAAAAAATAATACAACCCCCACAATTTCTCAAACCACCTTCAAAAAAAAAAAAGGTCAGTTAAGGTCATAAGATTTTAAAAATCACTTGATATTTTCTTTAACTTTTCACACACAAGAAAAAAAAAATGGTAGCATAACAAATGTAACCGAGCATCAAAAATAAGGGACAGGGGCTGGTTCCGACATAAAAATTTTAAAACCACCACCGCTTAGACACCATGTCATGTAGGGGGTAATGATTAGGGAATATGGGGGGAAGTGGAGGGATCATGGTAGGGGGCAGGGGAGGCAGTAGGAGGGATGAGTGCGGAGGTAGGTAGGTAATGTGAGGGCAATGTGACTACATCTTCACCCCATTCTCTACACTCCACTCCCCACTACCCCACCCTCCACTATAACTAAACATAAAAAAAATGGAGAAATGAGTAAATAACGGGACAGGAATATTTTTATTCTACTCAAACACAGTTTATTATTAATCTTTGTACAAAAAAATATTTGGGAACAGAACATTATTGTGGTTAGATAAATGGGTGGTACACAAACATGAGACGGGAACACAAACAACTGACCAAAACGAAAGTAACTTTCAAAAAGTTTTAGAGGGCAGTTCACCACAGGAACTAAGCCACAGGGCCCAAGACCTACACAGCACGAGTACTGCGCCAAGCCAGTAATCGCCCAAAAGCCTCCAACAGTCCCTCCAGAGACTTTGGCAGCCTTCTTTCCCAGCCCTGCACCCCAGCAGCAGCCCGCTCAAAGTCTCTGCCAGGGGCTCTGCACCCAGCGCAGCTCCGCTCGAATCTCCTGACATGCCCCCTTTCCCTTGGGCTTTTATGGTGGTCCAAGCACCCCCACAAACCAGGTTACACCTGACGCCGAGGTCTGACGCCCTTAAAAAAAAAAAGACCTCGACGTGGCTGGGACAGACGTTTGCCAAGGGAAGGTGTGACCATATAATTTGTTTAAAATTTGGGGCCCCCAGAGACCTCACAAGCCCACTGAACTACATCCAAGGGTAAAACACCCAGGGGGGCACTACAACCCTGGGGGAAATACCACCCAGGGAGGACTACAACCCTGGGGTAACTACCACCCAGGGGGGGCACTACAACCCGCAGGGAACTACCACCCCGGGAGGCACAAAAACCCTGCGGGGAACTACCACCCAGGGAACTACAACCCCGGGGGGTAACTACCACCCAGGAGGCACACAACGCGCGGGATCACCACCCAGGGGGGCACTACAAAAACCCTGGAGGAAAGCCACCCAGGGAGGGACTACAAACCTGGCTTTTTTCTACCACCCCGGGGGCACTACAACCCTGAGGAACTACCACCCAGGGGGCCTACAACCCCTGGGGTTAAAAAACCACCCCGGGAGGCACTACAACCCTGGGGGTAACTACCACCCACGAGGCACTACAACCCTGCAGGTAACTACCAAACCCCGGGGGGCACACAACCCTCGGGGAACAAAGACCCAGGAGGCTTACAACCATGCGGTATCTACCACCCAGGAGGCATTTTCAACCCCGATTTAACTACCCCCGGGAGGCACTACAAACCCTTGGAACTACCCCCCCGGAGGCCTACATCCCGCGGGTAAATACCACCCAGGGAGGGACACAAACCCCGGGGGTAAAACCACCCCGGGGGGCACTACAACCATGCGGGGAATACCCCCAGGGAGGGACTACAACCCCGAGGTAACTACCCCCCAGGGGGGCACACAACCCTTTAGTAACTACCACCCAGGGGGGCACTACATCCCTGCGGGGAACACCACCCAGGGAGGCACACAACCCTGGATTAACTACCACCCAGGGAGGCACCAAAACCCCGGAGGAACTACCACCCAGGAAGGGGACTACAACCCTGGAGGGAACTACCACCCAGGGGGGCATTACAAACCCGAGGTAATTACCACCCAGGAGGGACTACAACCCTGGAGGGAACTACCACCCGGGAGGCAATACAAACCCCGGAGGTAACTCCACCCAGGGAGGCACTACAACCCTGGAGTAACACCCCCCCCCAGGGGCACGACAAACCCGAGGGAACACCACCCAGGAGGGACACTCTCCTTTTAAACGAAGGGGAACAGAAGGCTATTAAATGTTCGCACTCTGGGAAGATTGCCGCCCATAAAAACTTAAGAAACGGGGTAAATCAACTTCTTCTTACCTTGTCACAACCTTTACTTTTTTCCCTTTTCCCTAAACAACTTATCACGGTAATATACCTTTACAACTAACAAATTGGGCTAAGGGGCCCGGGGGCCCGTGTAACACAAAAACCGACCTGGCAAAGCTCAATACAAGAGATGTCTTAAAAACCAGTGTTACACCGGGCCAAATATTGATAGAGACAACAATCACATGGGGACGCATGGCTTTCCTGTGTTTTCCTGCTGTATAACTGCTTTTTTTTATACTCCAAAAAAAGTTTTATTGAGATATAAAAACAGACATAACAATGTCGTGTTCAGTTGTTACTTTTTGAGAGAGGGCAGCAGGTGGGCTGGACTCTCGCTAAGGTGTGCCCCCACACCTGCGTTTGGGTCACCTACTGGGAAAACCCATACTTTTTCATACTTTCCCTTTTACGCAGGTGTAAGGGGTTTGGCGAGTGGTAGGAAAATTTAATGGGTGGCCCGGGTGGGGAATGGTGCGGTCCCCCTGATGGTGGTATGGTGTGGGAGAATGGTGGTGTGGGTTGAAAGGAACGGGTATTGGGGTGAAAAAGGGAAAGGTGGGAGTGGATGAAAGGAATGGGGGGTAGGGATGTGAAAGGGAAAGGTGGTATGGATGGATAGGAATGGTGGAGTGGATTATAGGAATGGTGGGAGTGGATGTGGTAGGGAAAGGTGGGGAGGATTGGTAGGAATAGGGTAGTGATGTGATAAAATGGTGGTAGTGGGTGTGGTAGGAATGGGGGTAGTGGATGGGTAGGAATGGGGGTAGTGGATGTGATAGGGAATGGTGGGAGTGATGTGGTAGGGGGGTGGGATGGGTGTGGAGGAAGGGGGGTAGGGGTGGTAGGAAAGGTGGTAGTGGGATGGGTAGGAAGGTGGTAGGGATTGATAGGAATGGGAGTAATGGGGGTGGGAAGAAGATGGTAAGGGGTTTTGGTCGTGATGGTGGGATGGGGGGGTGGGAAGGGGTAGTGGTGTGGTAGGAATGGCGGGTTTTGTGGTGGGGAATGGGGGTAGGTGGGGTGGAAATGGTGGTATTTGGGTGGGGAGGAAATGGTGGTAGTGGGGTGGTAGGAAGGGGTGGTATGGGTGGGTAGGAATGGTGGGTAGTGGGTGTGGTAGGAAGGTGGTGGGGTGGGTAGGAAGGTGGAAATGGGTGTGACAGGAGGTGGTGTGGTGGGGGTAGGAATGGTGGAAATGGGTTGATCGGTGAGGGTGGTAGAAAAAGCAGGGGGGATTAAAAGGGTACCCCTTTTTGGGGGTTGCAGGGGTCGTTCAATCTCCGGGCCCCCCCTTTCATGGTCGTACTAGGCCCCACTCCCCGCTCCGTGAGTTTATCATCTCCTTCCTAAACTTTTATAATCGTTTTTTTTTTTATCACACTGGCCGATTCCCACCAAGGCAGGGTGGCCCAAATAAAAAAAAAACTTTCCCATCATTCATTTTCCATACGTCTTGCCAATGGGTGCTTTACACTACATTTTTTTAAAACAACTTTAAACCCCCCCCTTTTCCGATTTGAAGGCCTGTATTTCCCATTCCGGGACTAAGCCCGGGCCCTCCCGGTTTTTCCCTAAAACCCCTTATAAATTTTTTATTTTTGCTCACACCCAACAGCACGTCAAGTTTTAAAAACCATTTGTCTCCTTCATTTCCTATCAAAAACGCTCAGGGAGGGCCCGCTGGAAGCCCAAACCCCTCGCACACAAACCTCCTTTACCCCCTCCCCCCCAAACTTTCCTAGGCCGACCCCCCTACCCCCCCCTTCCTTCACTACGGGGACTGATACCCCTTGAAGTCATTCTGTTTCGTCCTTCTCCTCCATGTCCGAACCCACCTCAAAAAAACCTTTTTTCCACCCCTGGGGACAACATTTTTTTGGTAATCCCGAAACCTCCTCCAAATTTTCCCAAAACTACGAATTCTCTGCATTAAATTCCCACCCCACATTCCCCCTCAGACATAAAACTCCACTGCTCCAGCCTTCTCCTCGCTGCAAAATTCATCACCCCTGTTTTAACCCCCAAAAAGAGCGATTTTAAAACTAACTCTCATACATTCCCCTCTTTTGGGCCCCCAAGGGGCAAAATTCTTTGTCTCCCCAGACTCCTAAAAAAAAATGCACCCTCACTTTTTTTTTCCCTCATCAATTCCATGATTCACCTCATTTTTCATAGACCCCTCTGCTGGACCCCCCCCCTCCCCCCTCCCAAATATTGAAAACGTTTTAAACCTCCCCCATACTCCTCCCTCCAACTGTAATTTAATCTTTCATCACCTAATCTTTTTATCCTCATAAACCCTTTCTCTTTCCCGTATTCACCCTTTGATTTTTTTCTTTTTTCACCCCCCTACCCCAAAATTCCCTCCACCAATCCCCCCGAACTTCTCTTTAGAATTTTTCCCAAAAGGGACAGTGGGCATCCAAAGAGCAGCTGTGACAAAATCCCCCTTTTTGTGTGATTCTTTATTTTTTAAAATCCAACCCCCTCTTGCCCAAACCCCCGCATTTAAATTCTCTTTCCCAAAAACCAAACAAAATATAAATTTAAAAAACCCTGGTGACTTTACACATCCTTGTCTAAGGCCTACCCTTTTTCTGGGAAAAAAAATTTTTCCCCTTTCCTAAACTCTAAAATTGAAACCCCACTTTTCCCCGTAAAAAATCTTTCCTGTTTCAGTAACCCACCTCCTACACCATTTCACTTGCAAATCCGGGGGCATTGCCCCCCCCCCATCCACCCTGTCATAAAGGGGCCTTTTTTCCCCTAAATGCCCCCAAAAAACCTTTTAGCCTTTTCTAAATACGGTTTCCCCTTATATGTTTTACTGAAACACCTGGTCCACACACCCCCCCCCTTTCCTAAAACCCCCCTTGTTCATTGCTACCTATTTTTTTTCCCTCTTTTCTTTTTAATTCTTTCAAATTAAAAACTCTACCAACACTTTTACCAGGTTTTACTCAACAGACTTATCCCCCCAAAATTTTTTTTTTTCCCCCCCCTCCTTTTTACTTCTATTTTTAAAAAATTCTCTTCTCCCCCCTTTTCCCCCCTCCCCAAATTTCCCGTAAAAACAAACTTCTCTAAAACCTAACCTACATTTTTAAAACCCACCCATACCCCTTCGACCCATTCCTAGCCTCTCTTTTCCCATCTATCCCCCCAATAGCTGTTTATATCACCCCCCCTCTTTTGTTTTAAAACTTTACTCTCTCTTCCCCGATGCTTTTATTTCCCTTTTATCCCATCTACCTTTTTTTTTTCAGTGAGTCAACTAAAAGTGATCTGTAATCTGTGGCCCCTCTATAAACGAAACCCCGAATCTACTCAACAGTCTTTTATCTACCAAACAATCCAAAAAATATGTCATTTCGCCCCACACAATCTTGTATACTTTTTTATCCCCTTTTTTTTTAAAAAATGTATTACCTATAACAAACCCCTTTTTATACAAAATTAAAAGAGAAAATTTTAAAAAGGGATTTAATTTTAAATGAGTTCTTTGCAAATTTGCCCAAATTTTACATATTGGGCACGAATCTATAATATATATATTTATATAATATATATTTATATAAATAATATATATATATTATATTATTTTTAATAGAAAAAATTTTCTTTTTTTGGCTTAAATTGCAACCTCTTTTTGCCGAATAAGGCAAGCAAAAATTTGGTATGCAATAATTTCGCAAAAAACATTCTGAACCCAACGAAAAAAATATATTTTATTTGTTTATTTTTTATTAAATTATTGTAAACTTGTCTAAATATATTTAAAAAGGTCAGGCAAGTTTTCTAATTTTTTGGTAAAAAATTATTTAAATTTTTACATTAACATAAAAGAAAAAATATATATCTTTAAAAGTATAAAAAAAATTTTTTAGTTTTGCTAATTGACCAATGTTATTATTCGCACTATAATAATTATTATATATAATATATATATATTTAAAATATATAATTATATAATTTATATATATAATATTTAAAATATATAAAAAAATATATATATATAATTTATAATAAAATATAATTAATAATATATATATATATATAATTAATATAATTTATATATAAATATATATATAAAAATTAAAAATATAAAATATAAATATAATATAATAAATATAAAATATATATATAAAAAATATATATATATAATTAATAATAAAATAATATATTTATATATTATAAAAATTAAAAATAAAAAATAAATATAAAATATAATTTTATAATATAATATTAAATAATTTTTAATATAAATAT
The DNA here is from genome assembly GCF_026875155.1 of Cherax quadricarinatus. Classification (NCBI taxonomy): domain Eukaryota; kingdom Metazoa; phylum Arthropoda; class Malacostraca; order Decapoda; family Parastacidae; genus Cherax; species Cherax quadricarinatus. The sequence goes on along the minus strand of NC_069495.1, from coordinate 16,129,322 downwards.
ATAAAATATTATATATTAAATTTTTTATAAAAATTTTAATAATATATATATATTATATAATATATATATATAATATAATTATATATATAAATTTTTATATAATATAATAAATATATATAAATAAATAAATTTTTAAAATTTTTTTTTATAATATTATATATAATAATTATATATATATAAAATAATATATATTTTTTATAAAATTTTATTATATATAAAATTTATATAATTTTATAATATATATTTTTTAAAAAATATATATTTATATAATAAATAAAAATATAATAATAATATATATATAAAATATAAATATATAATTAAAATAATATACAAAATAAAAATTTTTTAATTTAAAAATAAATCAAAATTTTAAAATAAAATTTAATAATAATTAAAAATTTTATAAATATTATAATTAAAAATTTAAAAAAATAAAAAAAATATATTTTTTTAAATTAAATATTTTTTTTTTTAAAATTTTAAAAAAATTTTTTTTTTAAATATTTTATTAAAAATAAAATTTTAAAAAATAATATATAAATATAAAATAAAAAAAATAAAATATAAATAAATAAATATATTAAAAATTTAATATTAAAAAATTTAATAAAAAAATTTAAAAAAATTTTAAAAATTTTTTTTTATTTTAAAATTTATATTTTATAAAAAATAAAAAATTTATTTTTAAAAAAAAAAATAAAATA
>NC_069495.1:15756980-16128118 GCF_026875155.1 Cherax quadricarinatus | reverse complement strand
TTAGTGTCGCAATAAAGCTAACAGAATTCTTGGCTTCATATCTAGAAGTATAAATAATAGAAGTCCCCAGGTTGTTCTTCAACTCTATATATCCTTGGTTAGGCCTCATTTAGACTATGCTGCTCAGTTCTGGTCACCGTATTACAGAATGGATATAAATGCTCTGGAAAACGTACAGAGGAGGATGACAAAGATCCCATGTATCAGAAATCTTCACTATGAGGATAGATTGAGGCCCTGAATCTGCAGTCTCTCGAAAGGCGTAGAATTAGGGGGGATATGATCGAGGTGTATAAATGGAAAACAGGAATAAATAAAGGGGATGTAAATAGCGTGCTGAAAATTTCCAGCCAAGACAGGACTCGCAGCAATGGTTTCAAGTTGGAAAAATTCAGATTCAGGAAGGATATAGGAAAGCACTGGTTTGGTAATAGAGTTGTGGATGAGTGGAACAAACTCCCGAGTACAGTTATTAAGGCTAAAACGTTGTGTAGTTTTAAAAATAGGTTAGATAAATACATGAATGGGTGTGGGTGGGTATGAGTTGGACCTGACTAGCTTGTGCTACTGGGTCTGGTGCAGTGCTCCATCCTTGAGTGGAGGTCACTAGACTGGGCGGGTCATTGGGCAAATCCGGGGGACGGGACATGGACCTGCTCCGCATGGGTCAGTAGGCCTGTTGCAGTGTTCCTTCTTTATGTTCTTAACTCGCAGTGAGGAGAGTGAAACTTATGACGACGTTTCGCCCCGACTTGGACCATTAACAAATCACACTGACTACTTCATGGTCCAGGTTGGATAGAAACGTTACAATTATGATTCTCTTAGGTGCGAGTTATTGGTGTAGTGTTGCAGTCACAGTGGTGCGAGTTATTGGTGTAGTGTTGCAGTCACAGTGGTGCGAGTTATTGGTGTTGTGTTGCAGTCACAGTGGAGCGAGATATTGGTGTAGTGTTGCAGTCACAGTGGTGCAAGTTATTGGTGTAGTGTTGCAGTCACAGTGGTGCGATTTATTGGTGTAGTGTTGCAGTCACAGTGGTGCGAGTTATTGGTGTTGTGTTGCAGTCACAGTGGTGCGAGTTATTGGTGTAGTGTTGCAGTCACAGTGGTGCGAGTTATTGGTGTTGTGTTGCAGTCACAGTGGTGCGAGTTATTGGTGTTGTGTTGCAGTCACAGTGGTGCGAGTTATTGGTGTTGTGTTGCAGTCACGTGGTGCGAGTTATTGTGTTGTGTTGCAGTCACAGTGGTGCGATTTATTGGTGTTGTGTTGCAGTCAGTGGGTGCGAGTTATTGGTGTAGTGTTGCAGTCACAGTGGTGCGAGTTATTGGTGTAGTGTTGCGAGTTATTGGTGTTGTGTTGCAGTCACAGTGGTGCGAGTTATTGGTGTTGTGTTGCAGTCACAGTGTTGCGAGTTTGTCATGTAGGGGGGTGATGATTGAAGGGAAATATGGGGGTAAGCGGGGGGAGTCATAGGTGGGGGAAAAGGCGAGGTGGTAGGAGTGGGTGGGTAGATAATGTAAGGTCACGGGTGACTACAACTTCCCACCTCTCATTACTCTACCCACCACACTACACTCCCTCTCACTACATGAAATAAAATAAGAAATAGGAATAGCAAATAACGGGGACAGGAATATTACAATTCTACTCAAACACAGTTTTTATTAAGTCCTTGTACAATAATTTTTTGGGGAAACCCGGAGTACATCATGGGTTTAGATAAATGGGGTGGTACACATAATGCGTGAGACAGGGAACACAATCAACTGACGAAAATGAAATAACTTACATATAGTACAGAGGACAGTTCACTACAGGAACTAGCCACAGGTCCCAAGACCTACAAAACCCACGAGTACTGGCTCCAAGCCAGTACTCTGCCCGATGTCTCCAACAGTCTCTCCTTTCCCAAGACTCTCCAGCCAGCTCGGGCTCACAGGCAAGAGCTCTGCCCGAAACTTCTGCTCAGGAGCTCTGCGCCCCAGCAGTAGCTCCGCTCCACTCTCATGATCAGCTCTTCCTTGGGCTTTTATGGTTCCAAGCACCCTCCACAACCACGTGTTGCGACCTGACGCCGAGCTCTGACGCGTTAAGAACAAAAGACCTCAGACGTGGGCGTGGCTACAGACGTCTGCCAAGGAAAGGGTGTGACCATATAATTGGGTTTTAAAATTAGGTCTCCCCAGGACCTCACAAGCCCGCTAAAACTACATCACATCCCCCTTTCTCCCCCCAATTTAAAATGTCTGAGAACTAGGACAATTTGTCCTAGTTATTAGACATTTTAATCCCTAATCCTTAATCTATTACAATACAAAGACAAATTATACATAATACAATTATATTTCCCTCACCTCCTCAGCTACCACAAGGCAGCATAATCATACCTCTGGCTTTGGCCAGCATAATAGTCGCTCTCTGGTGAAAAGCCTCCTTACCCGTTATTTCTCCTAAACCTAAATTATCGGGCTCCAGTCCCTTTCCCCTACTTCTACTAGAAATGCACTAGCCAATGCTAGTCACCCTCGCACTTAACCATTGGGCCAAACCTCTCTAGGCTTCTATGGCGTGGAAAACTGCTCCAACGGGTTGCATTCTTTCAAGTAACTGCAACGGACCACTTCACGACACCAAGGTCGCTTTTTCGGCACACTTCACATGCACACTACAACATCTGAAAATCGAGACAGGGCAGGCATCGCAGCTAAGACCCTCCTTATCCTATGCCACTACTGGGATTCACTGGCCTCATAAAACAAGGCGGCCATTAATCACTGGCCGTTTTCAAGGTCACCTTATTCCACACAGGTAACACTAACACTTCTGGCAAGTCAAAGTAGGCTGGGGACATCTCACCTCTTGTCTCTCATGGCTGGCAGGGCATCCCCGCATACCTGTCCGCACAGGTCGACCAGAAAGGGCGGGACACACCTCCATGCCGCCCTTGAAAGCGGCTGGCCCCAGCAGCTGGAGTCCATCTCCGCGGCCCCACGTCCTTCCACATCTCCGAGGATGGCAACTCCTTCATAGTAGATTCTCCTGTCCTGGCACACCACCCGAATCCCTCACACACCACTGCAGCTCACCGCCATCTCCTCTTGAGCTAGGCAGCATCGCAGCATCACAGCACGGCCACAACATATCCATCACCAGCACGGCCGTATCACAGCAGCCAAAAGCCCCGGCCGTATCACAGCAGCACACAGCACGGCCACAGCATCGCAGCACGGCTACAGCATCGCAGCACGGTCCCAGCATCACAGCACGGGCCGCAGCGTCTCAACATCACCCGCCGGCCGCAGCAAACTCAACATCACAGCAGCACACAGCTACGGCCACAGCATTGCAGCACGGCTACAGCATCTCAGCACGGCCACAGCATAGCAGCACGGTACAGCATCTTCAAAGCATCACAGCAGCCGACATCAGCAGTAGCAGGCTTTTGGTCAGTTGCTCGAGGGGAGGTGAGGTCACTTCAGGTCATCAACAGCAGGTGCGGTCACCCTCCATGGCAACTGCGAGTAACTGAAAGGTCCGTGGGTGATGGTCACAGAGGCGGGTGACGCAGACAGACACCCCTACACTGGATGACAGACCAGGGGGAGCAATACATCTACTGGGGCACATCAGCTGGTGGGCTGGGCAAAATCAGCTGGTGACTGGCACATCAATGGACAGCAATCATAGGCAACTCCCTTTAATGGGTGACAGTTGTGGGTGAGTCTCCAAGGTGGGCTGGGGGGACTTCTCATTCCTCTGTAAATATTCCCAAATTTCGGCCAGTAATTGCTTCCCCCAAAAGTCTCATCCAAATACTGATATTCTCCACCATTTACCTCTAACCAACAACCAACTCCACCAAATATATTATTACACCCAAACAATTATTCAGACCCACCGTCAAAAAAGGACAGTTAAGGTCACTAGGATATAATAACATTATAATAACACAAAATCAAATGGGAGCATAAGTATAACCGAGCAGGGCAAAAATAAGGCACATGGGGCTGGTTCCTACTATAAAATAAGAACCACCACCGCTTAGACACCATGTCATGTAGGGGGTGATGACTGAATGGAATATGGGGGTAAGCGGGGGGAGTCAGTAGGTAGGGGACAGGGGAGGTGGTAGGAGTGAGTAGAGATAATTAAGGGCACTGGTGACTACAACTTCACCTCTCATTACTCTACCCACCACACTACACTCCCTCTCACTACATGAAATAAAAAGAAATAGGAATAGTAATAACGGGGGCAGTGAATATTCTATTCTAAATCAAACACAGTTTATATTTAATCCTTGTACAATAATATATTTGGGAAAAAGAGTACATCATTGGGGTTTAGATAAATGGGGTGGTACACATAAGCATTTAGACAGGGAACACAATCAACTTGACGAAAATGAAATATAATTTCAATATAGTACAGAGGACAGTTCACTACAGGAACTAAGCCACAGGTCCCAAGACCTACACAGCACGAGTACTGCTCCAAGCCAGTACTCTGCCCAATGTCTCCAACAGCTCCCTCCCAAACCCCAGCCCGCTCGCTCACAGGCCAAGCTCTGCCCCCAACCTGCTCGGGGCTCTGCGCCCCCGCATACTCCGCCCACCTCGATCATGCTCTTCCTTTTGGGGTTTTAGGGGTCCAAGCCCCTCCACAACCCGTGGTTTTGGCCTGACCCGAGCTTTTGACCTGTTAAAAACAAAAGACCTCAGAGGGGCGTGGCCCACAAAAGTCGCCAAGGGAAGGGGTGACCATAAAACGGTTTAAAATTTGGGCTCCCCAAGACCCCAAAACCCCGAACACATCACAAATTTTTGTGTTGTGTTGGGGTCCAGTGTTGCGAGTTATTGGGGATATGTTGCAGTCACAGTGTTGCAGTTATTTGGGGATGTTGCAGCACAGTGGGGCGAGTTTTTTGGTTTGTTGCATCACAGTGTTTCATTATTTGGGATAGTGTTTCGTCACAGTTTTGGCCCAGTTTTGGGGTTGTTGCAGTCACAGGGGGAGTATTGGGTTGTGTTGCGCCGTGGTCGGTTTTGGTAGTGTTGCAGTCACATGGGCGAGTTATTGTATAGGTTGCGTCACAGTGTGCGAGTTACTGGTGTAGTGTTTTCAGTCCAGGGGGGCGAGTTTTGGTATAGTGTTTCATCCATGTTGCGAGTTTTGTGTTGTGTTGCAGTCACAGTTGGGGGAGTTATGTGTTGTGTTTTCAGTCACATGGGCATTATTGGGGTATGTTTCGTCCCAAAATGGTGCGAGTTATTGGGGTTGTGTTCAGCACTGTTGCAGTTAAGGTATGTGTTGCATCACAGTTGCGATTATTTGGGGTAGGGTTTAAGTCACGTGTTTTCAGTTATTGGGGTAGTGTTCTCACAGTGGGCGAGTTATTGGTGTAGTTGCGTCACGGTTTCAGTTATTAGGAAAAATGTTGAGAGTATTGGTTAGTGTTTTTCGATTTTGGGGTTTGAAGTCACTTTTTGCGAGTTATTGGTTTAGGGTTTTTAGTCACGTGTTGCGATTATGGGTAGTGCGCTTAAGTGTTTCGATTATTGGGGGTAGTGTTGCAGTCACAGTGTCGATTTATTGGGTAACTTGCAGTCACAGTTTTCGATTTTTTGGGTGTGACAGTCACAGTGCTGCGAGTATATGTTAGTGTTGCAGTCCAGGTTGCGAGTTATTTGGGGTAGGTTGCAGTCCAGGTTGCGAGTTAGGTTAGTGTTGCAGTCCCCGTGTTTCGAGTTATTGGGGTGTGTTGGGAGTCACAGTGTTTTCGAGTTTTTTGGGGGTGTGGGTTTCAGTCACAGGTTTCGAGTTATTGGTATTTTGCAGTCCATGTTTCGAGTTTTTGGTGTATGTTTCGCACGTGTGGGGAGTTTTGGTGTATGTTGCACCAGGTTGCGAGTTATGGTGTAGTTTCAGTCACAGTGTTGCGAGTTATTGGTGAGGTTTGCAGTCACATGTTTGCGGGATTTTTTGTTGCAGTCACATGTTCGAGTTATGGTTTGTTGCAGTCCCCAGGTTCGAGTTATTGGGTTGTTTTCATCACAGGTTTGCGAGTTATTGGGTAGTGTCAGTCAATGTTGGGGATTATTGGGTATGTTGCATCAAGTGTTGCGAGTTATTGGTTTTCGTCACATTTGCGTTTTTGTAGGGGTTTCAGTCACAGTGTTCGAGTTATTTTTAGTGGCAGTCACAGTGTTTGCGAGTTATTGTAGTTTGCATCCAGTGTTGCAGTTACGAGGTTGCAGTCACAGTTTGCGAGTTATTGTAGTGTTTCAGTCACAGGTTGCGATTATTTTTCCCCCATAACAAAACCCAACGCAACACTCTTTCCATCAACACCAGAGCACAACACTTTTGCCATAACAACCCAAGCACACACTTTTCGCCAGTAACAACACCCGAGCAGCATCACTTCTTGCCAGAACAAACCAAGCACAAAAACTTCTTGCCAGAAAAAACCCAACAGCATCACTCCTTGCCATAAAAAACACCAAGCAGCAAAACCCTTTTTGCCAGTAACAACCCCAGAGCACATCACTCTTGCCAGTAACAACCCAAAAGAGCGAAAACTTCCCTTCCAGAAAAACACCAACAGCAACACTTTTTTCCGCCATAAAAACACCAGGCAGCATCACTTCTTCTTGCCCAAAAACACCCGAGCCATCACTTTTTGCCAGTAACAAAACCAAGCAGCAAAACTTCTTGCCAGTAACAACACCAGAGCAGCAACATTCTTTCCATAACAAAACCAGAGCAGCATCACTTCTTGCCAGTAAAAAAACCAAGCAGCAACTTCTTTCCATAACACACCAAACGCATCACTTCTTTCCAGTAAAAAAACCCCAGCACAACACTTCTTGCCATAACAACACCAAGCAGCATCACTTCTTGCATAAAAAACCAGAGCAGCAACACTTCTTTCAATAAAAACACCAGAGCCTCACTTCTTCTTGCCAGAAAAACCCAAACACATCACTTCTTGCCATAACAACACCAAGCACAACACTTCTTCTCCCAGTAACAACACCAAGCAGCATCACCCCGCCTAACAAAACCAGAGCACATCACTTCTTCCATAACAACACCAACACATCACCTTGCCAAACAACACCAACAGCCACTTCTTTCCAGTAACAACACCCGAGCACATCACTTTTTACCGTAACAACACAAAAAGCCCAAAACTTCTTACCATAACAACACCAGAGCAAACAAACTCTTGCCTAACAAAACCAAGGGAGCATCACTTTTTGTCGCCATAAACAACAACAGAGCACAACACTTTTTGCCATAACAAAACCAAGCAGCAAAACTTTTTTGCCATAACAACACCAAGCAGCATCACTTTTTGCCAGTAACAACACCAAGCAAAATCACTTTTTGCCGTAACAACACCAAACACAAAACTTTTTTCCTAACAACACCAGAGCACATCACTTCTTGTCGCCATAACAACAACAAGCACAGCACTTCTTGCCCTAACAAACACCAAGCAGCATCACTTCTTGCCTAAAAACACCAACACATCACTTCTTTCCAAAACAACACCAAGCAGCAACACTTTTTGCCGGGAACACACCAACAGCAACACTTTTTGCCAGTAACAACACCAGAGCGCATCACTTTTTTGTCGCCGTAACAACAACAAGCAGCACACTTTTTGCCAGTAACAACACCCGAGCAGCACACTTCTTGCCATAACAACCCAGAGCAGCATCACTTTTTCTTGCCAGTAACAAAAGCAGCAACACTTCTTTCCAGTAACACAAGCAGCATCACTTCTTGCCGAACAAAACCCAAACACATCACTTTTTTGCCAGTAACAACCCAGACACAACCCTTGCCAGTAACAACACCAACAGCAACACTTTTTGGGCCATAACACCACCAGAGCAGCATCACTTCTTGCCCTAACAACACCAAGCAGCACACTTTTTGCCAGTAAAACCACCAGAGCAGCATCACTTCTTTCCATAACCCCACCAAGCCACACTTCTTGCCAGAACAAAACCAGACAGCAAAACCTTTTTGCCAGTAAAAAAGAGCAGCCCCTTCTTGCCAGTAACAAAAACCAGAGCACACACTTCTTGCCAAAAAACCCAAGCATAACACTTCTTTCCAGAACAACACCAAGCGCATCACTTTTTGCCAGTAAAAACACCCAAACAGCAACACTTCTTGCCAAAAAACCCAACAGCAACACTTCTTCTTGCCCGTAAAAACCAAAACAGCAACACTTCTTCTTGCCATTTAAAAACACCCGAGCAGCATCCCCTTCTTTTTCCAAAACAAACACCAAGCAGCACACTTCCTTGCCAAACACCAAGCCATCCTTCCTTGCCAGTAAAAACAGGCAGCAACACTTCTTTTTGCCATTAAAAACACCAGAGCACAAACTTCTTGCCAAACCACCAAGCACAACACTTTTTGCCATAACAAAAACCCGGCAGCACACTTCTTTCCAGTAACAACCAGAGCACAAAAACTTTTCGCCAGTAACAAAACCGAGCACAACCTTCTTGCCATAACAACAAAAAGCAAACATCACTTCTTGCCATAACAACACCAAGCGCAAAAACTTCTTGCCATAAAACAAGCACAACCCTTTTGCCTAAAAAACACCAAGCACAAAACTTTTTCCCTAACAACAACAGAGCACAACCTTCTTGCCAGAACACTGAGCAGCATCACTTCTTGCCCGAACAACCCAACGCAAAAACCTTTTTCCAGTACAACAAAAAGCAGCAACACTTCTTTCCAGTAACCAAAAACCAAACGCACCCTTCTCGCCAGTAACACCAAGCACATCCTTCTTTCGCCATAACACAAGCCATCCTTCTTGCCATAAAAACACCCAAAAACCCCTCACTTTTTCTCGCCAGTAACAACCCAAGCACACCATTTTCGCCATAAACAAAACCAGAACACAACACTTCTGCCATAACAACGAGCCATCACTTTCTCGCCAGTAACAAAACCCGAGCAGCCCTTTTCGCCATAACAACACCAAGCACATCACTTCTTGCCAGTAACAACAAACAGACACATCACTTCTTTTCCCCCAGTAACAACACCAAGCAGCATCACTTCTCGCCAGTAACAACAACAACGCATCACTTCTTGCCAGAACAACACCAGAGCACAACCTTCTGCCATAACAAAACCAGAGCAGCACACTTCTTTCCAGTAAAAACACCAAGCAGCATCACTTTTCCCCATAACAACAGGCAGCATCACTTCTCGCCTTAACAACAGACAGCCTCACTTCTTTCCAGTAACAACACTAGAGCACCACTTTTCCCCCTAACCAAACCAAGCAAAAAAACATCCTTCTTTTCCATAACAACACTAGAAGGGACACCCCCTTTTCTTTTTTTCCCGTAACACAGAGCAGAAACACTTCTTGCGCCAAACAACAACAGACCATCACTTCTTGCCGTAACAAACCAGACGCATCATTCTTCTTGCCAAAATAACAAGCGCAACACTTTTTGCCAGTAACAACACTAGGAAACATACCCTTTTTGCCAGAAAAACACCAGAGCACATCACTTCTTGCCAGTAACAACACCAGAGCAGCTCACTTTTTGCCAGTAACAACACCAAGCAGCACACTCTTTCCATAACAACACCAAGCCAAAACTTCTTTTCCAGTAACAACACCAGAGCACACACTTTTTGCCATAACAACACCAAGCAGCACATTCTTTCAAACAAACCAAGCAGCACACTTTTGCCATAACCCAAAACCGAGACATCACTTCTTCCAGTAACAACACTAACAGCAACCTTCTCCCAAAAAAACACTAGAGCGCAACACTTCTTGCCCGTAAAAACACCAGAGCACATCACTCTTGCATAAAAACACCAGAGCACATCATTTTGCCAGAAAAAAACACCAGAGCACACACTTTCTTGCCATAACAACACCAACACCACTTCTTGCCATAAAAAACCCAAGCACTCACTTCTTGCCCGAACAACACCAAGCACATCACTTCTTGCCAAAACAACACCAACAGCATCAATTTTTCCGAACAACCCAGACAGCATCACTCTTGCCAGAACAACACCAGGCAGCAACACTTTTTGCCATAACAAAACCCGGCAGCCACTTCTTGCCATAACAACACCCCGAAAACAGCATCCCCTTTTGCCCGTAAAAACACCGAAAGCTCACTTCTTGCCAGTAACAACCAGAGCACAACACTTCTTGCCATAACAAAACCAGAGCAAACCACTTTTGCCCTAACAACACCAGAGCACATCACTTCTTGCCCTAACAAACCAGAGCAGCAACCTTTTTGCCAGTAACAACAGAGCAGCATCACTTCTTGCCAGTAAAAAACAAAAGGGGACACACTTCTGCCCTAACAACACCAAGCAGCAACACTTCTTCCAGTAACAAAACCCGAGCACATCACTTCTTTCCCTAACACCAGAGCGCAACACTTTTTGCCAGTCAAAACCGAGCAGCACACTTCTCTTGCCAGGAACAAAACCAAGCACAACACTTCTTTTTTGCCCTAACAACACCCGACAGCATCACTTCTTTTTGCCAGTAACAACACCAGACAGCCCCTTCTTCTGCCATAACAACACCAGGCACACACTTCTTCTTGCCATAACAAAAGAGCGCAACACTTTTTCTTCCAAACAACACCAGAGCACAACACTTTTTGCCATAAAAAACAACAGAGCCCCACTTTCGGGCCCGTAAAACACCAGGCAGCAACACTTCTTGCCTAACAACAACAAGCACAACACTTCTGCCCAAAAAAACCAACAGCTCACTTTTTTGCCAGTAACAACAGAGCAGCAACACTTCTTCCAAACAACACCAACGCAAAACTTTTTGCCAGTAACAAAACCAAGGGGCCCACTTTTCGCCATAAAAAACCAGACAGCTCACTTCTTGCCATAAAACAACAACACAACACTTTTTGCCAGTAACAAACAAAAGCACATCACTTTTTGCCAGTAACAACACCAAACAGCAACCTTTTTGCCATAACAAAAACAGACAGCAAAACCTTTTTGCCATAACAACACCAGAGCAGCACACTCTCGCCAGTAACAACAACAGAGCACAACACTCTTTCCAGAACAACACCCGAGCACATACTTCCGCCATAACACCAAGCACATCCTTCTTTCTCGCCGTAACAACACAAGGGGGACACACTTCTTGCCATAACAACACCAAACGCTCACTTCTTTTTCGCCATAACAACACCCAAACACGTCCCCCTTCCCCAGTAACACCCGAGACATCACTTCTTGCCAGTAACAACAAGCACATCACTTCTTCTCGCCAGTAACAACACCAGGCAGCATCACTTTTCGCCAGAACAACAAGCACATCACTTTTTCTCGCCAGTAAAACCAGAGCAGCATCACTTCTTCCAGTAACAAAAACAGAGCACAACACTTCTTGCCCTAACAACACCAGAGCAGCATCACTTCTTGCCAGTAACAACACCAGAGCAGCATCACTTCTTCTTGCCAGTAACAACACCAGAGCAGCATCACTTCTTCTCGCCAGTAACAACACCAGAGCAGCATCACTTCTTGCCAGTAACAACACCAGAGCATCACTTCTTCTCGCCAGTAACAACACCAGAGCAGCATCACTTCTCGCCAGTAACAACAGAGCAGCATCACTTCTTGCCAGTAACACTAGAGCAGCATCACTTCTTCTCGCCAGTAACAACACTAGAGCAGCATCACTTCTTCTTGCCAGTAACACTAGAGCAGCATCACTTCTTCTCGCCAGTAACAACACCAGAGCAGCATCACTTCTTGCCAGTAACAACACCAGAGCAGCAACACTTCTTGCCAGTAACAACAACAGAGCAGCAACACTTCTTGCCAGTAACAACACCAGAGCAGCATCACTTCTTGCCAGTAACAACACCAGAGCAGCATCACTTCTTGCCAGTAACAACAACAGAGCAGCCAACACTCTTGCCAGTAACAACAACAGACAGCAACACTTCTTGCCAGTAAAACAACCCCGAGCAGCATCACTTCTTCTTGCCAGTAACAACACCAGAGCAGCATCACTTCTTCTTGCCAGTAACAACACCAGAGCAGCATCACTTCTTCTTGCCAGTAACAACAACAGAGCAGCATCACTTCTCGCCAGTAACAACACCAGAGCAGCAACACTTCTTGCCAGTAACAACACCAGAGCAGCATCACTTCTTGCCAGTAACAACACCAGAGCAGCATCACTTCTTGCCAGTAACAACACCAGAGCAGCATCACTTCTTGCCAGTAACAACACCAGAGCAGCATCACTTCTTGCCAGTAACAACACCAGAGCAGCATCACTTCTTCTCGCCAGTAACAACACCAGAGCATCACTTCTTGCCAGTAACAACACCAGAGCAGCATCACTTCTTGCCAGTAACAACACCAGAACATCTGGAAGATGGTTCCACGACAAAATAATCACTGGTGGATAGGACCCGGGGCACATACACGAGATAGACGTTAGGAAGTTACTTTTTCAGTACTACAGTGGCGAGTGCAGCATACTAGATGACAAGGTAGAGGTAAATGCTACACGCAGCTTCAAGAGTAGCTATGATCGGGTGGTGGAAGCTAAGAATTAGTGAATATAACTAACGAGGAAGAGTCAGGAAATGCAACTCGACCCCTGTAACCATAATTAAGTGGGTACACACCTTAACCCATCTGTACCAGCAGTAGATCGAGGGTAGACTATAGGGGTAGACCAGGGGATAGTGGTGTTAAACCTAGCTGAGGTAGACCAGGGGATAGTGGTGTTAAACCTAGCTGAGGTAGACCAGGGGATAGTGGTGTTAAACCTGAGGTATACTAGGGGATAGTGATGTTAAACCTAGCTGAGGTAGACCAGGGGATAGTGGTGTTAAACCTAGCTGAGGTAGACCAGGGGATAGTGGTGTTAAACCTAGCTGAGGTAGACCAGGGGATAGTGGTGTTAAACCTAGCTGAGGTAGACCAGGGGATAGTGGTGTTAAACCTAGCTGAGGTAGACCAGGGGATAGTGGTGTTAAACCTGAGGTATACTAGGGGATAGTGATGTTAAACCTAGCTGAGGTAGACCAGGGGATAGTGGTGTTAAACCTAGCTGAGGTATACCAGGGGATAGTGGTGTTAAACCTAGCTGAGGTAGACCAGGGGATAGTGGTGTTAAACCTAGCCGAGGTAGACCAGGGGATAGTGGTGTTAAACCTAGCCGAGGTAGACCAGGGGATAGTGGTGTTAAACCTGAGGTATACTAGGGGATAGTGATGTTAAACCTAGCTGAGGTAGACCAGGGGATAGTGGTGTTAAACCTAGCTGAGGTAGACCAGGGGATAGTGGTGTTAAACCTAGCCGAGGTAGACCAGGGGATAGTGGTGTTAAACCTAGCTGAGGTAGACCAGGGATATGGTGTTTAAACCGAGGGATACTAGGGATAGTGGGGTTAAACCTAGCTGAGGTAGACCAGGGGATAGTGGTGTTAAAACCTACCGAGGTAGACCAGGGATAGTGGTGTTAAACCTAGCCGAGGTAGACCAGGGGATAGTGGTGTTAAACCCAGCTGAGGTAGACCAGGGAGTGATTAAACTATTGAAGCTGTCATCTACACAAGACCAGTGTCACGCGACACTTTCCTGCCTGCCATCCCACCTACCTGCCTGCCATCCCACCTACCTGCCTGCCATCCCACCTACCTGCCTGCCATCCCACCTACCTGCCTGCCATCCCACCTACCTGCCTGCCACCCAACCCCACCTCCTCCGTCCCACCTACCTCCTGCCATCCCACCTACCTGCCTCCCCCACCTACCTCCTGCCATCCCCCCTACCTGCCTGCCCCTCCCCCTACCGCCTGCCATCCCCCCTACCTCCGCCATCCCCCCCTCCCCCGTCCACCAACCTGCCTGCCCTCCCACCCACCTGCCTCCATCCCACCTACCCGCCTGCCGTCCCCCCCCTACCTGCCTCCATCCCCAACTACCTGCCTGCCGTCCCCCAAAAACCTACCTGCCGTCCCCCCTCCTGTCTGCCGTCCCACCACCAGCCTGCCACCCCCCTACCGCCCCCCCGTCCCACCTACCCCCCGCCCCCACCTACCTCCTGCCATCCCACCTTTCCCGCCCCGTCCCACCTACCTGCCGGGCCCTCCCCAAAACCTGCCTGCCGTCCCACTACCTACCCGCCGTCCCCCCCTACCTGTCTGCCGCCCACCTACCACCTCCCTCCCACCTACCGCCTGCCGCCCACCACCGCCCGCCATCCCACCCCTGCCCGCCTGCCTGCCATCCCCCCTACCCGCCCCCTGCCCCCCCCTGCCTGCCGCCATCCCCCCTACCTCCTGCCTGCCTCCCCCCTACCCCGCCTGCCATCTCACCTGCCTGCCATCCCACCATCTGCCTGCCACCCCCCTACCGGGCCCGCCACCCCCTACCTGCCTGTCTCCCACCTACCCGTCTGCCATCCCACTACCTGCCTGCCATCCCACCTACCTGCCGCCATCCCACCTACCTGCCTGCCTCCATCCCCCCTACCTCCGCCATCCCCCCAACCCGCCTGCCATCCCGCCTACCTGTCCATCCCCTCCTGCCTGCGCCCCCTACCTCCCTGCATCCCACCTACCTGCCTGCATCCCACCACAGCCTGCCTCCCCCCTACCTCCCTCCCACCTACCTGCCCGCCGTCCCCCCCCCTCCCTGCATCCAACCCCCCTGCCTGCCCTCCCCCCTACCTGCCCCGCCCTCCCCCCCACCCGCCCCGCCATCCCACCTACCCGCCTGCCGTCCACCTATGCCCCATCAACACCTACCTGCCTGCCCCCACCACCTGCCTGCCAACCCACCTATCTGCCTGCCTGCCCTCCCACCCATCTGCCATCCCCCCCTACTGCCGCCGCATCCCCCCACCTCCCTCCCCCCTACCTCCCTGTCATCCCACCTCCCGCCTCCATCCCCTTACCTACCTGCCCGTCATCCCATTACTGCCTGCCCTCCCACCACCACCTACCTTTTCCCAAACCCCTCCCGCCTGCCACCCACCTAAGGGTGCCATCCCACTTACCTGCCGTCATCCCACCTACCTGCCGCCGTCCACCCACCTCCCTGTCAATTTACCTACCTGCCTGCCTCCACCCCCTACCTGCCACCCACCTCCTGCCGCCTGTCATCCCACCTACCTTTTCACCCCCCTACCTCCCCCCATCCCACCCACCTACCCCCTGCCGTCCCCCCCTACCTCCCTGCATCCCACCTACCTACCTCCGCCCCCACCCACCTACTGTGCCGTCCCACCTACTCCCACCCTCCCACCTCTTGCCTCCCCATCCCCTACCCGCCCCGTCATCCCACCTATCTGCCTGCCTGACACCCACCCCACCTGCCTCCTGCCAACCCACCTACCTGCCTGCCTGCCCCTCCCACCTACCTTCATCCCCACCTACCTTCCCTGCCCCGCATCCCACCTATCGCCTGCCCGTCATCCCACCTACCGCCCGCCGCACCCACCTACCCCGCCGCCCGTCATCCCCCCTACCTGCCGCCTGCCATCCCCTACCTGCTGCCTCCTCCCCATCCCCCCTCCTGCTTGCCGCCCCGCCCCCCACCTACCTCCTGCCTGTCTCCCACCTCCTGCCCGCCCGCCGGGCCCGTCATCCCACCTACCCGCCTGCCTGTCAACCCCCCCTACCGCCCGCCTGAAACCCACCTATCTGCCGCCTGTATCCCACCTACCTCCCGCCTGTCATTTTCCCCCACCTACCGCCTGCCTGCATCCCACCTACCGCCTGCCATCCCACCAACCTCCCTCCCGCCACCCACCCCCTCTTGCTCCCGCCTCCCACCTATCGGGGCCTGTATCCCACCTACCTGCCGCCTTCACCCCCCCCTCCCTCTTCCCCTGTCTCCCACCTCCCTGCCTGCCCCCATCCCACCTACCTCCCCCTTGCCTGTCATCCCCCCAACCTGCCTGCCTGTCTCCCACCTACCTGCCTGCCTGCCATCCCCCCTACCTGCTCCTGTCATCCCACCTACCTCCTCCCATCCCCCCTCCCTTTACCTGCCTGTCTCCCACCTACCTGCCTCCTGTCATCCCACCTACCCCCCCTGCTTCATCCCACCTACCTGCCTGCCACCCCCCCTACCTGCGTTACTGTCACATTCACCGGGTGGGGGGAGCACACAGCTTGCTCACTTCCCACACACACTTTCCCTGAGCTCTTTTTTACGAAGGGGGGTGTGGGATGCGTTATGCCGTATTTTGGGTATCAACAGCAGCGAGTCAGCCAGGGGTTTTTAAAGAGAAGAGAAAACATCACAACGAGTTTCGTGTATAAAAACCTGTGTAGTAGCACCACCACCACCACCACGAAAAGCATAATACCAATCCAAATTTGAACAGTAATATGACCATGTATAGTAACAGCAGCGCGGCCGTCAGACAACACTTGACAAACACTTACAAGCTTCAAGATAGATTAACCAAATTTAAAAATCAGAAATCAAAGTAACCCCGGGTTTATGCATTTAAAGGGCGTGACACGACCCCCCCAAATAACTAAGTGACTACAACTAGGTGAAGACAAGTAGGTGAATACATACCCAGTGAGCACAATAAGCAACTACAAAGTGAACAGAGTACGTGAACACAGTAAGTGACCATACTAAGTTAACACTAAGTGAACAGAGTACGTGAACAGAGTACGTGAACAGAGTAAGTGAACACTAAGTGAACACACACACACTCGATGAACAATGTTGTGGAAGTCAGTGTCCGGAAAACAAGGTCTAAAAGCTTATATTAATTTTCTGGACAGGTTATGGCCAACAGGGAGTCTTCACCCACAAGTTTTAGCGAAAAACGTGACCTTAATGAACAGGTTTTTGTGTCGCTGGCCAAAAAAAGAGAGAAGAGGATGGGAGAGGAGAAGCGATGAAAGATAGCGAAGATAATGATGCAATATGAGAGAAATAAAGAAAACTGGAGTACGAGAACAGAGGCGAAAAGTTATAAGAGAAAGGTAGAAGAATTGTGTAATTAGAGAGAAAGAGAGAGAGAGAGAGAGAGAGAGAGAGAGAGAGAGAGAGAGAGAGAGAGAGAGAGAGAGAGAGAGAGAGAGGAAGAGAGAGAGAGAGAAGAGAAAGAGGGGAAGAGAGAAAGAAAAGAAGGAAAGAGAGAAAGAGAGAGAAAGAGAAAGAGAGGAGAGAAAGAGAGAAAGAGAAAGGAGAAAGAGAAAGAGAAAGAGAGAGAGAGAAAAGAGAGAAGAAAGAGAGAGAGAGAGAAGGAGAGAGAGAGAGAGAGAGAGAGAGAGAGGAGAGAGAAAGAGAGAGAGAAAGTAGAGAGAAAGAGAGAAAGAGAGAAAGAGAGAAAGAGAGAGAGAGAAAAGAGAGAGAGAAAGAGAGAGAAAAGAGAGAGAAAAGAGAAGAGAGAGAGAGAGAGAGAGAGAGTGAGAGAGAGAGAGAGAAGAGAGAGAAGGAGAGAAGAGAGAAAGAGAAAGAGAGAAGAGAGAAGAAGAAAAGAGAGAAAGAGAAAGAGAGAGAGGAAAAGAGAGAGAAGAAGAGAGAGAGGGAGAGAGAGAGAGAGAGAGAGAGAGAGAGAGAGAGAGAGGTGGACCATGTATAAATGCCTGTGACCCATTTTCTGAGTTTTTCTACCCTTGGTCAAGGACCAAGCTTTTCCTAAGGTTGCTTGTTCACGCAGGCTGTTATTGCTGGCAGTCAGACCATACACTGCACACCTGTCCTCGTTACCCAAGCCAACACACAGGGTGTCAGACCAAGTGTGCAGGGTGTCAGACCAGCTGTGATGGGTGTCAGACCAGATGTGCAGGGTGTCAGACCAGCTGTGCTGGGTGTCAGACCTGATGTGCAGGGTGCCAGACCAGATGTGCAGGGTGCCAGACCATATGTGCAGGGTGTCAGACCAGATGTGCAGGGTGCCAGACCAGATGTGCAGGGTGTCAAGACCAGATGTGCAGGGTGTCAGACCAGATGTGCAGGGTGCCAGACCAGATGTGCAGGGTGCCAGACCAGATGTGCAGGGTGTCAGACCAGATGTGCAGGGTGCCAGACCAGATGTGCAGGGTGCCAGACCAGATGTGCAGGGTGCCAGACCAGATGTGCAGGGTGCCAGACCAGATGTGCAGGGTGCCAGACAAGTTGTGCAGGGTGCCAGACAAGTTGTGCAGGGTGCCAGACCAGTTGTGCAGGGTGCCAGACCAGCTGGTTTACTTACGAAGGTGAAGGCAGGTAGGGAGAGGAGAGAGAGAGAGAGAGAGAGAGGAGAGGAGAGAGAGAGAGAGAGAGAGAGAGAGAGAGAAGAGAGAGGAAATAGGGGGAAGAAGAGGAGGAGAGAGGAAGAGAGGAATGACGAGAAAGGATGAGGGTAGGAGAGAGAGAACTAAACTAGAAGAGGGAATGGACGAGAAAGATAAGAAGAGGTGTTTAAAAAAAAGGGGGAAAAGGGGGGAAGGGAATGAGGGATTTTTTTTAATGTAGGGAATTTGTTTGTGGTGAAACTAAACCCAAAATTCACCAATTGTGGTTGCAGGGGTCGAGACTCGCCCTGGCCCCGCCTCTTCCTGATCGCAACAGGGTCCTCCTCTCCGCTTCCGGGAGCTTTGTAAATACCTCTTTTTAAAAAACAAATGTTTTTTTTCCCTGCCTCCACTACTTCATTCCTGGGCTATTCCATTTGCTGACAACTTATGACTGAAAAAAATACTTCCTAACGTCCCCGGGGACTCTTTCCTGAGTCTTCACTTCCAGTTTTTTGGACCCCTTGTCCCTGTGTCCCCTCTCTGGAACCCTATCTCTTCCACCTTGTTTTTTTTCCCCCGCAGTATCTTGAAAGTCTTTAAATTCATGTCCCCCCTGCCCCCTGTTGGTGTGTGTGTGTGTGTGTGTGTGTTGTTTTTTGTGTGTTTGTGTGTGTGTGTGTGTGGGTGTGTGGTGGGGTGTGTGTGTGTGTTTTGTGTGTGGTGTGGGGTTGTGGGTTGTGTTTAAGAGGAGGAAAAGTTAAGTTTGGGGGGGGGCGGTGGGATTTACAACCACAACACCCAAACCACACCTGAGTCAACCCTTAAAACCCCCCCCCTTCCCCCCCCCCTCCCCCCCCCACCCCCCCCCCAAAACAACCCCCCCAACCCACCCCCACATCGCGGGGTTGAATTTTTAACCCAAACATGCGCAGAAAAAAAAATTATAATACAGAAAAAAAAAAGTTTTAACTCCCGCCCCTCGCCAGAGAGAAACGGGGGTTATCCGACCCTGTGTGAAAAGAACCGATTCCCCCCGCTTGTCGTCACCCATAACTAAAGGGGTGGGAAACATGCCTTCCGATGAAAAATAAAGGGTTTGTTATTCCGGGCTAAAGGCACGCCTTCAGTTTTCTTAACACAAAAAAATATGATTTGTAAAATAATTTCCAAGAATTTTTTAAGCGGGAAATTTAACCGGGTGTCTTTGAAACCCCTGGCCCAAAAGTGTCTTTGAAAACCCCGGGACCCCAAGTGTTTTGGTAAAAACCGGGAAAAAGTGTTTTTGTAACACCTGGACACAAGTGTTTTTGAAAAAACCCTGGACACAAGTGTCTTTGTAACACCGGGGACCCCAAGGACTTTGTAACAGGGGGAAACCCCAATTGCCCTTTGTAAAAACCTGGACAAAAAGTGTCTTTTTTAACACCGGACACAAGTGTCTTTGTAACACCTGGCCCAAAAGTGTCTTTGTAAAAACCGGGACACAAGTACTTTGTAACCCCTGGCCCACAAGTGTATTTGAAAACCCCGGGACACAAAGTGTCTTTGTAACACCGGGACACAAGTGTCTTTGTAACACCGGACCCCAAAGTGCCCTTTGAACCCCTGGAAAACAAGTGTCTTTGAAAACCCCGGACACAAGGGGTTTTTTGGTACCCCTGGCCCAAAAGTGACTTTGTAACCCCTGGACCCAAAGGGGATTTGGGTAAACCCCTGGACAAAAATGTCTTTGAAACCACCTGGACACAATGTCTTTGTAAAACCGGGACACAATTTGTCTTTGTAACCCTGGACCCAAGTGTCTTTGTAACACCGGAAAAAGTGCCCTTTGTAACCCCTGGACACAAGTGATTTTTGTAAACACCTGGCCCACATGTCTTTGAACCCACCGGACACAAGTGTTTTTGGAAACACCGGGCCCAAAAGTGCCCTTTGTAAAAACCGGACAAAAAGGTGATTTTTGTAACACCTGGCACAATTTGCTTTGAAAAACACCGGACAAAAAGTGACTTTGAAACCACCTGGCACAAGTGACTTTGTAAAAAACCGGACAAAAGTTTTTTTAGTAAAAACCTGGACACAAGTGTTTTTGAACACCTCACAAAAGTTTTTTTGGGAAAACCCCTTTGGACAAATTTGTTTTTGGGAAACACCTGCACCCGGGGGTTTTTGTAACCCCTGGCCCCAAAAAGGGGACTTTTAACACCTGGCCACAAGGGGACTTTGTAACACCGGGGACACAATGCCCTTTGTAACACCTGGACAAAAAGTGCCCTTTGTAACACTGGACACAAGTGACTTTGTAACACCGGGGGCCCACAAGTGATTTTGTAACACCTGGACAAAAGTGATTTTTTAACACCGGACAAAAGTGATTTTTGGGTTAAACGGGACACAGGTGATTTTGGTAACCCCCTGGACACAAGGGGACTTTGTAACACCGGAAAACCAAGTGTTTTTTGAAAACCCCGGGAAACACAAGTGACTTTGAAACACCTGGACCAAGGGGCTTTGTAACAACCTGGACCAATGGACTTTGAAAACATTTGGCCCAAAAGTGTTTTTTGAAAACATTTTAAACCCCCTGACTTTTTTTAAACCCCCAGGAACACCAGCGCGAGGGGGCTGGGTTTTGAAACTCAAGGGACCGGGGTTAAACCCCGGCCGGGGGAAAGGTTTATTTGAAAATCGTGTCATTTCGATTTTTTAAAGTAAAGAAATGTGTAGTTTTTTTAAAAAAAAAAACAAAACTTCCTCTATTTTTTACACAGGGGATACCAGCAAAATTTTCCAGTAATGATAAATTATGTAAAAACAGTCCCGAAAATTTAAACTGTGCACTATTGGGTCACAAGTGACATCCCCCTTAGGCAAATAGATAAATTAAAACCCAACAAATCCCCAGGCCCTGATGAACTGTATGCAAGGGGTTTTAAAGGAATTAAAAAGGAAACCCTTTGCCCAACCTTTGGCTAATCTTTTCAACATATCCCCAAACTGGCATGGGGGCCAATAAGTGGGGAAAAAGGCAAATGGGGATACCTAATTTTTAAAACAGGTTTACAGGTTTTTTTACTTCGAACATAAACCAATAAGCCAACCTCCCAAAATGGGAAAATTTTTGGAAACAATAAAATTTCCGAGGCCCTTCGTTTGCCACCTTTAAAAGCATAAATTAAAACAACGAAATTTTAGCAGGGGTTTTTCAAAGGGGGGTTTTCCCGCCTTACCCAATTTTTTTAACTTTTTTTTACTAAAAGGGATTTGAGGAGGGGAGATCAAAGGGGAATGAAAATGATATTGTTATATGGACTTCAGTAAGGCTTTTGAAAAGGGTCCCCAAAATCAGAGACTAAAGAGGAAAAAATTTAAAACAAAATGGAAAAAGGGGGAGAAAATTTTTTTCCCGGAAGAGGCATGGGACAAAAAGGCAGCAGAGGGGTTTGCATAAATGGGGGAAAATCAGAGTGGGGAAATGTCACGGCGGGGTTTCCCCAGGGGGCAGGGGTTTGGGGGCCCCCCCCTGTTTTACAATCTAACATAAACACATAATGGGGGAAAAGAGCGACATCGGCAAAGTTTGCCATGGGCACCAAAAAAAGGGGCCCCGAAAACATTCTGCCCAGGACATTCCCCCCCAACAGGAAAATTTTAATAACGAAGCAGTGGTCGGGAGAAGTGGCAGAAAGTAGTTTAAAAATAGACCAAAAGCAAAGTTCTAAAAGTTTTGGGCCCGGACAATAAACCCTGCCACAATAAACTAATAATGAGGGTTCTTTAAAATTAAAGGGGTTGCGAAAAAGAAATTTTGGAGGGTTTGGTTTGCAGTAAACTGAAAAACCCAAAACCCAAAAGGGGCTAAGTGTTCGCAAAAAAGCTAATAGAAAACCTTGGTTTATATCAAGGGAAACATAAAAAAATTAAAGGGGTCCTCAGGGTTGGGTTTTTCAAAACCAAAACATCCTTTGGGTTTGGCCCCATTTTTTATTATGCTGCAAAAGTTTTTTTTTCCCCCTTATTACGAAAAGGATATAAAATTTTCTGGAAAATTTTTCAAAAGGGGGATACAAAGTTGATCCCTTTTATCAGAAACCTTCCTATGAGGATAGACTAAGGGCCATAAATCTGCACTCTCTAGAAAGACGTAGAATTAGGGGGGATATGATTGGGGGTGTAAAAATGGAAGACAGGAATAAATAAAGGGGATGTAAATATTTGTGATGAAAATATCTAGCCTAGACAGGATCCCCAGCAAGGGTTTTTTAATTTGGGAAAAAATTCAGATTCAGGAAGGATATAGGAAAGTACTGGTTTGGTAATGGGAGTTGTGGATGAGTGGAACAAACCCCCAAGTACCGTTATAGAGGCCAGAACGTTGTGTAGCTTTAAAAATAGGTTGGATAAATACATGAGTGGATGTGGGTGGGTGTGAGTTAGACCTGATAGCTTGTGCTACCAGGTCGGTTGCCGTGTTCCTCCCTTAAGTCAATGTGACCTGACCTGACTAGGTTGGGTGCATTGGCTTAAGCCGGTAGGAGACTTGGACCTGCCTCGCATGGGCCAGTAGGCCTTCTGCAGTGTTCCTTCGTTCTTATGTTCTTATGTTCTTATAAGCAACACCCAAACATAACTTGATAAAGCTCTACACACAGCCAAACATAACTTGATAAAGCTCTACACAGAGTCAAACATAACTTGATAAAGCTCTACTCAGAGCCAAACATAACTTGATAAAGCTCTACACAGAGCCAAACATAACTTGATAAAGCTCTACACAGAGCCAAACATAACTTGATAAAGCTCTACACAGAGCCAAACTTTATAAAGCTCTACACAGAGCCAAACTTGATAAAGCTCTACACAGAGCCAAACATAACTTGATAAAGCTCTACACAGAGCCAAACATAACTTGATAAAGCTCTACACAGAGTCAAACATAACTTGATAAAGCTCTACTCAGAGCCAAACGTAACTTGATAAAGCTCTACACAGAGCCAAACATAACTTGATAAAGCTCTACACAGAGCCAAACATAACTTGATAAAGCTCTACACAGAGCCAAACATAACTTGATAAAGCTCTACACAGAGCCAAATATAACTTGATAAAGCACTACACAGAGCCAAACGTAACTTGATAAAGCACTACACAGAGCCAAACATAACTTGATAAAGCACTACACAGAGCCAAATATAACTTGTAAAGGGTCTACACAGAGCCAAACATAATTGATTAAAGCTCTACACGAGCCAAACATAACTTGATAAAGCTCTACACAGAGCCAAACATAACTTGATAAAGCTCTACACAGAGCCAAACATAACTTGATAAAGCTCTACACAGAGCCAAACATAACTTGATAAAGCTCTACACAGAGCCAAAACAAAAACTTGTTTAAAGTCACCGAGGCCAAAAATAATTGAAAAAAGCTTTTCACAGACCCAAAACAAAAACTTGAAAAAGGGCTTACACAGAGCCAAACATAATTGATAAAGTCTACACAGAAAAAAAACTTTACTTGATAAAGCCTACCAGACCCAAAACGTAATTTGGGAAAAACCCTCTACACAGGGGCCAAACATAATTGAAAAAAGCTCTACACAGACCCAAAAACATAACTTGTAAAGCTCTACACAGAGCCAAACAAAAATTTGATAAAGCTCTACAAAGAGAAAAAATAACTTGAAAAAAGCTCTACACAGACCCCAAACATAATTGTAAAGCTCTACACAGACCCAAATTTGATAAAGCCCCTACACAGAGCCAAATAACTTGAAAAAAGCTCTAACAGACCCCAAACAAAATTTTGATAAAGCTCTACCCCAGACCCCAAAACTTTAAAAAGCTCTACACAGAGCCAAACTTGATAAAGCTTACACAGACCCCAAACTTGAAAAAGGGCCCCTACACAGAGCCAAAAATTAATTTGATAAAGCTCTACACGAGCCCCCCCCCCCCCCCCCCAAACTTGATAAAGTTTCTAAAACCGAGCCAAACATAACTTGTTAAAGTTTCTAAAAGGGAGCCAAAACATAATTTGAAAAAGTTTCTACACAGACCCAAAAACAAAAACTTGATAAAGCTCTACACGGGAAGCCAAACTTGTTTTAAAGCTCTACACAGGCCCAAACAAAATTTGGATAAAGCTTAACAGAGCCAAACAAAAATTGAAATTCTAAACAGGGCCAAACAAAAACTTGAAAAAACCCCCAACAAAAGCCAAACGTAATTTGATAAAGCTTAAAACAGACCCAAAAACATAACTTGATAAAGCTCTACACAGACCCAAAAACTTAACTTGTTTAAAGCTTTACAAAAGAGCCAAAAAACTTGTAAAGCTTACACAGACCCAAAAACATAACTTGAAAAAAGGTCTACCCCAGAGCCAAACAAAAACTTGAAAAAAGCTTACACGAGCCAAACTAACTTGATAAAGCTTAAAAAGACCCAAAACTTGAAAAAGCCTACACAGACCCCAAAACAAAAACTTGTTTAAAGTTTTTAAAAACCCAGGGGGGGGCCAAACATAACTTGATAAAGCTCTACACAGACCCAAAAATTTATAAACCCTCAAACCAGAGCCAAATTGAAAAAAGCTTAAACAGGGGCCAAAACTTTATAAAGCTCTACACAAAGTGGGTTTTGCTTCACTGTTACAGCTTCGGTATTGTTTTTTTTCTTTTATTTTAAAAATTTTTCCTTTTAAAAAGTCATGGAAAATTAATGGAAAAAAATTCATTTAAATTCTGAAATTGCTTTCTAAAATTTCCTTTTGAAAGTAGAGGTTCGTATTTCAACCCTTTTTCAAAATCTTTCTCTCCCCCTCTCAAAAACCCCCTTTCTTTTCTCAAAACCCCCCCCCTCTCTCTCTCAACCCTCCTCTCTTTTCAACCCCTCCTCTCTCTCAAACCCCCTCACTTTTTTAACCCCCCCTCTCTATTTTCTCAACCCCCCATTTCTCTCAAACCCCCCCCCTCCTTTTCTCTCTCAACCCCCCCCTTTTTTTCTCTTTCTCTCAACCCCCCCTCTCTCTCTCCCCAAACCCCCCCTCTCTCTCTTCAACCCTCCCCTCTCTTTCTCAACCCCTCCTCTCTCTCAACCCCATCACTTTTCAACCCCTCCTCTCTATTTTCCCCAACCCCCCATTTTCTCTTCAACCCCTTTCCCCTTTTTCTTTTCTCTTAACCCCTCCTCTCTCTCTCTCAACCCCACCCCTTTTCAACCCTCCTCTTCTCTCAACCCCACCCCTTTGCAACCCCTCCTCCCCCTCACCCCCCAACTTTTTCAAACCCCCCTCTATCAACCCCCTCCCATTTCCCCCCAGCTCCCCCTCCACGTTTACCTCCCAAACTTCAACCTCCTAGCTTTTACCCCTTTGCTCCACCTCCCCCGTCCACCCCCACAAAAGGAGCCCAAACAGGTTTACCGTCCCAATTAATTAAAACAAAAGTAAGAGAGGCAATAAGAGTTGTTGACTTGTGTTTTTAAAACAAAACAATTTTGACCCCCCAGTGTCATTTACACGTTGGAAAAGGGGGTATACAATAAGTGTAAAATTTAGGTTTTATTCACTGAGAAGCGTACATCTTGTTTTTAAAAACGAAATCCCCGAAATTTGTAAAAAGACAAGGGTTGCAAAAAAGCCATACCCCCGGGCCCGGGGTTGAACCCCCGGTCAGGAGGGCTCAAAAAAACCGCCCCTCGCGTTTGCCACTAGACCAGGTAGCCACCAAAAAATTCTTTCCCAATAGGTATATTTTTTACACCCTAGGAAGGTTAGCACAGGGGCCCCCACTTTTGACCAAAAAATGCAAGTTTTAACAGGACGAATTTTCAGCTAGCGTGGCCGTGACGAACTCTAAATTTAAGTCCCTCATGCCGTAACTGACTCAAAAAAAAAAAAAATACATCGCTTGTGTATAATTTTAGATATATTTTAAAAGTGTTTTATCTCTCCCCATGGAAAACCCCTGATGTATCTTCCCCATTGGGCACCGGATGTTTTTCTCTCCTTTTGGGGCACCGTGATGTATCTCTCCCCTTTGGCACCGTGATGTATTTTTTTCCCCATGGACCCCCCTGAGGTGTATAAACTGTGTTTACCAACGAAAGCTTTCTTTAAACCCAAATTTCAGGTCAAAGCAGCATTTTGATTCAGGGTAGAGGTGAACTGGAGTATGAATAGCCCAGGAGCTGGGAAAGCTGAAAGGGCACCGCCCCCGAGGCACGGTCTTTAGACCAGAAACCCGACCTTTAAATTGTAAGTGAAAAAATTTTAAAAATCTGGAAATTAAATGCCTCGAAATTTGTCTACGAATCTTAACCTCACAAACTTCCGGGGATCCAAAAAAACAAAATTTCCACTTCACAAGTCCCCGGTGATCCAAAATACAATTCCACTTCACCAAATACCCGGTGATCCAAAAAAACAAATTTTTACCACCCAAACTACCTGGGTTCCAAAAAAAAATCTACCACTTTACCAACTACCCGGTGATCCCAAAAAACCTACCATTCACCAAGTTACCTGGGGTTTCCCAAAATTTCCAAACTACAAATTCACCCAAACTACCTGGTTTTTCCAAAAAAACAATCTAAAAAATTCACCCAAACTACCTTGGAACCAAAATACAATAACTAAATTCCCCCCTTTAAAAATAGTTTTCGGAAATGGCAAGAGAGAAAGGGCCCTGCTGAGAGGTGAAACTTTTAGGGTGACACTTGAGGGTGACAATTGAACAGCAGGAAAGGGATGAGAGGGGGCCCGGCCCAAAAAGTGAGGGGGAAGGGAAAGGTGGGGGAGAGGTAAGGAAGCGTTGCCATGGTAAAAGGGTGGGGGCCCCCCCCCCCCCCCCCCTTTTAGGCCCCCCCCCAAAGGGGGGGTTTTGGACAACCAACATTTTCCTTTTGGTGGATAACCAAAAATTTCCCGGTGGTGGGTCAAAACCCAAAATTCCTGGTTTGGGGGATCAACCAACAAATTTTCCCGGTGGGTTTGGTCAACCAACACTTTTTGGTGGTGGATCAACCAAACCAAATTCTGGTGGGGGATTTTAAACCCCAAACTTCCTGGGGGTGGGGTCAAACCAAAAATTCCCGGGGGGTGAAACAACCAACACTTCCCGGTTGGTTTAATCACCAACACTTCCTGGTGGGGAATCAACCAAAAACTTCCTGGTAGTGAATCAACCAACAAATTCCCGGGAGTGAATCAACCAACACTTCCCGGTTTGTGAATCAACCAACATTCCCTGGTAGTGAATCAAAAACCCAAAACTTCCCGGTTGTGAAAACAACCAAAAACTTCTGGTTGTGAATCAACCAACATTCCCGGTAGTGGGGTCAGGCCAAAACTTCCTGGAGTGGATCAGCCCAAAACTTCCCGGTAGTGGATCAACCAAAATTTCCCGGTTGTGGAAACCCCAAAACTTCCTGGTAGTGAATTTAACCAAACTTCCCTGGGGATTTTTCAACCAAACCCCTGGTAGGGAAACAACCCAACACTTCCTTTGGGAGGGAAACAAACCCCAAAACTTTTTGGTAGTGGAAACAACCAAACTTCCTGGGGGTGGTTTCCAATCTTCCCGGTAGTGGG
This sequence comes from Cherax quadricarinatus, assembly GCF_026875155.1. Lineage (NCBI taxonomy): Eukaryota > Metazoa > Arthropoda > Malacostraca > Decapoda > Parastacidae > Cherax > Cherax quadricarinatus. Next base: position 16,100,246 of record NC_069495.1, on the reverse strand, counting down.
TCAAAAAACACTTCCTGGTAGTGGATAACCACATTTCCCTGGTAGTGGATCGCCAACACTTCCTGGTAGGGGATCACCCAAACTTCCTGGTAGTGAATCAACCAACATTTTCCTGGTAGTGGATGAACCACTGAGGGACATGTCTACCTGACGAGCTTGACGGGAGCATCGCCCCCCCCCCTACGAAAGATGGTCAATAACAGTGACTGATCGCCTCACAGTTATTACTGTCTCCAAGAAACCTGATGTGGATGCGAAACCTTTGGCAATAGAGATACCTCCCAGGTTTCAAGAGCCCGGCCATGGGCCAGGCTCGTCTGGTGCTAACCTGGTCAACCAGACTGTTGCTACTGCAACCCCGCTGCCCTGGAGCCAAGAAAGACGACTCGACCCACGCAAACACAACTAGGAGAACCCACCATACCTCCAGGTTAATGCTCTGAACTGATCAGTCAGGCTATGAGTGCTAGGAGCACACACTCCAGCATCATCATCATCACAGTTCGTCAGTAACTTGTCAAGGTTCCTCTTGAAGACAGAGACAGTTAATAGAAAAGTTCTGAAGAGTCTTGGACTCTCTACACTTGAAAGTTTTCTCGTGACACAGGTCACTGTCACCTAATTAGCTGTTAAAAAGGTCTCAAATGTGATTCTGGGTCTTGTGTTAAGGACAGATTCCTGCTGTCCTCCTCACGTAACAGTAAAAATAGGTTCCCTCCTAGGTTAGATAGTGGTAGGCTAGGGGTAGTCAACTTAGTTTAGGATAAAGAAAGCTAAGTAAGGATAACAGAGGATAATGAAGGCTAGGCAAGGGTAATGAAGGCTAGGTGAGGATAATGGAGGAGAGGCGGGATAAATGAGGCTAGGCGAGGATAATAGAGGCTAGGTAAGGATAATGGGGGAGAGGCAGGGATAACTGAGTCTCGGCGAGGATAAAGGCTAGGTGAGGATAATAAAGGCTAGGTGAAAATAGACTATCCTTGTTTTCACAATTCTCCTGGGTTCAAAGGCACACTTGAACCTTCTTATAAAACACTTACACTTACGAGCTTATCACTTTATAGTGCCTGACACGCCCACCACCCACGCCCACCACCCACGCAACCACCCATCATCACTACCTGTGGATCCTCCAGGATCCTTCATATACTCCCTAAACATACTCACAATGCAACTTCCGTGTTGCTAGCAACAACAGCCTGAGTGACCACGCCATCAAGCAAGAGGACTGGTCTGGGACCGGGCAGCGGGGGTCAGTGGCCCCTGTAAACTACAGGGAAACTGGTCTGTCAAGACCACAGCTGAACAATACCAGCAAACGTTGATATGTGCATGCATGTCTGTGTGTACTCCCCTATTTGTGGTTGCAGGGGTCGAATCCTAGCTCCTGGCCCCGCCTCTTCACCGGTTGCTACTAGGCCCTCTCTCTCCCCGCTCCATGAGCTTTATCAAACCTCGTCTTAAAACTGTGTATGGTTCCTGCCTCCACTACGTCATTTTCTAGGCTATTCCACTGCCTTACAACTCTATGACTGAAGAAATACTTCTACTATCTCTCTGACTCATTTGTGTCTTCAACTTCCAATTGTGGCCTCTTGTTTCTGTGTCCCCTCCCTGGAACATCCTGTCTTTGTCCACCCTTTTCTATTCCACGCAGTATTTTATATGTCGTTATCATGTCTCCCCTGACCCTCCTGTCCTCCAGTGTGGTCAGGCCGATTTCCCTTAATCTTTCTTCATAGGACATTCCCCTTAGCTCTGGGAACTAACCTTGTCGCAAACCTTTGTACTTTCTCTAGTTTCTTGACGTGCTTTGTCAAGTGCGGGTTCCAAACAGGTGCTGCATACTCCAGTATGGGCCTGACATACACGGTGTACAGTGTCTTGAATGATTCCTTACTAAGGTATCGGAATGCTGTTCTCAGGTTTGCCAGGCGGCCCATATGCTGCAGCAGTTATCTGATTGATGTGTGCTTCCGGAGACATGCTCGGTGTTATACTCACCCCAAGATCTTTCTCCCTTTAGTGAGGTTTGCAGTCTTTGGCCACCTAGCCTATTTCTCTGTCTGTGGTCTTCTGTGCCCCTCCCCCATCTTCATGACTTTGCATTTGGCAGGATTAAATTCGAGAAGCCATTTGCTGGACCAGGTGTCCAGTCTGTCCAGGTCTCTTTGAAGTCCTGCCTGGTCCTCATCAGATTTAATTCTCCTCATTAACTTCACATCATCTGCAAAGAGGGACACTTCTGAGTCTAACCCTTCCGTCATGTCGTTACATATACCAAAATAGCACTGGTCCCAGGACCGACCCCTGTGGGACCCGCTCGTCACAGGTGCCCACTGTGATACATCATTACGTACCATGACTCGTTGTTGCCTCCCTGTCAGGTATTCTCTGATCCATTGCAGTGCCCTTCCTGTTATATGCGCCTGATGCTCTAGCTTCTGCACTAATCTCTTGTGAGGAACTGTGTCAAAGGCCTTCTTGCAGTCCAAGAACATGCAATCAACCCACCCCTCTCTCTCTTGTCTTACTTCTGTTATTTTATCATAAAACTCCAGAAGGTTTTTTGACACGGATTTCCCTTTCCCGTGAATCCGTGCTGGTTGGCATTTATACCCCTGTTCCGTTCCAGGTGCCCCACCACTTCCTCCTGAAATCTTCCCCAAAAATTTTGCATACTTTTCACGTCAAGGACACAGGTCTATAGTTTTTTTGCCTCTTTTCGTCCCCTTTTTTTGAAAAGGGGAAACAAACATTTGCCGTTTTCCCAAATACCTCAGGTAGTTCCCCAGTTTCCAGGGATGTTTTAAAGTTTGGGGTTTAAAGGGGTAGGGAAAAACATATCTGCTCCCTCTCTAAGGACCCAGGAGAGATGTTGTCCTTTTTCCATTGTTTTTGGAGGGTATCGATGCCCCTTAGCGGGTTTTCTTCCCCTCCCCCTAATCTGTTGTATGTGCCCAAAAAATTTTTGGGGTGTATTCCTTTTTGGGTGCCCCCTTTTGGTCTGCCCCCCAGAGCCCTTCCGTCTCTATTGTAAATACTTCCTTAAACGTGTTGAGCTCCTACATACCTTTTGGTCGTTTCTTGTGAGTTCTCCCCCCTTCTTTCCCTCACCCTTATCCCCTGGCCCTTGATTTTTGTCTTCCCCCCTAATGGGCTATACAGCATTTTCGGGTCAAAATTTTGACTTTCGATGCTTTGTCTTTTTCTACTGTCGCGGGGGCCTCCCTCCTTATCGGGGCCATATTTCGTTTTGGTCTTCTACTAATCTCCTTTTTTCCGGGGTTTCCTATGCCTCCTGAAACCTTTTCCATTCTCTTTTTGGCACTTGTTTTTGCCTCCTTCCCCTTTGGGGAAAAACCCAAGGACTTTTTTTGGGTCTTCCTATTTTTTTTTTTCCCCTTTGGGGAAAAAAAACCCTTTCCTCTGCCTCCTTCCCCCCCCTTTTGTTCCACAATTTTCCCCCCCAAATATTTCCCCTTTTTCTATTTTCCTTCCAAAATTTCTTTTGCCCCCCCATTTTAAAAAAACCCCTCTGCATGGAAAGTTTTCATACCTGTGTGGGTCCCCCCTTTTTTATTTTTGGCCCTTTGTCCCTTTCGTTCCTGTTAATTTTCCACTTGTAACTTACTATATAGTCAAAACTCGAACCACTGATCGCTGGGCTCCAAGGGGCCCCCTCTTTAAGTGATGCCCTCGATGTTTTTGGGAACTGTCAGGGTGAACACAAAAACCAGTTTTGGGCTGGTATCCTCCCCCTTCCTCGGGGTTTTTGTCCCTGAATGTTGATGCATGGGGTTTTCAAGTCCCAACACCATCATCTTGGTTTCCATTTTTGGGGGCCCCCCCTTGGGGCCTCCGGTTTTCCCAGTCGATTCCCTGGGGTTTTGGAAATCCCCCATTACCAGTAACTTTGCTCGGGCTGAGTGAGCTCTTCTTGCCACCTCACCCCAGTGTGTCCCCCTCCCCTGTTGTTTTCTTGAAACTCCTCTTGGCCTCCTGCAGTTTTTGGGGGTGGGTTTAATCACTCAATGACTATTTTATGTTCTCCGGATAAATTGTACCTAAAATTGTGTCTCTTTCTCCAATCATGTCCATCCCTTTCCTTTTTCCTCAAACCCCCCCCATTGGTGTTTTATGAGCAGAGAAACCCCCTCCCCCCCCTCTACTCCTTTCTATTTTCCTCGGACTGTTTTCTGTTTTGGGGAAAATTGTGTCTGTTATTTCTCCAGCGAGTTTTTTTTCTGTGACCCGCTATGATGGGCTGGGGATTTTTCACTGGGGTTTTTTCATTCCAAATCCCCATGTTTATTCGTTATTCCATTTCCCCCGTTTGTGTACCAAACCTTTAAATTTCTTTTCTATCATTTTTTGGGAAGGGAAATATATTGGGGTTGGGGGGGGGCGAGAGCCCCTTTGGGGGGGGCCTATATGGGGGCTGGGGGTTTTAGGTGGGGTTTTTGTGATGGGGGGGGGGTCAGGGAAAGCCCTAAGGGGGAGCTGTTGGGGTGAGGTTTTTTGATTTGGGGGGGTTTTTGGGGGCAGAGGGAACGTGGGGGTGGGTTGGGAATATTTGGTTGCCCCGTTGGTTGGGAAATGTGCGGGTGGGGTTTTTTTGGTGGGAGATTCTGTGGGGTGTGTTTGCCCTTCCCCCTGTGTCTGGGGGTTTCTCATTTTCATTTTCTTCTGTTCTCCTTTTCGTCTCTGGGACCCAAATCTTTCAGGTTTGTCCTTTCTTCTTGTGTTCTGTTTGCCCGGGCGAGGTTTTTCCCCTGGGTTTCCCTCTTTGTCCCTCAGTTTTTGCTTTCTTTGCGGAAACCTGGTTCGAAAGTTCTTCCCTTGGGGGAAAATTATCTGACAGGCCGTATCCTTTCCCCTCCCCCAAACCACCCAAAATTTTCTGAAAATTTTTTCACTGGGTCATTAAATTTCCCCCCCTATTGTTTTATGATGCCTTCCCAAACATTTTTTTTTCCTCCGGTTTTTTTTTCTTCAAAAATTGGCCCCCCTTTGGCTTCTTGGAGCCGTTCACAAAAACTGGGCCTCGCCTTTTTCCCCCTCCCCCAAGAGTCTCCCTCCCGTTTCCTTTAGGGTTTTATTTTCCCCCCATTTTACATGTTCTTGCCTTCGGGCCCTGTATATCTGAAAAAAAACTATTTTCAGTGAACTGTCTTTTCCCGACCAGCGTCCCTTGGGTACTGCAGTTGGGGGTTAGAATCTCTGCATTTTAAAAAAAACCTTTATTGTCTTCGGAAACCTTTCGCTTTTCTTAGGTGCTCATGTCTTTTCCCGGGCCCCCCTTGGGGGCTGTTTGGGGGCTTTGTGTACGGGGATGTCTCCGTTGTTGTTTTCCCCCCTTTTTCTGGCCCGAAATTTGAATTTCCTTCATTGTCTTCGACCTGCGTTTGATCTCAGTGTGCTCCCCTGTTTTTTCCCTGGCCCCCCGGGGTCTGATAGGGGCCCTTTGTGTCGGCAGTCTCCGTTGTTGCTTACCACCCCTTGGGCTGCCCTGACTTTGAATTTTTCCCGATTTTCAAAATCTGAATTGTCCCTTTGTCTCTCTAATCTGTTTTTAGGCTTTGCGTTTCTCTTCTAAACCTTTTTCCCTTTTTTGGGTGCTAAGCCTTTTACTTCCCCCTTCCCGCCCCTCTTAGCAAACCGCTTCCCCCATTTTTTTTACCAAACTCTACTATCTTCCTTCCCCATTTTTCCTCCCTTTTTTGGAGCTCTAACTCCCAGTCTTTCCCTCCCTGGTTCGTCTACCAGATCTCTGGTTTTCCGTCCTCTAAGGCCACCCATATTTTTTTTTTTTTTTTATTACCGCACAGAAGGCTAGAGGAGGAGGGGTGTGGGGGGGAGAGAGAGAGGGTAAAAAGGGGGAGAGAGAGGAAGAGAAAGTGAGAAGGGGAGAGAGAGGAGAGAGAAAGGGAGAAGAGGGAGAGAGAGTATGGGGGTGAGGGAAGACAAGGGGAGAGAGAATGTGAGGGGGGAGAGAAAGGGTAGAGAGAGGGAGAAAGGAGGGAGAGGGAGGAGGGAGAAGGGGGCGAGGGAAAGGTATGAGAGAGAGAAATGGAGGGGTTGGAGAGAGGAGCCTAAAGAAAGGAGGGGAGAGGTATGGGTAATGGGAGTGAGGGAGAGGAGAGGGAGAGAGAGAGGGAAAGGGGAGAGGGGATGAGAGAGGGAGAGAGAGGGAGAGAGAGAGGGAGAGAGGGAGTAGAGAGAGGAGAGGAGAGAGAGGGGAAAAAGAGGGAGAGGGGGAGAGAGAGAGGGGGGAAGAGAGGGGGGAGAGAGGGGAGAGAGAGAGGGAGAGAGGGAGAGAAGGAGGGAGAGAGGGGAGAGAGGGAGAGAGGAGGGAGAGAGAGAGAGGGAGAGGAGGGAAAAGAGGGGAGAGAGAGGGAGAGGGAGAGGAGAGAGGGGGAAAGAGAGAGGGAGAGAGAGAGAGGGAGGGAGAGAGAGAGAGGGAGAGAGAGAGAGGGAGAGTAGTCCCCCAAAGGAAGGGAATCAGCAAGGCACCCTTTATTGGGCAAGCGTTCCACAAGGAAGTGTGCTGGGTCCACTGTTATGGAATGTCTACTTCACGCCCTTCTTCATCTCATCCCAGAATCACATCATATGCAGACGACTGTACACTGACTTTCACTTACCCAAGAAAAAGAAATGCCAGCTGCTCTAAGCTACATCAATCACCAGCTGAGAGCATATCAGCTTGGGGAATAGATGGCAAGTAACATTTGCACCTGAGGGGAAAACCCCAAATGATGATCGTCTCTAGGCACCATGATGTAATGCTGGTGCAGTAGTAAGGATGAATGACGATGTTTGGGACCTGGAGAAGAGTTGATATCCTTGGGGTGAAATTTGACTCCAAACTAACCATGAAGAACCATGTTGTAAATCTTGCAAACAAGGCCGCCAGGAAGCTTACAGCACTTCGCCGTATCCCGCATCTGCTTGACAGTAGGGGTTGCAAGATCCTGTACAGGCACAAGTACGCTCACACCTTGAGTATCTCCACTTTCTTGGTTTGCCTGCCCCCCCCCCCTCTCATCTGCGACTCTTGACAAAAGTAGAGAACAGAGCAAAAACGTCTCATCTCTCGCCTGGACCCATCCTGGATAGATCTGTCATTTCAGCAGGACCTTCAACATAGGAGGTTTGGGGGTGGCCTTACTGTTATGTACAAGGCCAATATTGTAAAAATACCACACTTGGATCCATTTCGAGGACAGGGGTGAAACAAGCTTTTATGCCACAAGACGGGCAGAAAGCACAACTTCACTCTGGCTGTACCCTTCCCCAGAACATCACTCCATCTGAGATCATACATACCCAGGATGACTCGAGTATGGAAAACACATTCGTACAGCATAATGATATCAACGAGATAAAGTCATTTTGATCAAATGAAAATGCTGGCCCACAGATGGCTCCAACTTCATCCTGTCCCTTTACTTGTATGTCTCATAACAATAAAAATGCTTTCAAATGAGCTGAGTAGTAACAGCTCTTAGCTTGCCAATAAAGTTAGGAACCCTTTAAAACCTGTAATTTTGCTTGTCAAAAAGCTGGGAAATCCTTAACCTTGTCAAACCGTGTAAAAAAAAAGAGAGGAGAGAGAGAGAGGAGAGGGGGAAGAGAGGAGAGAGAGGGAAGAGAGAGGAGAGAGAGAAGAGAGAGAGGAAGGGAGGGGGAGAGAGGGGGAGAGAGGAGAGAGAGAGGAGGAGAGGGAGAGGGAGAGAGAGGGAGGAGAGGGAGAGAGAGGGAGAGAGAGGAGGGAGAGAGGGAGAGAGAGGGGAGAGAGGGGGGGAGAGAGGAGAGGGGGAGGGAGAGGGAGAGAGAAGAGAGAGGGAGGGAGAGGGAGGGAGAGGGAGAGAGAGGGAGAGAGAGGGAGAGAGAGGGAGAGAGAGGGAGAGAGAGGGAGAGAGGGGGAGAGAGAGGAGGAGAGGGAGAGAGAGGGAGAGAGAGGGAGAGAGAGGGAGAGAGAGGGAGGGAGAGGGAGAGAGAGGGAGAGAGGGGGAGAGAGAGGGAGAGAGGGAGAGAGGGAGAGAGGGGAGGGGAGAGGGAGAGGGAGAGAGGGGAGAGAGGGAAAGAGAGAGAGAGAGAGAAGAAAAGAGGAGAGAGAGAGAGAGAGAGAGAAGAGTGAGTAGGGGGAGAAAAGGTTATGAGAGAGAAAACGCGAGGGGGAAAAGGGTAGGGCGTGAGGGTCTGTGGGGGGGGGTCTGTGGGGAGGCGGTCAATTCAAGGATCAGCTGTGTTACTCACCTAGTTTTGGTTTCAGGGGTCGAGACCCCAGCTCCCGGCCCCCAGTGTGTATGTGTGTGCGCGCGTTCGTGTGGGGTGAGCACGTCAGTTGTTTATATGTCCCAGAAATACAACCACTTCTGTGTACCCCTAATACTAATGAGATACCATTAACACTGAGAGTAGTTCTAAAATTATTAATACTAGGGTGTTAACAAGTCATCTTTCACCCAGTTAGGCCCTACCTTTTACTACTTGTGTACCCAATACTTTTCTTCTCAGATTGTACTGTCTTTGTGTCCTAAACATTATCTCTCGAAACTGTTGTCAGGGCTGTAGTCCCCTTAGTCCTTGCTCCTACAAATTTATCTTCCTACTACTGCTAGGTGTTGGTGTATGATAATCGCTTGAGCAGGGTTTTTGATAGCGAGCTACCAGCGTCCGCAGGGCCGGCTCTACCCTCAGACCCTTTCCCCCCACCACAAACAGTGATTTGTACATTACTCGGAGGGGCGTCCATCCAGATGCCCGATGTACGATGCTCGCTGTTTCGATGCTCGCTGTACGATGACTCGTACACCTCGCCCTTCCGCCGCTGACTTCTTCGGCTATACTTTTTTTCATTCCTTTTTAGTCCTCATTTACCACACTTACACTTGTATACTGCTACTTTCATAATTACACTTCACTTTGGTAAGTACACTACTTATTTGTGATGACACCCAACTGTTATGGCGGCGCTACTCCCTCAGGCCTACTGCTGCCACCACCCCTGCTTGTATATATTTGTGTATACATATATATATCCCCTTTCTGGCTAGCTTGTTCACGCCCGTGTGCTACATCACATTTTGTCGTTACCACCCTCTCTTAATTTTATTTGGTCTTTTCTCTTTAGTCACTCGCTTTCTACTTTGTATATGTGTAACAATGTGGCAACAGGTGCCAACTAGGCCTCAACGAACTGGCACTTTGAAATTTTGTTGTATAATTTCAGGCTTTCTCTCGCCTTAATTTTTTCTAATTACATTGGTTATCACTTGTAGGGTTGTTTACTGACGTTGTCACTAACACTGGTTGCTTCTAGCTGCTAAAACACGCCCTAAAAGCACTAAGATCCTCGGAGCCTGGCGCTTGTGACCCACTACACTGTCTCCACCGTGTGTACTCACCTAATTGTACTCACCTAATTGTGGTTGCAGGGGTCGAGACTCAGCTCCTGGCCCCGCCTCTTCACTGATCGCTACTGGATCCTCTCTCTCTCTGCTTCCTGAGCTTTGTCATACCTCTTCTTAAAACTATGTATGGTTCCTGCCTCCACTACTTCACTTGCTAGGCTATTCCACTTGCTGACAACTCTATGACTGAAGAAATACTTCCTAACGTCCCTGTGACTCGTCTGAGTCTTCAGCTTCCAGTTGTGACCCCTTGTCCCTGTGTCCCCTCTCTGGAACATCCTATCTCTGTCCACCTTGTCTATTCCCGCAGTATCTTGTATGTCGTTATCATGTCTCCCCTGACCCTTCTGTCCTCCAGTGTCGTCAGTCCGATTTCCCTTAACCTTTCCTCGTACGACATTCCCTTGAGCTCTGGGACTAGCCTTGTTGCAACCTTTGTACTTTCTCTAACTTCTTGACGTGCTTGACCAGGTGTGGGTTCCAGACTGGTGCTGCATACTCCAGTATGGGTCTAACATACACAGTGTACAGTGTCTTGAACGATTCCTTATTAAGGTATCGGAACGCTATTCTCAGGTTTTGCCAGGCGCCCGTATGCTGCAGCGGTTATTTGGTTGATGTGTGCCTCCGGTGATGTGCTCGGTGTTATGGTCACCCCAAGGTCTTTCTCCTGATGTGAGGTCTGTAGTCTTTGTCCACCTAGCCTATATTCTGTCTGCGTCTTCTTTGCCCCTCCCCAATCTTCATGACTTTGCATTTGGCTGGATTGAATTCGAGGAGCCAGTTACTGGACCACATGTCCAGCCTCTCCAGGTCTCTTTGCAGTCCTGCCTCATCCTCGTCCGATTTAATTCTTCTCATCAACTTCACGTCATCTGCAAACAGGGACACTTCAGAGTCTATTCCTTCCATCATGTCGTTCACATATATCAAAAATAGCACTGGTCCTAGAACTGACCCCTGTGGGACCCGCTCGTAACAGGCGCCCACTGTGATACCTCTTCACGTACCATGACTCGTTGCTGCTTCCCTGTCAGGTAATTCCCTTATCCATTGCAGTGCCCTTCCTTTTACGTGTGCCTGATCCTCCAGCTTCTGCACTAATCTCTTGTGGGGAACTGTGTCAAAGGCCTTCCTGCAGTCTAGGAAAACGCAATCTACCCAACCCTCTCTCTCGTGTCTTACTTCTGTTACCTTGTCATAAAACTCCAGGAGGTTTGTGATACAAGATTTGCCTTCCATGAACCCATGCTGGTTTTCATTTATAATCTTGTTCCTTTCCAGGTGTTCGACCACTCTCCTCCTGATAATCTTCTCCATGACTTTGCACACAATACATGTCAGAGACACAGGTGTGTAGTTTTAGTGCCTCGTTTCTGTTTCCTTTCTTAAATATGGGGACTACATTAGCTGTCTTCCATTTCTCAGGTAGTTGCCCAGTTTCAAGGGATGTGTTGAAGATTGTGGGTTAGAGGCACACACAGCATCTCTGTCCTTCTCTAAGGACCCATGGGAGATGTTGTCCGGTCCCTCGCCTTTGAGGTGTCAAGGTCACTTAAGAGCTTCTTCACCTCCTCCTCAGTTGTTCGTATATGTCATCCAACACTTGTTGGTATTTCCCTCTTGATGTTCCCTTCTGTGCTGTCTTCCACAGCCCTTCCTGTCTCTACTGTAAAAACTTCCTTAAACTCCTGTTCAGCTCCTCACATACCTCCTGATCATTTCTTGTGAGTTCTCCACCTTCTGTCCTTAATCTGATCACCTGGTCTTTGACTGTTGTCTTCCTCCTGATGTGGCTATACAACAGTTTCGGGTCAGTCTTGATTCTCGATGCTATGTCATTTCATACTGTCGCTGGGCCTCCCTCCTTACCTGTAGGTACTCGTTCCTGGTCTCTGCGACTGATCTCCCTATTTTCGTGTGTTCTCTGCCTTCTGTACTTTTTTCCATTCTCTATTGCACTTTGTTTTTGCCTCCTTACACCGTCGGGTAAACCAGGGCTTGTTCTGGTCTTCCCGTTGTTACTGTTGCCCTTGGGAATGAACCTTTCCACTGCCTCCTTATATTTTGTTGCTACATATTCCATCATTTCATTTACTGGTTTTCTGCCAGTTCTCTGTCCACTGGACCTCCCGCAGGAAGTTCTTCAACCCTATGTAGTCCCCTCTTTTATAGTCAGGCTTTTCCCATTCTACTCCTGTTATTCTCTCCACTTGCAGCTCTACTATGTATTCAAAGCACAGAACCACGTGGTCGCTAGCTCCTAGGGACTCTCATACTTGATGTCCTCAATGTCTGAGCTGCCCAGGGTGAACACAAGATCCAATCTTGCTGGTTCATCCTCCCCTCTCACTCTGGTAGTGTCCTTAACATGTTGGTGCATGAGGTTTTCCACACCACGTCCAACCCCCTGGCTTCCATTTTCGGGCCCCAATGGGGCTCCCGTTTTCCCAGTCAATCTCCCTTGGTTAAAAACCCCTCATAACCAGCAATTTTGCTCTGCTGGAGTGAGCTCTTCTTGCCACCCACAAGTGTGCCACATTTGCCGTTGCTCTTTCAACCCTCTCTGGCCCTGCAGTTCTGTGTGTGTGTGTGGTGTGGGGTTGTGTGGTGTGTGTGTGTGTGGGGGTGTGGGTGTTTGTGGTGTGTGGGGAGAGAGGAGAGAGAGAAGAGAAGAAGAGAGGGGGAAAGAGAGAGGGAGAGAGAGAGAAAAAATGGTTTTCATTTTTCCCAACACACAGCAGAAAATTCAACACAATAAAAAATTTTACCCAACACACATAAACAATATTCCCCGACAAACGAGCTTCCTGCCTTTTCGCTACAGTACTTTAAAAAGTAAAGCTCCCGCTAAAGGTTTTGGCTAATGTTTTAAATTTTACTAGTTAATTGGGTGTCCAAGGGGCTTATGTGGGCCCAGGCACTATTTTGGGTGTCCAGAGTACTAGTTGGTGCCCAGAGTCATTTCGTGTCCGAGCACTATGTTGGGTGTCCGAGCATAGGGTTGGGTTCCAGAGCACTATGTTGGGGGTCCGAGCATATGTTGGTGCCCAGGCCTATTTTGGTGTCCAGAGCACAGGGGTCCCCCAGAGACTATCTGGGGTCCAGAGTACTTTTTGGGGTTGGCCGAGCACTTAGGGGTGTCCAGAGTACAGTTTGGGTGTCCAGAGCACATGTTGGGTGCCAGAGACTATTTTGGGGGTGTCCGAAAACTATGTTGGGTGTCAGAGCCATTGGGGTTCCAGGCACTATGTGCCCGGGCTCACGTTGGATCCCCCGGGCATCACGTTGGACCCCAGGGCATCAGTTGGATGCCCAGGGCATACGTTGGGTGCCCGGGGCATCCGTTGGGGTGCCCGGGGCATACTTGGGGTGCCCAGGGCATCACTTTGGGGGCCAAGGGCATCACGTTGGGTCCCCAGGGCATCACGTGGGTCCCAGGGCACACTTTTTGGGGGTGCCCAGGGTCATTTGGGTGCCCGGGGGCATCACTTTGGGGTCCCCCGGGCATCACTTTGGGTGCCCGGGGCATCACTTTGGGTGCCCAAGGGGATCACGTTGGGTCCTTTACCAGTGATGTTCCCAGAAAATTGCTCCCCTTCAGCCGGGAAGAAACCGGGTTTGAATCCTGATTTAGCCCCAGTTCCCCAGCAAAAACCGGGTTTTGATATCAACCAGCGCGTGCACAAATTTGCCAGTTTTTGTCATATTATTAAGTTATCTGTCCCCAAAAAACTCACTCAATTTCATTTCAACTAACAAACTGTTTTTAAAAAAAGGACAAAACACTTTGTGTTTTGAAAAAGGCAAAAAACTTTTGTTTTAAAAAAAGGCAAAAACTTTGTTTTGAAAAAGGAAAAGCTTTTGTTTTGAAAAAGGCACAAGCTATTTTTTTAAAAAAAGGCAAAAAACTATTGTTTTAAAAAAGGGCACAAGCTATTTTTTTAAAAAAGGGCACAAACTATTTTTTTAAAAAAAAGGCAAAACTATTGTTTTGAAAAGGGCAAAAAACTTTGTTTTGAAAAAGGCACAACTTTGTTTTAAAAAAGGGCACTGCTATTGTTTTGAAAAAGGCCAAACTATTGTTTTGAAAAAGGGCACAAACTATTATTTAAAAAAGGGCACAAACTTTGTTTTTTAAAAAAGGGCCCCAAAAACTATTTTTTTTAAAAAGGCACAAACTTTGTTTTAAAAAAAGGCACAAACTATTATTTTAAAAAAAGGCACAAACTATTTTTTTAAAAAAGGGGAACAAACTATTTTTTAAAAAGGGCAAAAAACTATTGTTTAAAAAAAGGCATAATTATTTACCACTTTTTTTTGCTTTAAACCCCTAGATGAGACCATAGTGTAAATAATTATTAATTATTTTTGAGGAATAGTTGTTGGTGGAGAGGTTGTTCATCTGAGATTTCACTTGGGGGTTGTTACTCTGAGAGTTTTCCCCTTGGATTTTGTTCACTCTGAAGTTGTTCATTCTGAGAGTTGTTACTGGAGGTTGTTCACTGTGAGATTTTCACTGTAGGTTGTTCACTGTGAGAGTTGTTCACGTAAAGGTTGTTCACTGTGCAGTTGTTCACGTGCAGTTGTTACTGTGAGAGTTGTTCACGTGAGATTTGTTTCACTGTGGTTAGACCCCCGCTCTAGGGTAAGGTGTTAACTTAATTCATCCAGATTTAAACCCTCACCCTCCTTCACTAATTCACTTTCAAACTGACCCCAAATGCTTACAGTACGCTGGCAGCACCTAAGACTTCAGTACAGTTGGCACCTAGATTCAAAATTTGGGGCAGACCAAAGACTTACGTACGTTGGCAGCACCAAGACTTTACAGTACAGCCGGGCAGCACGAAAGGGGACTTTACAGTACAGGGCAGCACGTAAGACTTACATACAGTGGATCCTAAGACTTACAGTAAGCGGGCAGCACCTAGACCAAACAGTGGCAGCCCAAAGACTACAGTACAGTTGGGCAGCCCTAAGACTTACAGTACGCGGGCCACGAAAGATTAAGTACATTGGGGCAGCACCAAAGATTTACAGTAAGGGGGAGACCTAAACTTACAGAAAAGCGGGAGCACGTAAACTTCAGTACGGTGGAGCACCAAAGACTTACAGTACACCCGGCAGCACGTAAGACTTACAGTCAGGGCGCACGTAAGACTTACAGTACAGCTGGCAGCCCCAAAGACTTACGTACATTGGCACCCCTAAGACTTACGTACATGGCAGCACGTAAGACTTACAGTCATTTGGCAAAAATAGCTTACAGTACATTTGGCAGCACCTAAACTTCTTACAGTTGGCAGCCCCTTTGCTTACAGTACAGCTGGTATCCCAAAGACTTACAGTACAGTTGGCGACCTAAGCACGTACAGCTGGCAGCCACCAAGACTTACGACAGCGGGGCGCACTAAGACTTACGTAATGGCAGCACCTAAACACAGTACCGCTGGCATGCTAAGACTTACAGTCACTGGCAGCACCTAAGTTTACATCAGTGGCAGCCCTAAGGTTACAGTCAGCTGGCAGCACCTAAGATTACGTCGCTGGCACCCCCAAAGACTTACGTACAGTTGGCAGCACCTAAGATTACAGTACGCTGGCAGCCCAAAGATTACAGACAGCTGGCAGCCCCCTAAGACTTCAGTACAGTGGAGCACCTAGACTTACGTACAGTTGGCAGCACCTAAACTACAGTACGCGGGCAGCACCAAGACTTCATACATTGGGCCCACACTAAGACTTACGAAAGCGGAGCCCCTAGACTTTCAGTCAGTTCGCAGCACCTAAGATTACGTAAAATGGCACCCCAAAACTTACAGTACAGGGTAGCCCCCTAAAGACTTAAGTAAGCGGGGCAGCCCCAAAGATTACAGTACACTAGCAGCACCTAAACTTAAGTACCTGGCAGACCAAAGATTACGTACATTTTGCAGCACCTAAACTTACGAAAGCGGCAGCCCCAAAGACTTACAGTACGTTGGCAGCACCAAAGACTTACAGTCAGCTGGCACCCCAAAGACTTACAGTACGCGGGCAGCACCTAAACTTACGTACAGTTGGCAGCACCAAATTACAGTACAGCTGGCAGCACCTAAGACTTTACAGTCAGTTGGGCAGCACCAAAGGGACCTTGTACGCTGGCAGCCCCTAAGACACAGTAAGTGGCAGCACCTAAGACACAGTACTTGGCAGCACCAAGATTACAGTAAGCGGGCAGCCCCAAAGACTTACATACAGCTTGTAGTCCCTAAAAATTCATACAGCTGGTAGCCCCTAAGACTTACAGTACAGCGGGCGCACCTAAACTTCAGTACAGCTGGCAGCCCAAAGACTTACATACACTGGTAGTCCCCTAGGTTTTACAGACATGGCAGCACCTAAGATTACAGTACAGTTCGCAGCACCAAAGACTTAAGTACAACGGCACCCCCTAAGACTTACAGTACACTGGCAGCCCTAAGACTTACATCAGGGCCGCCCCTAAGACTTACAAAACCTGGCAGCCCCCTAAGACTTACAGTCGCGGGCAGCCCCTAAGACTTACAGTACGTTGGCAGCACCTAAGATTACGTAAGCGGGGAGACCTAAGTTAAGTCATTTTGGGCCCTAAGACAAAAGTCAGCTGGCAGCCCCTAAACACGTACAGCGGCGCACCTAAGACCATAAGCTGGCAGCACCAAGACTTAAGTCAGCTGGTGTCCCAAAGACTTACAGTACAGTTGGCAGCACCAAAGACTTACGACAGCTGGAGCCCCAAAGATTACGTACAGCTTGTAGTCCCTAAATTACAGTAATTTGGGGCGCACCTAAGACTTACAGTACAGCTGGAGCCCCTAAACTTACGTACAGCTTGTAGTCCAAAGACTTACAGTACAGCGGTGTCCTAAGACTACAGTACGCGGCGCACCAAAGATTACAGTACAGTTCGCGCACCTAAACTTACAGTACAACTGGCAGCCCCTAAGTTACAGTACAGCGGGCAGCACCTAGATTACGTACGGGGCAGCCCCTAAGATTACAGTACAGGGCAGCACCTAAGACTTACAGTACAGCTGGCAGCACCAAAAGACTTACAGTAAGTGGCGCCCTAAGACTTACAGTACCTGGTAGTCCTAAACTTACAGTACAGCGGGCAGCACCAAAGACTTACAGTAAGTTGGAGCCCTAAACTTAAGAAAAGTGGCAGACCTAAACTTACAGACTTTGGGCAGACCTAAACTACAGTACAGCTGGCAGCCCCTAAGATTACAGACAGCGCCAGCCCCTAAAAACTTACATTTACCTGGCAGCACCTAAGATTACGACAGCTGGCAGCACCTAAACTTACGTACATGGCCACCTAAATTTACGTACAGTTGGCAGCACCTAAGATTAAGTCAACGGGCACCCCCCAAGACTTACAGTCATTTGGCAGCCCAAAGGCTACTACAACTTTACCCCCTACAATGCACGACATTTACAATAAGCTGTCCCCCCTACAACTGCGCAGAATTTTTACAATACACTGTCCCCCCCTACAACGGCACAGCATTTACAATCAGTGCAGTCCCAAACTCCCACAGACATTTAAAATACGCTGGCAGCTCCTACAACTTCACGACATTTACAAACGCTGTCAGCCCCTGCAAGCACAGACATTTCTTACAGCTGTCACCCCCTACAACGCGCAGACATTTACAAACAGGTCAGCCCCACAACTGCACAGACATTTACAATAAAAGATGTCGTCCCTACAATGCAAAGACATTTACAATACAGCTGGCAGCCCCTAAATTCACAGACATTTCAATACAGCTGTAGCCCCTACAACTGCACAGACATTTAAAATACAGCTGTAGCTCCACAACTGCAAGACTTTACTACCTGTCAGCCCGTACAACGTACAGACTTTTATGTCAGCTGTCAGCCTCTACAACTGCACAGACTTTTTCGTCAGCTCCCAGCCCCTAAACGCACAGACATTTTACAGAAACAGCTGTCAGCCCTACAATGTAGACATTTACAGTACGCGGGCCAGCCCCACAACTGCACACACATTTACAGTAGGGCGCAGCCCTACACGCACAGACATTTACATTACAGCTGCCAGCCCCTACACGCACAACATTTACAGTACAGCTGCCAGCCCCTACAAGCACAGACATTTAAGTCCGCCACCCCCCTACAACTTCACAGACTTTTACATAAAGCTGCCAGCCCCTACAACGCACAACATTTCAGTACAGTGCCACCCCCTACAACTGCACGACATTTACAGTACGCGGCAGCCTCTCAACTGCACAACATTTAAGTACAGCGTCAGCCTCACAATGCACACACATTTACAGTACGGCTGCCACCCCTACAACTGCACAGACATTTACGTACACGTCACCCCTACAACTGCGCAACATTTACAACAGCGCACCCCCTACAATCCCACAGACATTTACAGTACAGCGCCGCTCCTCAACTGCGAGACATTACGTAAGCTGTCAGCCCTACAACTGCACGCTTTTACATCACTGCCACCCCTACAACTGCACAACTTTACAGTGAGCTGCAGCCCCTAAAAACTGCCAGACTTTTACAGTACACTGTCACCCCTACAACTGCACAGACTTTACATCGCTCCCAGCCCCACAACTGCACAGACATACGTACAGTGCAGCCCCTACAACTGCACAGACATTTACAGTACAGCGCCACCCCCTACAACGACAGACATTTACAGTACGGCCACCCCCTTTACAACGCCAGACATTACGTAAAAGCGTCCCCCCCTAAAAGCACAGACATTTACGTCAGCTCCCACCCCCTACAATGCACAGACTTTTAAAACGTCAGCTGCCCCCCCACAACTGCAAGACTTTACAGTACAGGGCAGCCCCTAAAAACTGACATTTAAGTAAGCTCCCGCCCCTCAATGAAAAGACTTTTAAAGTACACGGTCGCCCCTACAACTGCACAGCATTTACAGTCAGTGCCACCCCCTACAACTGCACAGACATTTAAGTACAGCGCCAGCCCCTACAAACTGCACAGACATTTACTTTAAAGCTGTAGCCCCTACATGCACAGACATTTACAGTACAGTGGCAGCCCCTCAACTGCAAGACTTTTCAGTACGCCCCACCCCCTACAACTGCAAGACTTTTACAGTACAGCTGTCACCTCTACAACGCACAGATTTTTTCAGTACAGCTGCCGCCCCTACAACGCAAGACATTTACAGTACAGCTGCCAGCCCTACAATGCAAGACATTTACAGTCAGCGTCACCCCTAAACTGCACAGAATTTACAGTACAGCTGCCCCCCTACAATGACAAATTTACATACACTGCAGCCCTACAACTCCCAGCTTTACAGTACAGCTGCCACCCCCACAATGCCCCAATTACAGTACAGCTCCACCCCTACAACTGCACAGCTTTTAAGTACAGCTCCCACCCCCTAAACTGCACAGAATTTACAGTACAGCTCCCAGCCCCCAACTGCACAACATTTACAGTACAGCTGCCGCCCCTAAAACGCCCCGACATTTACGACACTCCCAGCCCCTACAACGCACAAAATTTTACAGTACAGCTCCCAGCCCCAAAATGCACAGACATTTACAGTACAGCGGCCAGCCCCTACAACTGCACAGAATTTCGTCAGCTGCCCCCCTACAACTGACAGACTTTACGTACAGCTGCCAGCCCCACAAACTGCACAACATTTACAGTCAGCCCCCAGCCCCTACAACTGACAAAAATTTACAGTAAGCTGCCACCCCCCTACAACGCACAGACTTACAGTACAGCTGTCACCCCCTACAACTGCACAGACTTTTACAGTACAGCGCCACCCCTACAACTGAAAACAACAAAACTCCCCGTTTGGCCAGCAATAAAATGCAATTAGTTTTTGGTGTTCCCACACCAAAACACACTCGTAAAAACCCACAAACACTCGTGAACACCACAACACACTCGTTGAACCCCACAAACACCGTTAACCCACAACACACTCGTTAACCCACAACACACTCGTTGAACACCACAACACACCGTTAACACCAAACACACTCGTTAAAACACCACAACCACCGTTGAACCCCCCAAACACACTCTTTTAAAACCCCAAAAAACTTGCAACATTACACGAGTTTTTACCCGGGGGTTAATAGGAAAACCCCGGGAGGCTTAATCCGGTAAGCCGGGAAAAGGTTTAAATAACGGGAAAACCCCGGAGGGTTAATCCAGGATAACCCGGAGGCTTAACCGGATAACCCGGGGAAGGTTAATAATCGAGGTAACCGGGAGGTTTTATAACGAGGAAACCCGGAGGGTTAATCCAGGATAACCCGGGGGAAGGTTTAAATCCAGAATAACCCGGGAAGGGTTAATAACCGAAAAACCCCGGGAAGGTAATAATCCAGAATAACCCGGGAAGGTTAATAATCCAAAATAACCGGGAAAGGTTTAAAAAATTCCAGGATAACCCGGGAAAGGGTTTAATAATCCGGGGAAAACCCCGGGAAAGGGTTTAAATAACCAGGATAACCCTGGAGGGTTTTAATCCAGGAAAACCCCTGGGGCTTAATAATCGGGGGAAAACCCCTAAAAATTTAAACCCGGGATCCCCTGGGGCTTAATAATCGGGGAAAACCCTGGGGGGTTAATAATCGAGGAAAACCCCTGGAGAGTTAAAAATCCGGATAACCCGGAGATTAAAACCCAGGAAAACCCGGGGAAAATTTAAATAACCCGGAAACCCGGAAGGTTAATAATCCAGGAAACCCGGAAGGTTAATAATCCGGATAACCCTGGAGGGTTAACCCGGAAAACCCTGGGGTTTTTTTAAAACGGTTAACCCTGGGGGTTAAAAATCCAGATAATTCGGAGGCTTAAAAAATCGAGGAAACCTGGGGGGTTAAATAACGAAAAAAACCCTGGAGGGTTAATCCAGGATAACCCTGAAGGATTAATCCAGGATAACCGTGGAGGCTTAATAATCGAGGATAACCCTGGAGGGTTAATAATCGAGGAAAAAACCCGGGGGTTAAAAATCGAGGATAACCCTGGGGGGTTTTAAAAATCGGGGATAATCCTGGAGGGTTAATAACCCAGGAAAACCCCTGGGGGGTTAAATTTAAGGATAACCCTGGAGGCTTAATAATCGAGGATAACCCTGGAGGGTTAATAATCGAGGATAACCCTGGAGGGTTAATAATCGAGGATAACCCTGGAGGGTTAATAATCGAGGATAACCCTGGAGGGTTAATAAACGAGGAAAACCGGGGGATTAAAAACGAGGAAAACCCCCTGGGGGGGGTTAATAATCCGGAAACCCTGGGGGGTTAATAACCGGGATAACCCTGGGGGGTTAAAAATCCGGAAACACTGGAGAGAATAATCCGGAAAACCCCTGGAGAGTTAATAACCCAGGAAACCCGGAGATTAAAAATCCAGGATAACCCTGGAGAGTTAAAAACCCAGGAAACCCTGGAGAGTTAATAATCCAGGAAAAACCCGGAGATTTAATAATCCAGGAAATCCTGGAGGGTAATAACCCAGGATAACCCGGGGGTTTTAATAATCGGGAAAAACCCTGGGGTTAAAAAATCCAGGAAACCCCTGGGGGGTTTAAAATAATCCGGGATACCTGGGGGTTAATAACCCAGGATACCCCTGGGGGTTTTAATAACCAGGATAAACCCTGGAGGGTTAATAACCCAGGATAAACCCGGGGTTTAATAACCCGGGAAAAACCTGGGGGTTAAAACCCCGGGATAACCTGGGGGTTAAAAACCCCGGAAAAAACCCTGGGGGGTTTAATAACCCAGAAAACCCCTGGAGGGTTAATAACCCATGATAACCCTGGGGGTTAATAACCCAGGAAAACCCCTGGGGGGTTTAATAACCCAGGAAACCCTGGAGGGTTAAAAAACCCAGTATAACTTAAAAAAGGCACTAGTTGGCTTTAACAAATTTTTTAAAGATTTCTTCCCCAAAATAACTACTCACAGAAACCCTACTAAAACCAGGTACCTATTTACTGCGGGGTAAACCCAAAGGGGGAGGGTAGGGAGACTAACACCCAGGTCCCCTACTTATGGGGGGGAAACCCAAAGGGGGAAGCGGGTTACGGAATTGCCTATACGTTTTACTCGCCCCGGGGCTGAACCCGGGTCTTTCGTTGTGAGCGCAACGGTAAGAAAACTTTTTGAAAAAAATTCTTGTGGTAAAGCCCTTATCGGGGTAATTACGTCAATGAGGCAGGAAGCCCAAAAACATTAACCTCGATATCATTAAAAAAGTGGTGTTATTGTTGGGGGTAGGGAGGAGAGGGGGGGGGAGAGGGGAGAGAGAGAGAGAGAAAAAGAGAGAGAGAGAGAAGAAGAGGGGGGGAAAGGGGGAGAGGAGAGAGGGGAGAGAGGGGAAGGGGGAGAGAGAGGGAACCCACCACAAATAGTTACTTCCAGTTCAGGGAAACACCGGCCCCCGCGACCTGGGCTCCCGCCTGCTCCTCAGTAAACAGCGGACTAACATATACAAAACTTTTAGTAGAAAACACTGAGAATTTTCGTTTTGTAAATCCCTTTTGAGAAGAGGGGGTTTAAGGTCTTGGTTTACTTTACATGAGTTATTTATGGCATTACGGCCCCCGGGTTTTTTATGGGCAACCCAAAACCCGTTTATCCCCAGTTTTAAATTTCCCAGTAATATTCCCCAGTATTCATTCCCCAGTTATTTAGCCCCAGTTTTCTTCCCCAGTATACCCCTATATCTAGCCCAGTATTTTATCCCCCCTTATCTATTTCCCCGTATATCTATCCGAGTATATCTTTCCAGGTAATCTTCCGAAAAAATCTATCCCCCCCAGACAAAAAGCCCAGGTTTTCTATCCCCATATTCTACCCCATTATCTAGCCCCAGTATATTATCCCCCGATATCTATCTTTACTGTATTACGAGGGTATGTAAGGGCCAACCATTTCATGGGTAAATGCAGGGGTCAGTTTCTAGACTGTAATAGAAACCGTAACTACCTTACCCTTCCTCCCCCTTCCCCACTCCCACACCCCCCACTGC
This sequence comes from Cherax quadricarinatus, assembly GCF_026875155.1. Classification (NCBI taxonomy): domain Eukaryota; kingdom Metazoa; phylum Arthropoda; class Malacostraca; order Decapoda; family Parastacidae; genus Cherax; species Cherax quadricarinatus. The sequence goes on along the minus strand of NC_069495.1, from coordinate 16,077,759 downwards.
CCCCTTTCCCCCACTCCCCCACCCCCCACTGCCCCTCCTCCCCTCCCACACCCTCCCCTGCCCCTTTTTTTCCCCTCCCACCCCTCCACTGCCCCTTCCCCACTCCCCCAAACCCCCCACTCCCCTTTCCCCCACCCCACACCCCCCCATGCCCCTTCCCCCCTCCCACACCCCCCATGCCCCCCTTCCCCCACTCCCACCCCCACTGCCCTTCCTCCCTCCCAACCCCCATGCCCCCTTCCTCCACCCCCAAACCCCCCACTGCCCCTTTTTTCCCCCTCCCCCCCCTCCACTGCCCCTTCTCCCCTCCCACACCCTCCCCCTGCCCTTCCTCCCCTCCCACACCCTCCCGGCCCCCTTTCCACTCCCACACCCTCCATGCCCCTTCCCCCACTCCCACCCCCCACGCCCCTTCCCCACTCCACACCCTCCATGCCCCTTCCCCCCCCCCACACCCCCCCTGCCCCTTCCTCCCCCCCCCCCCACTGCCCCCTTTCCCCCACTCCCACACCCCATGCCCTTTCCCCCACCCCCCCTCCACTCCCCTTTCCTCCACTCCCCCACCCTCCCTGCCCCCTTTCCCCACTCCCCCACCCCCTGCCCCTTCCCCCCTCCCAACCCTCCCCTGCCCCTTCTCCACTCCCAACCCCTCCACTGCCCCCTTCCCCCACTCCCACACCCTCCAGCCCCTTCCTCCACCCCACACCCTCCACTGCCCCCCCCCTCCCCCCCCATGCCCCTTTCCCCCACCCCACACCCCCCACTGCCCCTTCCCCACTCCCCACCCTCCACTGCCCCTTCCCCCACTCCCACACCCTCCACTTCCCCCTTTCCCCCACTCCCCAAACCCTCCCTGCCCCTTCCTCCACTCCCACACCCTCCATGCCCCTTTCCCCCACTCCCCCCCCTCCCTGCCCCCCCCTCCCCCTCCCACACCCTCCACTGCCCCCCCCTCCACTCCCCCCCCTCCCCTGCCCCTTCCCCCACTCCCACACCCCCCCTGCCCCTTCCTCCACTCCCACACCTCCCTCCCTTCCCCCACCCCACACCCCCCCACTGCCCCCTTTCCCCCACCCCACACCCCCCTCCCTTCCTCCACTCCCAACCCTCCATGCCCCCTTCCTCCCCTCCCACACCCCCCACGCCCCTTCCCCCACCCCCACCCCCCTGCCCCCTTTCCCCCACTCCCACCCACCCCCTCCCCCTTTTCCCCCCTTCCCCACCCTCCCGCCCCTTCCCCCACTCCCCACCCCCACTGGGCCCCTTCCCCCCCACCCACACCCTCCATGCCCCTTCCCCCACTCCACACCTCCACTGCCCCTTCACTCCCCACCCTCCACGCCCCCTTTCCCCCCTCCCCCCCCTCCCTGCCCTTTTTTTTTTTTTTCCACTCCCCCACCCTCCCCTACCCCTTCCCCCACTCCCACACCCTCCACTACCCCCTTTCCCCCACTCCCACACCTCCACTACCCCTTCCCCCACTCCCCCAACCAATCAAAACCCTGGCCCCGGAAATGCCTGATAACAAAGGGTTTTTGTATCGATGGTGTTACTCCTGGAGTTGCTACGAGGTCAAGTCGCCACGGCCAGGTCCTAGACCGGCCTCCCGACCCAACCCGGCGTTTGGCGAAGTCCAACATAACCAAGCCAGGCTGCAGGAGCAACTTGACAAATCAATCATTTTTTTTCTTTAAGACAGCCAGGGGGCTTTGGGAACCCCCATGTATGAGGCACGAGAGAAGTTGGTCCCCCCACCAAAAGTCCCCTTACGTATATACTCCTGCTTTCATGTGGGTCTTGTACGTAAGAAGATTTGGGGATCAATACTTCAGAATTGCCAGGTGAGATTATAAGAATCTTTGTCGCCACGTTGAAAAGGGTTACACATCGAGGGGCTTCAAGCATTCCCCAGTAAATTAGGGATTTAACTGAATGTTTGTAAACGGAAGGTTTTTCGAACATTCTTCAGATTAGGAAGGTGTGAAGGTTCTCTGAAAAATTCTTCAGGCATCTAGGAAGGTGTGAAGGTTCTCTGAACATTCTTCAGGCATCTAGGAAGGTGTGAAGGTTCTCTGAACATTCTTCAGGCATCTAGGAAGGTGTGAAGGTTCTCTGAACATTCTCTAAGTCTCGTAACTTGTCTCGGTCTAAAGCCATAACTTTCTCGCAGGTGGCTAACTTACACCAACTTTAAGTACTTTCTTCTAAGTTATGATACATTAAGTTAGCAAGAAGCAGAATTATTAAGACTGACTTCTTAATTATATTAACCAGAGAGAGAGAGACCGGGTGTGGCACCAGGGCCTCTTAGCAAAACTTCAAGCACTGGGAATTGCAGGCTCTACGCTATGTCTCCTCAGTGATTACCTTCAGGGTAAATCTCTAAGTGTAGTCCTCAATGGAACGGAATCAGCAAGGCATCCTATTGGGGCAAGCGTTCCACAAGGAAGCGTGCTGGGTCCATTGTTATGGAATGTCTACTTCAACGACCTTCTTCATCTCATCCCAGAATCACATGCATATGCAGACGACTGTACACTGACATTCACTTATCCAAGAGAAGAAATGCCAGCTGCTCTAAGCTACATCAATCACCAGCTGAGAGCTATATCAGCTTGGGGAAATAGATGGCAAGTAACATTTGAACCTGAGAAAACGCAAATGATGATCGTCTCTAGGCACCATGATGGTAATGCTGGTGCAGTAGTAAGGATGAATGGGAGGATGTTGGCACCTGGAGAAGAAGTTGATATCCTTGGGGTGAAATTTGACTCCAAACTAACCATGAAGAACCATGTTGTAAATCTTGCAAACAAGGCAGCCAGGAAGCTTACAGCACTTCGCCGTATCTCGCATCTGCTTGACAGTAGGGGTTGCAAGATCCTGTACGAGGCACAAGTACGCTCACACCTTGAGTATGCTCCACTTTCTTGGTTTGCCTCCCCCCCCCCTCTCATCTGCGACTGCTTGACAGAGTAGAGAACAGAGCAAGACGTCTCATCTCTCGCCTGGACCCATCCTGGATAGATCTGTCATTTCAGCAGAGCCTTCAACATAGGAGGGATGTGGGTGGCCTTACTGTTATGTACAAGGCCAATATTGTCAAAATACCACACTTGGATCCACTTCGAGGACAGCGTGAAACAAGCTTTTATGCCACAAGACGGGCAGAAAGCAGCAACTTCACTCTGGCTGTACCCTTCTCCAGAACATCACTCCATCTGAGATCATACATACCCAGGATGACTCGAGTATGGAACACATTCGTACGGCATAATGATGTCAACGAGATAAAGTCAGTTGATCAAATGAAAATGCTGGCCCACAGATGGCTCCAACTTCATCCTGTTCCCTACTTGTATGTCTCATAACAATAAAAATGCTTTCAAATGAGCTGATGTAGGTAACAGCTCTTAGCTTGCCAATAGAGTTAGGAATCCTTAACCTGTAATATAGCTGTCAATAAAGCTAGGGATCCTTAACCTTGTCAAACCCTGTGTAAAAAAGAGAGAGAGAGAGAGAGAGAGAGAGAGAGAGAGAGAGAGAGAGAGAGAGAGAGAGAGAGAGAGAGAGAGAGAGAGAGAGAGAGAGAGAGAGAGACACAGAGAGAGACAGAGATAGAGAGATAGAGAGAGAGAGAGAGAGAGAGAGAGAGAGAGACAGACAGACAGACAGACAGACAGAGAGAGAGAGAGAGAGAGAGAGAGAGAGAGAGAGAGAGAGAGAGAAACATACATTTTTAAGTATAAATATTGTTGTAAAATATTCATTGGGACAACGTTTCGCCCTTTGTAGAGCTTCATCAAATCCTTTCTCCCTCTCTCCTCCTCCTCCTTTCTCCCTCCTTCCTCTTTCTCCCTCCCTCCTCTCCTTTCTCCCTCCCTCCTCTCCTTTCTCCCTTCTTCCTCTCCTTTCTCCCTCCCCCTCTCCTTTCTCTCTCCCTCCCTCCTCTCCTTTCTCTCTCCCTCCCTCCTCTCCTTTCTCCCCTCCCTCCTCTCCTTCCTCCCTCCCTCCCTCCTCTCCTTTCTCCCTCTCTCCTCTCCTTTCTCCCTCTCTCCTCTCCTTTCTCCCTCTCTCCTCTCCTTTCTCCCTCCCTCCTCTCTTTTCTCCCTCCCTCCTCTCTTTTCTCCCTCCTTCCTCTCCTTTCTCCCTCCTTCCTCTCCTTTCTCCCTCCCTCCTCTTTCTCCCTCCTCCCTTCCTTTCTCCCTCCGTCCTGTCTCCTTTCATCTTTTCAATAACAAAACTAATAATAATAATAATAATGATAATATACAAAATATTTACTTAAAGGCAGTACAAGGGTGAAAGTTGTGTAATGTTGTGTATGAGTGTATATCCTGGTACTGCAGAGTTGCGTCAGCCACACCTGCCCATACTCTACTCTCTACGCACTCCAGAGTACAATGCAGTCACCTGCTTAACGTAGCTGTAGTTAGGTGAACACAAGAGTAGGTACGAGGCAGTGGTGGGGGTGAACTTAATACACAGCTTCAAGAGGAGGTATGACAGCCCAAGAGGTAAGAAATTTGTGATGCTTTGCATCACATCAGGAGCTGAGTCTCGACCCCAACAAACACAGTTTGGTAATTACAATTCACCACTACCCAAAGCAACACGTCTACCAACTACCCACACCAAGACATCTACCATCTGCCCACAGCAACACATCTACCATCTACCCACAGCAACACATCTACCATCTACCCACAGCAACACATCTACCATTTACCCACACCAACAATCTACCCACTGCAACACATCTACCATCTACCCACACCAACAATCTACCCACACCAACACAATCTACCCACACCAACAATCTACCATCTACCCACACCAACAATCTACCATCTACCCACACCAACACATCTACCATCTACCCACACCAACACATCTACCATCTACCCACACCAACAATCTACCATCTACCCACTGCAACACATCTACCATCTACCCACACCAAAAAATCTACCCACACCAACACATCTACCCACACCAACAATCTACCATTACCCACACCAACATCTACCATCTACCCACACCAACACATCTACCATCTACCCACACCAACAATCTACCATCTACCCACACCAACAATCTACCATCTACCCACACCAACAATCTACCATCTACCCACACCAACACATCTACCATCTACCCACACCAACACATCTACCATCTACCCACACCAACACATCTACCATCTACCCACACCAACACATCTACCATCTACCCACACCAACACGTCTACCATCTACCCACACCAACCATCTACCATCTACCCACACCAACACATCTACCAACAAAATAAATCTCGAAATTAAGACACATGTGCAACATCTTGGTATCTTTATTGTAGACGTTTCGCCATCCAGTGGCTTTATCAATACAAATTCTAGGACATAACTTGAAGACAGTAGAATTATGTACAGAAGATGAGTCAATCAGTCCCTCAACCTAGCAGTAGGTGCGAAGAGCACCATAGTCGTGGAGATTCTGAAGCAGAAGCAAGGAGCCTGGCGCTTATATAGTAAGGTCAGGTGTAGCAGACGAGGACATAGTCACTGGTAGGCGGGATTCCCCAGTGGAAGTAGGTCCTTCCCAAAGAGATGAGTTGTAGTAGTTGTGGTAGTCGTGAAGGTTATGTACATGTCCTCAGAATTAAGATTCCATAATGTTGCAGTGTCTGACAAGTTGTGCAAGAATGGTATATAATATTATATACCATTCTTACACAAAATAAATCTCATATACATTAACAACTTTCACTTTCTTCTACACAACGCACTTTGTTAAGTGTCATGTAAGTATCAAGGGAACTTAATGAGTAAAGTGTTTTAAGCTGAGAGCTGCCGCCACAGCCCATTAACTTCAGAAGCTTAATTGGTAAGCTTATTATGTAAAATAGACACATCCAAGCTTTTTCCACTTTAGTGCCTGGCACTGTACTTCCCACCTCCAGCACTGTAACATCCTCACTCATCCTTCAGAGTACAGACACTGTACTTCCCACCTCCAGTACTGTAACATCCTCACTCATCCTTCAGAGTGCAGGCACTGTACTTCCCACCTCCAGCACTGTAACATCCTCACTCATCCTTCAGAGTGCAGGCACTGTACTTCCCACCTCCAGCACTGTAACATCCTCACTCATCCTTCAGAGTACAGGCACTGTACTTCCCACCTCCAGCACTGTAACATCCTCACTCATCCTTCAGAGTGCAGGCACTGTACTACCCACCTCCAGTACTGTAACATCCTCACTCATCCTTCAGAGTGCAGGCACTGTACTTCCCACCTCCAGTACTGTAACATCCTCACTCATCCTTCAGAGTGCAGGCACTGTACTTCCCACCTCCAGTACTGTAACATCCTCACTCATCCTTCAGAGTGCAGGCACTGTACTTCCCACCTCCAGTACTGTAACATCCTCACTCATCCTTCAGAGTGCAGGCACTGTACTTCCCACCTCCAGTACTGTAACATCCTCACTCATCCTTCAGAGTGCAGGCACTGTACTTCCCACCTCCAGTACTGTAACATCCTCAATCATCCTTCAAAGTGCAGGCACTGTACTTCCCACCTCCAGCACTGTAACATCCTCACTCATCCTTCAGAGTGCAGGCACTGTACTTCCCACCTCCAGCACTGTAACATCCTCACTCATCCTTCAGAGTGCAGGTACTGTACTTCCCACCTCCAGCACTGTAACATCCTCACTCATCCTTCAGAGTGCAGGTACTGTACTTCCCACCTCCAGCACTGTAACATCCTCACTCATCCTTCAGAGTGCAGGTACTGTACTTCCCACCTCCAGCACTGTAACATCCTCACTCATCCTTCAGAGTGCAGGTACTGTACTTCCCACCTCCAGCACTGTAACATCCTCACTCATCCTTCAGAGTGCAGGTACTGTACTTCCCACCTCCAGCACTATAACATCCTCACTCATCCTTCAGAGTGCAGGTACTGTACTTCCCACCTCCAGCACTGTAACATCCTCACTCATCCTTCAGAGTGCAGGCACTGTACTTCCCACCTCCAGCACTGTAACATCCTCACTCATCCTTCAGAGTGCAGGCACTGTACTACCCACCTCCAGCACTGTAACATCCTCATTCATCCTTCAGAGTGCAGGTACTGTACTTCCCACCTCCAGCACTAACATTCTCACTCATCCTTCAGAGTGCAGGCACTGTACTTCCCACCTCCAGCACTGTAACATCCTCACTCATCCTTCAGAGTGCAGGCACTGTACTTCCCACCTCTAGTACTGTAACATCCTCACTCATCCTTCAGAGTACAGGCACTGTACTTCCCACCTCCAGCACTGTAACATCCTCACTCATCCTTCAGAGTACAGGCACTGTACTTCCCACCTCCAGCACTAACATCCTCACTCATCCTTCAGAGTGCAGGCACTGTACTTCCCACCTCCAGCACTGTAACATTCTCACTCATCCTTCAGAGTACAGGTACTGTACTTCCCACCTCCAGCACTGTAACATCCTCACTCATCCTTCAGAGTGCAGGTACTGTTCTTCCCACCTCCAAGATTTAAGTCTGGCTAACTGGTTTTCGCTGAATCCCTTCATGAATGTTACCTTGCTTACACTCCAACAGCACGTCGAATCTCTAAAATCACTTACCTCCTCTGTCACTTAAAACTTCCTCCTTACCCTTAGTCTGATGACTCTTACATCTCTCTAAAGCCACTATCATTTAAAAAAAATTCCTTCAAGTGCCTGATCAAGCAGGTTGTGATTGCCATGCAGACCTGCCACCAGAGACTGCCATCTGCCTCTCTGCCACTGCAAAACAACTCAAAAGTCACAGGTGTGCTGGAGGCAGTGTTGGCACTGTGATGCTGATGAAGCAGGTGGCAGGTGAACCAGGCACTTGAAGGTGCCACAGTGCCAGCGATAACGAACCTTTGTTCCAGTCACGTCCGTAGTGCCACAGTACACGTACACACACACACACACACACACACACACACACACACACACACACACACACACACACGAGCTGTGAATCGACCCCTGCAGCCACAATTAGGTGAGTGTACACACCTCTTAACACTCCTACTGAGAAACGGTGCTGACTAAACCCCTAACCCAGGATGCCACCCAGAACACTCGATTAACACCCTAGTACCTATTTACTGCTAGGTAGAGAGGGGCAGCAGGAGTAAAGGGATTTGTTACGAGTCTCGCCTCGCCTGGAGATTAAACCCAGAGTTATTGGTTGTGAATGGAGGACTATCACTACACTAACAGAGACAAGCCAGGTCTCACAGAGATAAGCCAGATCTTACAGAGCCACACTAACGCAGAGAAGCCAGGTCTCACAGAGCCAGAGCACCAGTCTTGTTTAATCCAGCTCTCAAGGTTATTGATACAATTTGCACTGGCCAGAGTAATGGCTGGCATCACTGTGTTAGTGATGCTGCATCATGATTTTCTCGTCTGGACATGACCTAACCAAACACGATTTGTGGGAGGCAGGTGTGAGTGAGGCAGGTGTGAGTGAGGCAGGTGTGAGTGAGGCAGGTGTGAGTGAGGCAGGTGTGAGTGAGGCAGGTGTGAGTGAGGCAGGTGTGAGTGAGGCAGGTGTGAGAGAAGCAGGTGTGAGAGAAGCAGGTTTGAGAGAAGCAGGTGTGAGTGAGGCAGGTGTACGTGAGGCAGGTGTACGTGAGGCAGGTGTACGTGAGGCAGGTGTACGTGAGGCTGGTGTGAGTGAGGCGGGTGTGAGTGAGGCGGGTGCGAGTGAGGCGGGTGCGAGTGAGGCAGGTGTGAGTGAGGCAGGTGTGAGTAAGGCAGGTGTGTGAGGCAGGTGGAGTGAGGCAGGTGTGAGTGAGGCAGGTGTGAGTGAGGCAGGTGTGAGTGAGGCAGGTGTGAGTGAGGCAGGTGTGAGTGAGGCAGGTGTGAGTGAGGCAGGTGTGAGTGAGGCAGGTGTGAGAGAAGCAGGTGTGAGAGAAGCAGGTGTGAGAGAGGCAGGTGTGAGTGAGGCAGGTGTGAGTGAGGCAGGTGTACGTGAGGCAGGTGTACGTGAGGCTGGTGTGAGTGAGGCTGGTGTGAGTGAGGCTGGTGTGAGTGAGGCTGGTGTGAGGCAGGTGTGAGTGAGGCGGGTGTGAGTGAGGCGGGTGTGAGTGAGGCGGGTGTGAGTGAGGCGGGTGTGAGTGAGGCGGGTGTGAGTGAGGCGGGTGTGAGTGAGGCGGGTGTGAGTGAGGCGGGTGTGAGTGAGGCGGGTGTGAGTGAGGCGGGTGTGAGTGAGGCAGGGGTGAGAGCAGCAGGGGTGAGAGCAGCAGGGGTGAGAGCAGCAGGGGTGAGAGAAGCAGGGGTGAGAGAAGCAGGGGTGAGAGAAGCAGGGGTGAGAGAAGCAGGGGTGAGAGAAGCAGGGGTGAGAGAAGCAGGGGTGAGGAATTAGGTGTACCGTGTAAGCAGGGGTGTACTCTGGTCGCTGGAATTGACTGACAGTACCTACTGATCGATCGTGCTACATTTAGCGACCCTGGAGGTCAGCACTGACCTGATTACGACTGTCAGCATTGTGAATGTCAGAACCAACATGTACACACCTCCCTCACATCAACACTGACGTGACTACCGTGGATCGAGTCATGGCTCACTGACAGGAAGCAGAGAGTGTCCATAAATGGGGTTAAATCCGAGTGGGGATCTGTAACAAGTGGCGTTCCACAGGGATCAGTCTTGGGGCCGTTGTTGTTTATAATATATATCAATGATCTTGATGAGGGAATTACTAGTGATATGAGCAAATTGGCCGATGACACAAAGATAGGTAGGATAATTGATTCAAACGTAGATGTTATGAAACTTCAGGAGGATTTAAACAAACTCTATTCTTGGTCAGAAAAGTGGCAGATGCAGTTCAATGTAGATAAATGCAAGGTTCTGAAGCTTGGGAGTGCCCATAACCCTAGTACTTATAAGTTAAATGATGTAGAACTTAGCCATACAGATTGCGAAAAGGACTTGGGGGTTATGGTGAGCAGCAACCTTAAACCAAGACAGCAATGCCTAAGCGTACGTAATAAGGCAAATAGATTACTGGGATTTATATCAAGAAGTGTAAGCAACAGAAGTCCAGAGGTCATACTGCAGCTTTATACATCATTAGTAAGGCCTCACCTAGATTATGCAGCTCAGTTCTGGTCTCCGTATTACAAAATGGACATAAATTCGTTAGAAAACATTCAGCGTAGGATGACTAAATTAATACATAGCATCAGAAATCTTCCTTATGAAGAAAGATTGAAGACTCTTAAGTTACATTCACTTGTTAGACGAAGAATGAGGGGAGACCTGATCGAAGTGTATAAGTGGAAGATAGGTATTAATAAAGGGGATATTAATAAGGTCTTGAGGATGTCTCTCCAAGAGAGAACCCGCAGTAATGGATTTAAATTAGATAAGTTTAGATTTAGAAAGGACATAGGAAAGTATTGGTTTGGAAATAGGGTAGTTGACGAGTGGAACAGTCTACCTAGTTGGGTTATTGAGGCTGGGACTTTGGGTAGTTTCAAATTTAGGTTGGATAAATACATGAGTGGGAGGGGTTGGATTTGAGTGGGACTTGCACATCAGAGCTTATTTCTTGGGTAGCATTGAAAATTGGGTTGGGCAAATGTTTTGTTAGTGGGATGAATTGTAAAGGACCTGCCTAGTATGGGCCAGCAGGCCTCCTGCAGTGTTCCTCCTTTCTTATGTTCTTATGTTCTTATGTCAGCACTGTGACTGTCAGCACCAACATGTACACACCTCCCTCACATCAACACTGACAAGACTACCACTGTCAGCACTGTGACTGTCAGCACCAACATGTACACGCCTCCCTCACATCAACACTGACGTGACTACCACTGTCAGCACTGTGACTGTCAGCACCAACATGTACACACCTCCCTCACATCAACACTGATGTGACTACCACTGTCAGCATTGTGACTGTCAGCACCAACATGTACACACCTCCCTCACATCAACATTGACGTGACTACCACTGTCAGCATTTTGACTGTCAGCACCAACATGTACACACCTCCCTCACATCAACACTGACGTGACTACCACTGTCAGCACTGTGACTGTCAGCACCAACATGTACACACCTCCCTCACATCAACACTGATGTGACTACCACTGTCAGCATTGTGACTGTCAGCACCAACATGTACACACCTCCCTCACATCAACACTGACATGACTACCACTGTCAGCACTGTGACTGTCAGCACCAACATGTACACACCTCCCTCACATCAACACTGACGTGACTACCACTGTCAGCATTTTGACTGTCAGCACCAACATGTACACACCTCCCTCACATCAACACTGACATGACTACCACTGTCAGCACTGTGACTGTCAGAACCAACATGTACACACCTCCCTCACATCAACACTGACATGACTACCACTGTCAGCACTGTGACTGTCAGCACCAACATGTACACACCTCCCTCACATCAACATTGACGTGACTACCACTGTCAGCATTTTGACTGTCAGCACCAACATGTACACACCTCCCTCACATCAACACTGACGTGACTACCACTGTCAGCACTGTGACTGTCAGCACCAACATGTACACACCTCCCTCACATCAACACTGATGTGACTACCACTGTCAGCATTGTGACTGTCAGCACCAACATGTACACACCTCCCTCACATCAACACCGACATGACTACCACTGTCAGCACTGTGACTGTCAGAACCAACATGTACACACCTCCCTCACATCAACACTGACATGACTACCACTGTCAGCACTGTGACTGTCAGCACCAACATGTACACACCTCCCTCACATCAACACTGACGTGACTACCACTGTCAACATTGTGACTGTCAGCACCAACATGTACACACCTCCCTCACATCAACATTGACGTGACTACCACTGTCAACATTGTGACTGTCAGCACCAACATGTACACACCTCCCTCACATCAACATTGACGTGACTACCACTGTCAGCATTTTGACTGTCAGCACCAACATGTACACACCTCCCTCACATCAACATTGACGTGACTACCACTGTCAACATTGTGACTGTCAGAACCAACATGTACACACCTCCCTCACATCAACACTGACATGACTACCACTGTCAACATTGTGACTGTCAGAACCAACATGTACACACCTCCCTCACATCAACACTGACATGACTACCACTGTCAGCACTGTGACTGTCAGAACCAACATGTACACACCTCCCTCACATCAACACTGACAGCTTTATTCGTCACTGTCAGACAGTAGTGACCTTGATAGCGTACTGCTGACAATATTAAAGGAAATGATGAACGTTCAATTGGGAGAACGTTCCTCTCTCTCTCTCTCTCTCTCTCTCTCTCTCTCTCTCTCTCTCTCTCTCTCTCTCTCTCTCTCTCTCTCTCTCTCTAGAACTTTAAGTTCGATTCGTAGGTAAACTTTGTCCCAATTAAACTTTGTGAAACATGTCTACTCATCATTGTTCAATAAAGTTCCCAGAACTCTTTTGTTCACTAAGCCGTAGTTCCATAATTTAATTGTTCATGAAGTCTACCTTACTTTTATGTGTAGCCAGAACACTGGATTGTACCACTAAGTGGATTGTACCACACTATCCAAGTGGATTGTACCACACTATCCAAGTGGATTGTGCCACTAAGTGGATTGTACACTATCCAAGTGGATTGTGCCACTAAGTGGATTGTGCCACTAAGTGGATTGTACCACACTATCCAAGTGGATTGTACCACCCTATCCAAGTGGATTGTACCACCCTATCCAAGTGGATTTTACCACACTATACAAGTGGATTGTACCACACTATACAAGTGGATTGTACCACACTATACAAGTGGATTGTACCACACTATACAAGTGGATTGTACCACACTATACAAGTGGATTGTACCACACTATACAAGTGGATTGTACCACACTATACAAGTGGATTGTACCACACTATACAAGTGGATTGTACCACACTATACAAGTGGATTGTACCACACTATACAAGTGGATTGTACCACACTATACAAGTGGATTGTACCACACTATACAAGTGGATTGTACCACCCTATCAAAGTGGATTGTACCACCCTATCAAAGTGGATTGTACCACCCTATCAAAGTGGATTGTACCACCCTATCAAAGTGGATTGTACCACCCTATCAAAGCGGATTGTACCACCCTATCAAAGCGGATTGTACCACACTATCAAAGCGGATTGTACCACACTATCAAAGCGGATTGTACCACACTATCAAAGTGGATTGTACCACACTATCAAAGTGGATTGTACCACACTATCAAAGTGGATTGTACCACACTATCAAAGCGGATTGTACCACACTATCAAAGCGGATTGTACCACACTATCAAAGCGGATTGTACCACACTATCAAAGCGGATTGTACCACACTATCAAAGCGGATTGTACCACACTATCAAAGCGGATTGTACCACACTATCAAAGTGGATTGTACCACACAACCAGCACCAGTGCCACCACTACCAGTGCCAAAACCAGCAAAAGTGCTAAAACCAGCACTAGTACCACAACCAGCACTAGTGCCACCACCACCAGTGCCACAACCAGCACTAGTGACACCACCACTAGTGCCACAACCAGCACTAGCGCCACCACCAGCGCCACAACCAGCACTAGTGCCACCACCAGTGTCACAACCACCAGCAGTGCCACCCATCTCAACTAGGACAGCAACAAGTGGCACTAATCAATACCTCAGGTGTTGCTGGCCGCTCACTACCTCGCTGGCACCTCCAAGGTGCCCACCAGTGCCAGATCAACCAGGCTGTGATGGCTAGGCACGCGTGCAGGCCGCGGCCAGCAACAGCCTGCCTAAACATGCAGGCAACAAGACTTGCTTCAGACAGTGAAGTGACACCGAAGAAATACACACACAAGATATACAAACTGCTTCCACCTATAACCTGACTGATCACACCATCAAGCAGGAGACCTGGTCAGGGACCGACACAACTTACTCTTGTTTTTACGAACGAAAAGTTTAATATATCTCTTGGTAAGCTTAATTGTGGCTCCTTTACGCTCTGCTGCGTCAACGGTGACCCCACACTATGCTGCGTCAACGGTGACCCCACACTATGCTGCGTCAACGGTGACCCCACACTATGCTGCGTCAACGGTGACCCCACACTATGCTGCGTCAGTGGTGACCCCACACTATGCTGCGTCAACGGTGACCCCACACTATGCTGCGTCAACGGTGACCCCACACTATGCTGCGTCAACGGTGACCCCACACTATGCTGCGTCAGTGGTGACCCCACACTATGCTGCGTCAACGGTGACCCCACACTATGCTGCGTCAACGGTGACCCCACACTATGCTGCGTCAACGGTGACCCCACACTATGCTGCGTCAACGGTGACCCCACACTATGCTGCGTCAACGGTGACCCCACACTATGCTGCGTCAACGGTTGACCCCACACTATGCTGCGTCAACGGTGACCCCACACTATGCTGCGTCAACGGTGACCCACACTATGCTGCGTCAACGGTGACCCCACACTATGCTGCGTCAGTGGTGACCCCACACTATGCTGCGTCAACGGTGACCCCACACTATGCTGCGTCAACGGTGACCCCACACTATGCTGCGTCAACGGTGACCCCACACTATGCTGCGTCAGTGGTGACCCCACACTATGCTGCGTCAACGGTGACCCCACACTATGCTGCGTCAACGGTGACCCCACACTATGCTGCGTCAGTGGTGACCCCACACTATGCTGCGTCAACGGTGACCCCACACTATGCTGCGTCAACGGTGACCCCACACTATGCTGCGTCAACGGTGACCCCACACTATGCTGCGTCAGTGGTGACCCCACACTATGCTGCGTCAACGGTGACCCCACACTATGCTGCGTCAACGGTGACCCCACACTATGCTGCGTCAACGGTGACCCCACACTATGCTGCGTCAACGGTGACCCCACACTATGCTGCGTCAATGGTGACCCCACACTATGCTGCGTCAATGGTGACCCCACACTATGCTGCGTCAACGGTGACCCCACACTATTCTGCGTCAGTGGTGACCCCACACTATGCTGCGTCAACGGTGACCCCACACTATGCTGCGTCAACGGTGACCCCACACTATGGTGCGTCAACGGTGACCCCACACTATGGTGCGTCAACGGTGACCCCACACTATGCTGCATCAGTGGTGACCCCACACTATGGTGCGTCAACGGTGACCCCACACTATGCTGCATCAGTGGTGACCCCACACTATGCTGCGTCAACGGTGACCCCACACTATGCTGCGTCAACGGTGACCCCACACTATGCTGCGTCAACGGTGACCCCACACTATGCTGCATCAGTGGTGACCCCACACTATGCTGCGTCAACGGTGACCCCACACTATGCTGCGTCAACGGTGACCCCACACTATGCTGCGTCAACGGTGACCCCACACTATGCTGCGTCAACGGTGACCCCACACTATGCTGCGTCAGTGGTGACCCCACACTATGCTGCGTCAACGGTGACCCCACACTATGCTGCGTCAACGGTGACCCCACACTATGCTGCGTCAATGGTGACCCCACACTATGCTGCATCAGTGGTGACCCCACACTATGCTGCGTCAACGGTGCCCCCCACACTATGCTGCATCAGTGGTGACCCCACACTATGCTGCGTCAACGGTGACCCCACACTATGCTGCATCAGTGGTGACCCCACACTATGCTGCGTCAGTGGTGACCCCACACTATGCGTCAACGATGACCCCACACTATGCTGCGTCAGTGGTGACCCCACACTATGCCGCGTCAATGGTGACCCCACACTATGCTGCGTCAGTGGTGACCCCACACTATGCTGCGTCAACGGTGACCCCACACTATGCTGCGTCAGTGGTGACCCCACACTATGCTGCGTCAACGGTGACCCCACACTATGCTGCGTCAGTGGTGACCCCACACTATGCTGCGTCAATGGTGACCCCACACTATGCTGCGTCAGTGGTGACCCCACACTATGCTGCATCAGTGGTGACCCCACACTATGCTGCGTCAATGGTGACCCACACTATGCTGCGTCAATGATCCACACTATGCTGCGTCAATGGTGACCCCACACTATGCTGCGTCAGTGGTGACCCCACACTATGCTGCATCAGTGGTGACCCCACACTATGCTGCGTCAGTGGTGACCCACACTATGCTGCGTCAATGATGACCCACACTATGCTGCGTCAATGATGACCCACACTATGCTGCGTCAATAGTGACCCCACACTATGCTGCGTCAGTGGTGACCCCACACTATGCTGCGTCAGTGGTGACCCCACACTATGCTGCATCAGTGGTGACCCCACACTATGCTGCGTCAATGGTGACCCACACTATGCTGCGTCAATGATGACCCACACTATGCTGCGTCAATGGTGACCCCACACTATGCTGCGTCAATGGTGACCCACACTATGCTGCGTCAACGGTGACCCCACACTATGCTGCGTCAATGGTGACCCCACACTATGCTGCGTCAATGGTGACCCCACACTATGCTGCGTCAATAGTGACCCCACACTATGCTGCGTCAATGGTGACCCCACACTATGCTGCGTCAATGGTGACCCCACACTATGCTGCGTCAATGGTGACCCCACACTATGCTGCGTCAATGGTGATCCCACACTATGCTGCGTCAATGGTGACCCCACACTATGCTGCGTCAATGGTGACCCACACTATGCTGCGTCAGTGGTGACCCCACACTATGCTGCGTCAGTGGTGACCCCACACTATGCTGCATCAGTGGTGACCCCACACTATGCTGCGTCAATGGTGACCCACACTATGCTGCGTCAATGGTGACCCACACTATGCTGCGTCAATGGTGACCCCACACTATGCTGCGTCAATGGTGACCCCACACTATGCTGCGTCAATGGTGACCCACACTATGCTGCGTCAATGGTGCCCCCACACTATGCTGCGTCAATGGTGCCCCCACACTATGCTGCGTCAATGGTGACCCACACTATGCTGCGTCAATGGTGACCCACACTATGCTGCGTCAATGGTGACCCACACTATGCTGCATCAATGGTGACCCCACACTATGCTGCATCAATGGTGACCCCACACTATGCTGCGTCAATGGTGACCCACACTATGCTGCGTCAATGGTGACCCCACACTATGCCGCGTCAATGGTGACCCCACACTATGCTGCGTCAATGGTGACCCACACTATGCTGCATCAATGGTGACCCCACACTATGCTGCATCAATGGTGACCCCACACTATGCTGCGTCAATGGTGACCCCACACTATGCTGCGTCAATGGTGACCCCACACTATGCTGCGTCAATGGTGACCCCACACTATGCTGCGTCAATGGTGACCCCACACTATGCTGCGTCAATGGTGACCCACACTATGCTGCGTCAACGGTGACCCACACTATGCTGCGTCAATGGTGACCCACACTATGCTGCGTCAATGGTGACCACACTATGCTGCGTCAACGGTGACCCACACTATGCTGCGTCAATGGTGACCCACACTATGCTGCGTCAATGGTGACCCACACTATGCTGCGTCAATGGTGACCCACACTATGCTGCGTCAATGGTGACCCCACACTATGCTGCGTCAATGGTGACCCACACTATGCTGCGTCAATGGTGACCCACACTATGCTGCGTCAATGGTGACCCACACTATGCTGCGTCAATGGTGACCCACACTATGCTGCGTCAACGGTGACCCACACTATGCTGCGTCAATGGTGACCCACACTATGCTGCGTCAATGGTGACCCACACTATGCTGAGTCAACGGTGACCCACACTATGCTGCGTCAATGGTGACCCACACTATGCTGCGTCAATGGTGACCCACACCTATGCTGCGTCAACGGTGACCCACACTAATGCTGCGTCAATGGTGACCCACACTATGCTGCGTCAATGGTGACCCACACTATGCTGATCAACGGTGACCCACACTATGCTGCGTCAATGGTGACCCACACTATGCTGCGTCAATGGTGACCCACACTATGCTGCGTCAACGGTGACCCACACTATGCTGCGTCAATGGTGACCCACACTATGCTGCGTCAATGGTGACCCACACTATGCTGCGTCAATGGTGACCCACACTATGCTGCGTCAACGGTGACCCACACTATGCTGCGTCAATGGTGACCCACACTATGCTGCGTCAATGGTGACCCACACTATGCTGCGTCAAACGGTGACCCACACTATGCTGCATCAATGGTGACCCACACTATGCTGCATCAATGGTGACCCACACTATGCTGCATCAATGGTGACCCCACACTATGCTGCATCAATGGTGATAGTGAATACACTGCCCAAAATAATGAAGGAATAAGACAAGGTTGAACTTATCGGTCTGTGAATTTGAACGAAACTCTCGAGTCACTCTTAGATGGCGATGGCGCCAAGAGACGATGGGGTGTTTTCGGAGAGCTTTATCTCAACTTAATACAGCTTTATCATAGATTTACAGCTTTATCATAGATTTACACAGCTTTATCACCAAAGCTTCTTCTGGCACTTAGTGCCTTCTTGCATCGCTGCTGAAGTGTCGTGTTAACAAGTGTCACCCTCCCTGGAGGGTGACACTTGTTAACACTGTCATAACAGTGTCAGGAAGCCTGATAAACGTTTTGCACTCTGGTCACTTCCGCTGACACCACCTGTCACCACTCAACAAGGAGGAAGTATAGCCAGAGCGGAGGAAGTTCCTTAGACTGGGAAGGTTAGCCAGAACTTCCAGAGAGAAATGTAATAATTACTGTTAGGGGAGAGGAGTGAGGGAGGGGAGAGAGAGGGGAGGGGGAATGAGTGTCACAAGGGCACAGTGCAGTGAGAGGTGGAGGTGATGGAGGGGGGAGGGGGAAGACCAGGTGAGATGTTGACATGGTGTTCTCTTATTGTACCCAGGGTGACCCTGCTTTACACAAGGTCTGTCTTGCGCTTTCTCCCATATGTCTCACTCCAATACGTTATGGTAGTGTGTGTATCTATATCTCTCACTCTACTGTTATAGTAGTGTGTGAATCATATCTCTCACCCCAGTGTTATCATAGTGTGTGGATCACATCTCTCACTCTAGTACGTTGTTAGGTAAGTCTGTCATCAGACCCTCCAGTATCTTCCATGTGTATATTATGAGGACTCTATATCCTCCACTCGCAAGAGTACATTCCCAGTACTCTGAGAAGGTTTTCAGTAAGGTAGGTACACATTCTGGGTGATGTCAATCTGGTTTAATAACCAGAAGATTGCAAGAGATGGCAGGAAATAATCTTACATACAAGGTGAGAGCATTTACAGGATGGCGAACAGTGTGCACCACATACTGACACACTTCACAAACAACACTGGAAATAAGTCACTGACTTTGGGTTATCCTGGAGAATAATTTAGACACACATGCTGCTATGTAGGATGATTTATGTAATTATATGTTCACTTGTACCTAAACAAAG
The DNA here is from genome assembly GCF_026875155.1 of Cherax quadricarinatus. Taxonomy (NCBI): domain Eukaryota; kingdom Metazoa; phylum Arthropoda; class Malacostraca; order Decapoda; family Parastacidae; genus Cherax; species Cherax quadricarinatus. The sequence continues at coordinate 16,058,184 of NC_069495.1, read as the reverse complement.
TTAAGACAAGCTGGGAACAGTAAGATGGTGAGGAGGACTCTCACCCACCTACACCCACCCACCCACACCATCACCTTGGTAAATCTTAAGACTTTACGATTGAGAGGAATGAAAAGGTAAAGAGCAGGAAGTGGACTCAGAGGTGAAGTGGTGCCACTATGAGGTAACGAAGAGGGGGAAAGAGAAGGTGAAAATGCGAGGGGAAAGAGAAGGTGAAAATGAGAGGGGAAAGAGAAGGTGAAAATGAGAGAGGAAAGAGAAGTTGAAAAAAAAAAAACAGAAGGGCTAAAAGGATGAGAGTAGAAGGAAGATATGAGAAGGAAGAATGGGAGAGAAGATGGGTTGCAGTGAGGAAGGAGAAGGGAGGAAGAGAAGGGTAGGCGAGAGGTGGGAGACGCTGGATGACACTGATGAGTGGGAAATACATGGGAGAGGGAGGGGGGATGAAGTAGTGGGAGGCACCTTGAGGCAGCTGACAAATTAGTTGAGTGGGCAGGTGGGACACAGGTGGCACTATAATAGGTGCCAGCACCAGCACAATATTCCTCCACCACCTTCCCCACTTACTGTATCAACGAGATATAGTAACGTGTGGAATCACAGGGGGAGTTGAATGATAGCTCTAGGCCTTTCGTGTTGCAGTCAACACATCAGGAGCTTACAATGTTGCAGAAATGAGCAGTTAGTAAGGGCAGACTCATTCAGTGTCGTAACAGCCTGGTTCATCTGCCACTGTTGACAAATATCAGTCAAGCAAATTGTTACCAAGTGGAGTAGTTGTGACGGGTAAGATGACAGGTTTTGACATGTAAGATAACAGGTTTCTCCCACTCCATCACATACAGTCTCCATCACATACACTGCCTTCATCACATAATATACACTGCCTTCATCACATCACATATACTGCATTCATCACATCACATATACTGCCTTCATCACATCACATACACTGCCTTCATCACATCACATATACTGCCTTCATCACATCACATACACTGCCTTCATCCCATCACATATACTGCCTTCATCACATCACATATACTGCCTTCATCACATCACATACACTGCCTTCCTCACATCATATACACTGCCTTCATCACATACGCTGCCTTCATCACATACACTGCCTTCATCACATCACATACCCTGCCTTCATCACATCACATACACTGCCTTCATCACATCACATATACTGCCTTCATCACATCACATACACTGCCTTCATCACATCACATATACTGCCTTCATCACATACACTGCCCTCATCACATCACATACACTGCCTTCATCACATCACATACACTGCCTTCATCACATCACATACACTGCCTTCATATCACATACATTGCCTTCATCACATCACATACTGCCTTCATCACATCACATACACTGCCTTCATCACATCACATACACTGCCTTCATCACATCACATACATTGCCTTCATCACATCACATACACTGCCTTCATCACATCACATGCACTGCCTTCATCACATACGCTGCATTCATCACATCACATACACTGCCTTCATCACATCACATGCACTGCCTTCATCACATACGCTGCCTTCATCACATACGCTGCATTCATCACATCACATACACTGCCTTCATCACATCACATGCACTGCCTTCATCACATACGCTGCCTTCATCACATCACATACCCTGCCTTCATCACATCACATACACTGCCTTCATCACATCACATACACTGCCTTCATCACATCACATACCCTGCCTTCATCACATCACATACCCTGCCTTCATCACATCACATATACTGCCTTCATCACATCACATATACTGCCTTCATCACATCACATACACTGTCTTCATCACATCACATATACTGCCTTCATCACATCACATACACTGCCTTCATCACATCACATACACTGCCTTCATCACATCACATACACTGCCTTCATCACATCACATACACTGCCTTCATCACATATACTGCCTTCATCACATACACTGCCTTCATCACATCACATATACTGCCTTCATAACATCACATATACTGCCTTCATCACATACACTGCCTTCATCACATACACTGCCTTCATCACATCACATACACTGCCTTCATCGCATCACATACTGCCTTCATCACATACACTGCCTTCATCACATACACTGCCTTCATCACATCACATACACTGCCTTCATCACATCACATACACTGCCTTCATCACATACACTGCCTTCATCACATCACATACACTGCCTTCATCACATCACATATACTGCCTTCATCACATCACATACACTGCCTTCATCACATCACATACACTGCCTTCATCACATCACATGCACTGCCTTCATCACATCACATATACTGCCTTCATCACATCACATACACTGCCTTCATCACATCACATACACTGCCTTCATCACATCACAGATACTGCCTTCATCACATCACATATACTGCCTTCATCACATCACATATACTGCCTTCAACACATCACATACACTGCCTTCATCACATCACATACACTGCCTTCATCACATCACATATACTGCCTTCATCAAATCACATATACTGCCTTCAACACATCACATACACTGCCTTCATCACATCACATATACTGCCTTCAACACATCACATACACTGCCTTCATCACATCACATATACTGCCTTCAACACATCACATACACTGCCTTCATCACATACACTGCCTTCATTCTCTGGAAAGACTGACAGCATACAGTTCTGGAGTAAATCAGAACTATTCTCATATACCACGCACACACCGCCAGTATTTCCAGGGATGGAATGGATAGAGGGAGCGTAACTCTAATTTCACGATCTGACTATGAGATTAATCTTGAGTAAGAGAATCCTGAGCACGTCAGCCATCACACTACACGGGCTTCTCATTGTCAGTTATTTAATACAGCACAGATGTGTATAGAGTATGATTGATTAGCAGGGGAGCCAGCCAGGTAGAAGAGAGTTCCAGGAAGGAGCGAGCCAGGTACGAGCGAGCCATGTAAGAGCGAGCCACGAAGGAGGTGACTACAAACTGGAGAAGGAGTGGATAGTTAATGGAAAGAGGACACAAACAGAAGGTTTAGGTGTGGGTGTACCAGTGAACTAGAGTGGACCTGACTGGATTAGACCAGTAGGTGACTTAGACCTGCCTAGCATAGGGCAGTAGGCCTGCCCCATGCTTCCTTATGTTCTTCTGGAAGTGGGTGACGCACAGTTCTGAGGGCAGTGTGTGTGCTGTGACCCGGTGAGGTCAGTCAGGGTCACGGCGAGAGGGAGGTAAGGTGGCTATATCAAGATAAGTGAACACTGCCTCCAGGAATACTCACAGACAAACACTGAGGACAAAGCCACAACGGGTGACACACACACACACACACACACACACACACACACACACACACACACACACACACACACAACTAGCTTGAGTCACAGTCATAAACTTGATAATACTGGTTATGAACGAGCCAATATTGGATTTTTTTCTTTTTTTTTTTTGGGTGGGAGGGGGCCAGATTTTAGTAGAAATATTTAGCGGAGACAAGTCTAATGTTACTGTTTAAATTTTGATGTTGAAGATAAGTCATTCGTATTACTAGTCAGAAATACAAGTACTAAATAAAAGACAATAACACAACACCATCACAACACAATATTAACATCACAACACAATATTAACAACACCATCACAACACAATATTAACAAACACCACAAGAGAACAGATACACTCAAGAGTAACAATGAACTTAAACCAAGTTTATGGTGTTAAACACCATGACTTATGATGAGCCGAGACCTGCATGAACACCAGACCTCAGTAGACCACAAAACAACACCAGACCTCAGTAGACCACAAAACACCAGACCTCAGTAGACCACAAAACAACACCAGACCTCAGTAGACCACAAAACAACACCAGACCTCAGTAGACCACAAAACAACACCAGACCTCAGTAGACCACAAAACAACACCAGACCTCAGTAGACCACAAAACAACACCAGACCTCAGTAGACCACAAAACAACACCAGACCTCAGTAGACCACAAAACAACACCAGACCTCAGTAGACCACAAAACAACACCAGACCTCAGTAGACCACAAAACAACACCAGACCTCAGTAGACCACAAAACAACACCAGACCTCAGTAGACCACAAAACAACACCAGACCTCAGTAGACCACAAAACAACACCAGACCTCAGTAGACCACAAAACAACACCAGACCTCAGTAGACCACAAAAACAACACCAGACCTCAGTAGACCACAAAACAACACCAGACCTCAGTAGACCACAAAACAACACCAGACCTCAGTAGACCACAAAACAACACCAGACCTCAGTAGACCACAAAACACCACCAGACCTCAGGAGACCACAATACAACACCAGACCTCAGTAGACCACAAAAACACCAGACCTCAGTAGACCACAAAACAACACCAGACCTCAGTAGACCACAAAACAACACCAGACCTCAGTAGACCACAAAACACCACCCGACCTCAGGAGACCACAATACAACACCAGACCTCAGTAGACCACAAACAAAACCAGACCTCAACACACCATAAACTCAAGTTAGACCTCAACACACTATAAACTCAAGTTAGACCTCAACACACTATAAACTCAAGTTAGACCTCAACACACCATAAACCAAGTTAGACCCAACACACTATAACTCAAGTTAGACCTCAAACACACCATAAACTCAGTTAGACCTCAAAAAACACCATAAACTCAAGTTAGACCTCAACACACCATAAACTCAAGTTAGACCTCAACACACCATAAACTCAAGTTAGACCTCAACACACCATAAACTCAAGTTAGACCTCAACACACCATAAACTCAAGTTAGACCTCAACACACCATAAACTCAAGTTAGACCTCAACACAACCATAAACTCAAGTTAGACCTCAACACACCATAAACTCAAGTTAGACCTCAACACACCATAAACTCAAGTTAGACCTCAGCTCTGTGCAGCCTCATACAAACTTAGCCACGAGGGTTAATCAAGACAATTTATTAATTTATTTTTAAAAAAACAAGTCACTACAAATTACAACTTTACAAAGCCAGGAAGACAGAACAAAACAATCTTAAAGTAGGTCCAGCAAGACAGTGCAGTGTCACTAGCAACTTGCTCAAGACACATACTATTGCAGTGTCACTAGCAACTTGCTCAAGACACATACTATTGCAGTGTCACTAGCAACTTGCTCAAGACACATACTATTGCAGTGTCACTAGCAACTTGCTCAAGACACATACTATTGCAGTGTCACTAGCAACTTGCTCAAGACATACTATTAAAGCAAACAAGAGAAGATGCAGACTGGAAAGACAGAGGGTCCGTGTACAGAGCTCAACTCTGCCTCACTCTCGTAAACGCCAGTTTTCTCTCTCCTTACAATGAGAGATTTGTTCATATCTTCGTGGATTGTAAACTTAGTTACTCTGGTGTAATCCTAAAGGGGTATATCCACACACCTACACACACACACTAATATAATAATATTTTATATATATATATATATATTATATATATATATATATATATATATAATATATATATTATATATATATATATATACACAATAAGATCACAGTAAACAGGTGATTTCAGAATATGCAAAACAACCACTCTGAAAGAATAGAGAAATTCCAAGCGCTTTCGTGACTACTCACATTATCAAGGAACTATGAAAGTAAAGCATCCAAGGAAGCTATATAAGGGGTCTGGCCAACACCTCACTATCGGATCCCACAACGGTTAAACACCTGACGCGCGCCGACCCAACTGGACAGGTCCTTTGCACAACTCACCAACAAACTATTCTACCCAAGAAAATTTAAAAATTATTATTTGTCCAGTGTATTATTAAATTCTTCCCAAATTTGGTTTATATAAATTAGGTTTATATAAATTAGATCCATTTATAATTAATAGAATTTGGGAAGAATTTAATAATACACTGTACAAATAATAATTTTTATATTTTCTTGGGTAGAATAGTTTGTTGGTGAGTTGTGCAAAGGACCTATCCAGTTGGCTCGCCGCGCGTCAGGTGTTTAACCGTTGTGGGATCTGATAGTGAGGTGTTGGCCAGACCCCTTATATAGCTTCCTTGGATGCTTTACTTTCATAGTTCCTTGATAATGTGAGTAGTCACGAAAGCGCTTGGAATTTCTCTATTCTTTCAGAGTGGTTGTTTTGTATATATATATATATATATATATATATATATATATATATATAAATATATATATAATATATAATGAATTGCATCTCAGTGTACATACATTGAGAGGCTGGCATTTCTCAGTGTATACTTAAGTCAGATGTGTATATTTGTGTATATGTATTAAGACGTGGGCATGTTTTAGTATGTATACAATGAGAAGTGTAGATCTCTCACTGTATACATACACTAGATTACCTTAGTACTAATTTTAAAGATTAAAGTATTGCTGACGTTAATGTTCCAGGTGACTTACAGCCTTTGACCCACAGACAAGCGACTGGCTGTTAAACTACCTAACGTTAGAGGCTGGGTTGTCCACAACATAGCATCTAGAACAATAACAAAAAGGCACAATACCGTGACTGGAACGATACACAAATAACCCGCACATAAAAGAGAGAAGCTTACGACGACGTTTCGGTCCGACTTGGACCATTTACAAAGTCACACTGTGACTTTGTAAATGGTCCAAGTCGGACCGAAACGTCGTCGTAAGCTTCTCTCTTTTATGTGCGGGTTATTTGTGTATAGCATCTAGGTTCTGTTCACTGCTAACACCTACAACATCAGTACCAGCAGTGCTGCAATGGTCACTGCTACCAACACCCACTCTCACACTACCAGCAGTACCTGGACCTGGAGTTTACCTGGAGAGAGAGTTCCGGGGGTCAACGCCCCCGCGGCCCGGTCTGTGACCAGGTTTCCTGGTGGATCAGAGACTAATCAACCAGGCTGTTACTGCTGGCTGCACGCAATTCAACGTCCGAACCACAGCCCGGCTGGTCAGGTGCCGACTTTAGGTGCTTGTCCAGTGCCAGCTTGAAGACTGCCAGGGGTCTATTGGTAATCCCCCTTATGTATTCTGGGAGGCAGTTGAACAGTCTCGGGCCCCTGACACTTATTGTATGGTCTCTTAACGTGCTAGTGACACCCCTGCTTTTCATTGGGGGGATGTTGCATCGTCTGCCAAGTCTTTTGTTTTCGTTGTGAGTGATTTTCGTGTGCAAGTTCGGTACTAGTCCCTCTAGGATTTTCCAGGTGTATATAATCATGTATCTCTCCCGCCTGCGTTCCAAGGAGTAACGGTTCAGGAACTTCAAGCGCAATGCTCACTGCTAGCAACACCCACACACTACCAGCAGTGCTGCAATGGTCACTGCTACCAACACCCACATACTACCAGCAGTGCTGCAGTGGTCACTGCTGCTGCTACCAACACCCACACACTATCAGCAGTATTGCAGTGGTCACTGCTGCTACTACCAACACCCACATACTACCAGCAGTGCTGCAGTGGTCACTGCTGCTGCTACCAACACCCACACACTGCCAGCAGTGCTGCAGTGGTCAATGCTGCTGCTACCAACACCCACACACTACCAACAGTGCTGCAGTGGTCACTGCTGCTGCTACCAACACCCACACACTACCAGCAGTGCTGCAGTGGTCACTGCTGCTGCTACCAACACCCACACACTACCAGCAGTGCTGCAGTGGTCACTGCTGCTGCTACCAACACCCACACACTACCAGCAGTGCTGCAGTGGTCACTGCTGCTGCTACCAACACCCACACACTACCAGCAGTGCTGCAGTGGTCACTGCTGCTGCTACCAACACCCACACACTACCAGCAGTGCTGCAGTGGTCACTGCTGCTGCTACCAACACCCACACACTACCAGCAGTGCTGCAGTGGTCACTGCTGCTGCTACCAACACCCACACACTACCAGCAGTGCTGCAGTGGTCACTGCTGCTGCTACCAACACCCACAAACTACCAGTAGTGCTGCAGTGGTCACTACTGCTGCTACCAACACCCACCACTCACACACTTAACTCATTCCAACAAAGAAATGCTTCAACTGAAAAGATCCCCCTCACGGTTGAGATAATAAGAGTGGTAAACTCGCCACCAAGGTCACCATAGTTCCTCACCACTCACCAGCCCAAGATTGAAGGGGATCACCAACCTAAAGTATATCTTCGGGGTAATAACCCAGGATAGCCTACCAAGCGTAGCTTATTTTTTACCAGGGTTACTTGGTCCTCTTCCCCAGGATGCCATCTATAACAGTACCGTAATTCCCTGGTACAAGGCCCCGCTTATACAGCAGGTTAGGTTCCGGGCTACCGCTGTAAAGCGAAACAGACTTTTTTCACTTTCAAATGCATAAAAAATACATATACAGTACACACATTACTTACAATAAAATATTTTCGTCCTTAGCTTATAGTGAGTAGTAAATATATTTGTTGTAAGGAGTCTGAATATATGAAGACTGAGGATAAACTGCTGTATTAACGAAACTCTGTAAAGCGAGGCTCTCCTGTACCTATTTACTGACTAGATCAACTGGGATAGCAGGTGTAAAGAGTGCTACACACAAGCTTCACCTATGTCTTGTTTATGTGCCAGGGGTCTTTGATACACTGAGGATGTCACAGTCTTGACATCAGTGTCAGGGATCCTTGACACTCAAACTGAGGATGTCACAATCTTAACAGCAACATCAGTGTCAGGGATCCTTGACACTGAGGATGTCACAATCTTGGCAGCAACATCAGTGTCAGGGATCCTTGACACTTACACTGAGGATATCACAATCTTGACAGCAGCATCAGTGTCAGGGATCCCTGACACTTACACTGAGGATGTCACAATCTTAACAGCAACATCAGTGTCAGGGATCCTTGACACTGAGGATGTCGCAATCTTGACAGCAACATCAGTGTCAGGGATCCTTGACACTTACAATAAGGATGTCACAATCTTGACAGCAACATCAGTGTCAGGGATCCTTGACACTTACACTGATGATGTCACAATCTTGACAGCAACATCAGTGTCAGGGATCCTTGACACTTACACTGAGGATGTCACAATCTTAACAGCAACATCAAAGAGACTGGACCTCGTCAACTGGGAATTCCTGTATGTTGTTACAATCATGCTTGAACCTCCTTTCTGCAACACTGCAAAAAAATGGACTTAATGAAGAGTTAATAAAATATTGTATATGAAAGTAAAGATTGGGAAGTGTTGGGAGTCTTGCCAGGTGTGATGATCCTGAGGTGAGAGTCACCTGGCCACACCTAGGTGAAGCTGGTGCTCGCATCTTAATTACTGAAGCACTTCCAGGTATCTCCAGGTGACCAGGAGTGTGGAGCATACTCATCACACACACACCTCACTAATTCTCTCACTCTTGCACACACACACACACACACACACACACACACACACACACACACACACACACACACACACACACACACACACACACACACAGAGCTCCCCACGCTCACACCCACACAGCTTCACAACATGGATGACTCTAGCATTATTCAACACAGCCAGAGCAGCAGCAGCTGGAGCAGCAGCAGCTGGAGCAGCAGCAGCTGGTGGTAGTGGTAGGTGGTGGTAGGTGGTGGTGGTGGCAGGTGGTGGCGGACAATCATGCCATCACAGCTCACAGAAAGCACAACAAACGCCACTAAAGACAGAATTTATGTCAAAAAAAAAAACACGTTAAACTAGAGAGAGCTCAATGTGCCTCATGGATGAGCTCAAGAAGATATTAAATCTCCTTTAAGGATTACATTAAGAAAGTACTTTATCTACTTGAAGGAAGTGGCCAAATACTGCCCCTCCTTCAAGGAAGAGCTTATGGAGGTACTGCCCCTCCTTCAAGGAAGACCTTAGGGAAGTACTGCCCCTCCTTCAAGGAAGAGCTTAGGGAAGTACTGCCCCTCCTTCAAGGAAGGTTTTCAGTAAGGTTTCACATTTTGGGGGTTATTCAATCCGGGTTTAATAACCAAAATTTTAATTTCAAAATCCAAAAAATTCCTTTCATACAATACATTTTACATCAACATGTGCCCAAAATACTAACCTTAAACAAACAACCGGGAAATAAATCACTGCCTTTTTACCTGGAAGGTAATTTAACTCACTCCCTTTATTTATATTTATTAATTATATGCCTTTTAACAAACAAAGTTAAACAACTAACCCCTGTTAAAATAAAACTCCTTCACCCACCTAACCCCACAACCTCACCCTTTCATAAATTTTTTAAAAATCCTTAAATTTTACTTTAACTGAAAATAAAAGAACCCCCAAAGGGGTTTCAATAATTTACCCCCCAACCAATAACAAGTTAAAAAAATAGGTTAAAAAAATGCCAGGGGAAAAAAAAAGGTTAAATAAAAGGGGGGGGAAAAAATAAAAGGGGAAAAAAAAAGTTAACAAATAAAAAACGGGGCCCTAAAAGGTTTTCCCAATAATATGAAAAAAAATGAAAATTGGGGTTTTTTTGGGGGAAAGGGGAGGAAGAAATTTTGGGGAAAAATGGGAAACCTATGACACAAGAGTATTTCCAGGGAAAGGGGAATAAAGTTGGGGAGGAACCTTTTCAGCTGACAAAAATTAATTTTGGGGGGTGGGAACCTGGAAATTTTGGGGCCACACACAAAATTTCCCCCACCATTAAAACCCAACGTTTTAAGAGTTTTTGAAAAACGGGGAAACCGGGGGGAAAAGAGTTGAGGAAAGCCAGGTTTCGGGGCCCAAGTAAACCACCGGGGGGTGTTTAAAATTGGGGGAAATGGAATTTAAATAAAGGGGAAAAACCAATTTAGGGGGGGTTCCGTAATGGGGGCCGGGTTATTGCCCTGTTAAAATTAAACCTTGTAAAGGGGCAATTTGTTCCAATGTGTTTGGAAGGGGTAGAATTTGACAGGTTTTGTAGGTGGGGTTACGGGGTTTCCCCAAATAATTTCCTTTAAAAGTTAATAACACTCCCTTTCAAATTCACAAAAAATTAAAAACCCTGCCAAAAACACACAAAACCCCAACACCACCACCACAAACCCCACACACACAAAAACTCCCTTTATCACTTAAAACTTATATCGGGTTTTTAACACCAAAAACCGGGTTTTTTTTTTTTTTGGGGGGGGCCTTTTATAAAAATTTTTAAACCCAACAATCAAATGAAATTTGTGTTAATAAGCTTCCCTTTCGTAAAATACAAGTCTTTAAAACTTAAAAACCCCTTCACCAAATTTTAACCCTCCCTTTAACCCCTTTCAAAAAATTTAAAAACCCCCCCAAAAAATATTCACATTACCCCTTAAAAAACATTCCTTTAAATATTCCTCACCATCAATTTTTAACCCTTAAAACCAAAAATATTAAAACCCCTCACAAAAAATGTTTAAACCCCATCAAAACAATTTTAACCCCTTTCCACAAAAAAATTTAAATCACAAACTTTTTAACCCCTTAAAAACATTTTTCCTTAAACCACTTTTCCACTTTCACCCTTTTTAAAAATAAAAATTTAATCCTTTTTAAACAAAATAAAACCTTTCCCAAAATATTCCCCTTTTACAATCCTTTTCACTTCAAATCTTTTCCCATCAAAAAACCTTTTTCACCCCTTTTCCTTTTAACTCCTTCACAAAAACCTATTAACCCTTTTTCATAAAGTTTCCTTAAAAATAAATTTCCTCATTCAAAAACTTTTACCCCATAAAAACTTTTTAAAAATTCCAAAACAAAATTTCAATCCTAATCTTTAAACCCCTTCCTCACTTTTAAAAACCCCTCCTTAAAATCATTTTTCCCCTTTACCCCTGCCTTAAATCAAAATTTCCCTTTACAATTTTTTCATCAAAACAAATTTCCCGTTCTTAACTCAAAAATATCCCAAAATAAAACACAATAATCCTTCCACACCCTAAAAAACCCTTAAAACCCCAATCCCCCTTAACCCCCAAAAAAAAACCAACAAAACCCCTTCAAAAAACCCCCCAAACCCCCCCCCCCCCAAAAACCCCCAAAACAAACACTCCCATCACCCCAAAACATTTCCCACACACCCCTTTTTAAAATTCCTTTAACTAATCCCCCCAAACCCCCAAATTTTACCCTTAAAAAAATTCCCCTTCAAAAATAAAAACCTCCCCAACCTTTTTTAAAATTACCCAAAATAAAAAACCCCTCCCAAAACAAAATAACCCCTCCCTTTTTTCCCCAAATAAAAAATTTACCCCCACCCAAAAAATAAAAACCCCTTTAAACACAAATTTCACAAAAATTTAACCCTTAAAATAAAAATATTAACCCCTTTCAAAAACCAAAATAATAACCCCTCCCTCTTTAACACCCTTCACACACAAAAATTCCCATCAAAACCACAATATTTCACCCAACCCCAATAACACCTTAAAATAAAATTTAACCCTTAAAACAAAATAATAAACCTTAACAATAAATTTTAACCCTTCACCCCCCCTCCCCCATCACCCCCCCAAAAAACATCCAAAAAAACCAATCTTTCCCATCTTAAATTCACAAATTCCCATCACCCACTTTTAACCCTTTACAACAAAATAAAAACCCTTCAACAAAAAACCCCTTTACACCCCTTTAAAATCCAAAATCAAAAATAAAAACCCTTAAAAAACAAAAAAACCCAATTAAACCCCTTTCCCACCCAATAAACCCAACAACCCATAACCCCCTTCCAAAAACATCAAAATACAAAAAAAATTCCCCACATCAAACCCCCCCTTTAACCAAAACAAAAACCCTTTAAAACACTTTCAAAAAAATCCCAAAAAAATTTTAACACCCAAAAAATTTCCAAACCCCTTTTTCTTCAAACAACCCCACTAATAAACCCCCCAAAACCCCCAAAAAAACCCCCAAAATATAAAACCAAACCAATTTTTCCCATCACAAAATTTAAACCTTAAAAAATTTTAAACCCACCACCCAAAAAACTACACCCTTCCAAAAAATTTTTTTAAACCCAAAATTTAATAAATTTTTTTCCCAAACCCAATATAAAAAAATCCAAAAAAAAATATCCCAATACCAAAAAATTTTCACCACAAACACAAAATTAAAAATAAAAAATATTAAAAACAAACAAAAATTAAAAATTTTAAACCTTTTAACCCAATCCCAAATTTTAACCAAAAAATATTAAACCTTCAAAAAAATATTCCCTTTCCCAATTTCCTAAAAAAATTTTAACCCAAACCAAAACACTTTTCCTTACCCAAATATTAAAAATCACCAAATAATCCCTTTTAAAAAATTTAAAAACCATCCCCAAATTAACAACCAAACACTAAACAAACCCAAAAACTTTAAAAACCAAAAACCTCAAAAACCCACAAAACAAAAACACAACCAAAAACAAAAAACAACCACAAAAACACAAAAACCCCAACTACTTTAACCCCAAAAATCTTTTAAACCCCTTAAAAAACTTTCAAACCCCATCCAAAAAAATTTTTTTCCTTTTTTTTTTTAAAAAACCAATTTTAAAAAATTTTTACAAAAACAATTTTCCCTTTTTAAAAAATTTTTAAAAATAAAATTTTTTAAAAAAAAAATCAAAAACAATATAAAAAAAACAATAAAAAAAACCCCAACCCACAACAAAATTTTAAAATTCACAAAACCAAATTTTTAAAACACCTTCACAACACAATTTTAAACCAAACCCAAAATATTAAACAAATAAAACCAAAAATTTAACCCAAAATTTTTAAAAACCCAATTTTATTTTAAACACCATAAAAAAAAATTTTAACAACCCTTCCAAACCCACAAAAAAAACATTACCACAAAAAAAACCCACCCAACCCTTTTAAAAAAAACACCATACCCAAAAACCCAAAAATTTCAAAAACCAAATTTTAAAATAAAACACAAAAACAACAACAAAACTAAAAAACCCCCACAAAACAAAAACCAAACCCTCAAACCCAAAAAAAAAACACAAACCTATTAAACCACAAAACAAAAAACCCATAACCACAAAACAAAAAAACCAACCTTAAAAACCCAAAACAAATAAAACCCACCCCAAAAACCCCACAAAAACAACACCTAACCCAAAATAAACAAAAAAACCAAAAAACAAAAACCTAAAGGGGAAAAAACAAAAACAAAACCCCAAAGCCCTTTGGGGGTTGGGGAAAACCCAAAAAAAACCAGACCCAGTGGGCCCCACAAAACAACCCCAAAACCTCAGTAGACCAAAAAACAACCCCCCAAAGACCTCAGTAGACCACAAAAAAAACCCAGACCTAAGTGCCAAAAAACAACCCCAGACCCAGTAGCCCAAAACAACACCAGCCCTCATTTGACCACAAAACAACCCCCAAGCCCCTCAGTAGACAAAAAAACCCCAAAACCCTGCCCAAAAATAAGTCCACAAAACAACACCAGACCTCAGTAGACCCAAAAACACCGACCCCCTTTTAGCCCAAAAAACCCAAAACCAGCCTAAAGAAGCCCAAAAACAAAATATAAAAAAAACAAAAACCTCAGTAGCCCACAAAAAAAACCCCCCGCCCTCGGAAAAACCACAAAACAACACCGACCTCAGTGCCCAAAAACAAACCGGGCCCCCAAAAAACCCCCAAAAACCTAAATTTAGCCCCAAAAAAAAACAAAACCCTAAATTTTGACCCAAAAAAACCCCCAAAACCTAAATTTAGACCCAAACCCCAACCTAAATTTAGCCCAATAAAACAAAACCCCCCTAAATTTAGACCAAAAACCCCAAAACCCGGGGACTCAACAACCAAAAAAAATCAATTTTGCCTAAACCACCCATAAAATTTAGGGGGTTTAATCAAAAAAATTTTTAATTTAATTTTAAAAAAATTTTAAAATTACTAATTTTACCCAAAAAAAACCCAAACTCAAAAGTTGGCCCAAACACCATTAATTTAAAAATTGCCTCAAACCCCATAAATTTAGTTAACCTTCCAAACCCCTTTAAATTAAAAGGTTAGACCTCAAACCCCAAAAATTTTCAAGTTTCCCTTTAAAAGGCCTTTTGCGGGTTAAATAAAAACTTCCCAAAGGGGGAACCAAACTATTATTAATTTAATTTTTAAAAAAAACGGTCTTACAATTTCAAAAACTTTAAATTGCCGGGAAAAGTAAAAAACCCAATCTTAAATTGGTAAAGCAAAACATTGCATTTGCCCACTAGCAACTTGTAAAGCCAAAATATATTGCAGTGTCCCCTAGAAATGGTAAAGGGCCCACTTACTATTGCGGGGCCCTTTTCCCAATTTGCTCAAGAAACATATATTGCAGGGGCACAAAGGAAATTTTTGCTCAAGAAAAATATATTCCCGTGTCCTAGAAACTTGTCAAGACAAAACTTTTAAAAGCAAACAAAAAGAAGATGCGGGATTAAAAGGAAAAAGGGTCCGTGTACGGCTAAAACTCTGCCCCCTTCTCGTAAACGCCAGTTTTTTTCTCCCCTTTTCAATGAGAGATTTGTTATATCTTCGTGGATTGTAAACTTAGTTACTTGGTTAACCCTAAAGGGGTATATCCACCCCCTACACAAACACAAAAATTATAAAATTATATATATATTTATATATAAAATTTTTTTAAATATTTTTTTTTATATATATTTTATATTTTATATATATACATTTTTAAGATCACAGTAAACAGGTGTTTTCAAAATATGCAAAAAACCACTCTAAAAGGGAAAGGGGAAATTTCCCAAGCGTTTTCGTGATACTCACTTATCAAGGAACTTTGAAAGAAAAAGCACCCAAGGGAAGCTTTAAAGGGGTCTGGCCAAAACCTCCTATCGGATCCACAAGGGGTTTAAACACCTGACGGGGCCCCGACCAACTGGCAGGCCCTTTGCACAACCACCAACAAAATTTTTAAACCAAAAAAATTTTAAAAAAATTATTATTTGCCCATTTGTATTATTAAATTTTTCCCCAAATTTGGTTTTTTTAAAAAATTAGGTTTTTATAAATTAGATCCATTTTTTAATTAATATTTTTGGGGAAAAAATTTTAATAATACACTGTAAAAAATAAAAATTTTTTTATTATTTTTTGGGGTTTTAGAATAGTTTGTTGGTGATTTTGTTGAAAAGGGAAACCTATCCAGTTGGCTCGCCGGGGTTTTCGGGGTTTTTAAACCCGTTGGGGGATCTGATTTTAGGTTGGCCAGACCCTTATATAGCTTCCTTGGTTGCTTTATTTATTTTTCCCCTTGATAAGGGGAGTGGCCGAAAGCGTTTGGGAAATTTCTCTATTCTTTCAGAGTGGTTGTTTTTGTTATATATATATTTATAAAATTTTATATATATTTTTATAAAATTTATATATAAAAATTTATATTTTAATTTTAAATTTTTTTGGCATCTCATTGTACTTTACATTGAGGGCTGGTTTTTTCTCAGTGTTTTATTAAGTCAGATGTGTTTTTTGTTTTTTATGTTTTAAAAGGACTGGGAATTTTTTTTGGTTGTATACAAGGGAAAAGTTTTGTCTCTCCTGTTTTACATACACTAGATTCCCTTGTTTAATTTTAAAGTTTAAAAGTATTGCTGACGTTAATGTTCCAGGTGATTACACCCTTGGGCCCCACAGAAAGCGACTGGCGGTTAAATTTACCTAAGGGTTGGGGCTGGGTTGTCCACAACATAGCATTTGAACAATAAAAAAAAGGACAATCCCGTGATTTGGAATTTTTAAAAAAAACCCCCGCACATAAAAGAGAAGTTTACGACGACGTTTGGGGGCCGACTTGGCCCATTTAAAAAGTCACCATGTGACTTTGTAAATGGCCCAAGTCGGCCCAAAAAGTCGCCCGTAAGCTTCTTCTTTTATGTGGGGGTTTTATTTTGTTATAGCATTGGGTTTCTGTTAAAGCAAAACACCTACAACTTCAGTCCAGCAGTGCTCCCAATGGTCATTTGTCCCAAAACCCCCAAACTCTAACATCCCAGCTTTTTACCGGGAAACCTGGGGGTTTACCGGGGAGGATTTTCCGGGGGGGTAACGCCCCCCCCGGCCCCGGTCTGTGACCGGGGTTTCCTGGGGGGAAAGAAAATAACCCAACGGCTTTTTTAATCGGGCTGCACGCAATTCAATTTCCAAAAACCAAGGGGGGGTTTTTTTAGGGGCCGCTTTAGGGCTTGTCCAGTGCCGTTTAAAGACCCCCCGGGGGTTTTGGGGAAATTTCCCCTTAGAAATTCTGGGGGCAGTTTTGAACAGTTCGGGCCCCGGGGAAAATTATTGTTTGGTTTTTAAAAACGTGCGGGCCCCCCTGTTTTTTCTTTGGGGGGGATTTTGGGCTTCGTTGCCAAGTCTTTTGTTTTCGTTGTGAGTGTTTTTCGGTGAAAAGTTCGGTACTAGTCCCTCTGGGATTTTCCAGGTGTTATAATCATGTATCTCCCCCGCCTGCTTTCCAAGGAGGAAAGGGTTCGGAAAAATTAAAGCGAAATGCCCCTTGCTGCAACACCCACACCAAACCAGCAGTGCTGCAATGGGTCACTGCCCCAACCCCCACTTTATTTCCAGCAGTGCTGCAGTGGTCACGCTGCTGCTCCCAAAACACCCCCCCTTATCAGCGTATTGCAGTGGTCACTGCTGCTACTCCCAAACCCACCCACATACTACCAGCAGTGCTGCAGTGGTCACTGCTGCTCCCTACCAACACCCACACTGCCAGCAGTGCTGCGGGTGGTCAATGCTCCCTGCACCAACCCCCAAAACACTCCCAAAACAGTGCTGCAGGGGTTTCACTGTGCTGCTCCCAAACCCCCAAACCACTCCCCAGCAGTGCTGCGTGGTCACTGCTGCTGCTAAAAAACCCACAAACTACCACGTGCGCGGGTCCTGTGCTGCTCCCAAAACCCCACACACTCCCAGCAGTGTTTGAAAGTGGTCACGGGCTGCTGTTTAAAAAACCCCCACCATCCCAGCAGTGCTGCGTGGTCCTGCGGGCTGTAAAAACCACCCACACACTCCAGCGGGTGCTGGTGGCCCAATGCTGCTGCTCCCAAACACCCCACACTTCCAAAGCGTGCGGCGGGGGCACTGTTTGCTGTTTAACCAACACCCCCCATTTTCCGCAGTGCTGCAGGGGGCATGTGCTGCTACCAAACCCAAAAAACTCCGGTGCTGCAGTGGTTCACTTTCTACCAACACCCCCACTCACCCCACTTAACTCTTTCCCAACAATGAAAATGCTTAAAACTGAAAAGATCCCCCTCCCCGGTTGGAAATAAGAGTGGTAAACTCGCCCCCAAGGTAAACCTTTTTCCTCACCACTCACCCCCCCAAGATTAAAGGGGATCCCCAAAACCTAAAGTATATTTGGGGGGTAAAAAAACCCAGGATACCCTCCCAAAGCGTAGCTTTTTTTTTTCCAAGGGTTATTGGTCCTTTTCCCCCAGGATGCCATCTTAAAGTCCCCGAATTCCCTGGTTACAAGGCCCCGTTTATAACAGGGGGTTTTAGGTTCCGGGTACCGTGTAAAGCGAAAACAGCCTTTTTTCCTTTAAAAATTGCTTTAAAAAATACATTACAGTACCACATTATTTAAAATTAAAAAAATTTTCGTCCTTAGCTTATAGTGGGTAGAAAATTTATTTGTTTTTGGGGAGTCTGAATATATGAAGTTGGGAAAAAAACTGCTTTTTTTAACAAAACTATGTAAAGCGGGGCCCTTTTGTACCTATTTACTGCCCTAGATCAACTGGGTTGAGGTTTTAAAAAAGTGTCACAAAAGCTTCCCCTTAGTCTTGTTTATGTGCCGGGGGGTCTTTGATACCTGAGGATGTCAAGTCTTGCATCGGGTTTTGGGTTTTCCTTGACACTCAAACTGAGGATGTACATCTTACACCCAACCCACCCAGTGTCAGGGACCCTTGAAAATGGGGGATGTCCCAATCTTGGCAGCAACATCGTGTAAAGGAAATCTTGAAATTTACATGGGTATCCTTTCTTGCCCCGCAGCTCAAGGGGTCGGGGTTTCCCTGACATTACACTGGGGGATGCCCAAATTTTAAACAGCCCCTCAGTGTCAGGGATCCTTGACATTGAGGATGTCGAAACCCTTGACAGCAAATCAGTGTCGGGGACCCTTGCCCCTTAAAATTTAAGGAATGTCACAATCTTGACAGCAACATCAGTGTCAGGGACCCTTGACACTTAAAAATGATGAGGTCAAAATTCTTAAAAGGGAAACCCTTCAGGGGTCAGGGACCCTTGCCCTTTTCACTGAGGATGTCAAAATTCTTAACAGAAACATAAAAAGAGATGGCCTCGCCCCAACGGGGAATTCCTGTATGTTGTTACAATCATGTTTTGAACCTCCTTTTTGAAAACCACTGCAAAAAAATGGATTTAAATTTGAAGATTTAAAATTAAAATTGTATATGAAAGTAAAGATTGGGAAGTGTTGGGAGTCTTGCCGGGGTGTGTGACCCTTTGAGGGGGGAGATTTCCCCGGGCCCCACCCCTAGGTGAAGCGGTGTCGATTTTAAATTTACTAAAGCATTTTCCGGGTATCTCCAGGTGCCAGGAGTGTGGAGCATACCCCATCACAAAACCCCACATCACTAATTCTCACCTTCACCCCACACCCCCAAACCCACCCCACCCCACACAACACACACAACACACCCCAAACAAAACCACACAACCCACACACACCACACACACCCCCACAAGCTCCCCACGCTAACCCCCCACCCACAGCTTCAAAACCCTTGGAGGACTCAGCTTTATTCAACACCAGAGCACCAGCAGCGGAGCAGCGCGTGGGGAGGGGGTTTAAAGTGGTAGGTGGTGGTAGGTGGGGGTTTGGTTGGGGGGTGGCGGACAAACTGCCCTCACAGCCCCACAGGAAAAACAACCCCAAAAAAAACGCCACTAAAGACAGAATTTTTTGTCAAAAAAAAAAAAAGTTAAAAATTTGAGAGAGCTCAATGTGCCTCATGGGGTGAGTCAAGAAAAATTTTTTAAAACTCCTTTTAAAGGGTTACATTAAGAAAGTACTTTAAAAAACTGAAGGAAGGGGGCCAAATTTTTTTCCCTCCTTTTAAGGGAAAAATTAGGGAAATACTGCCCTCCTTCAAGGGGAAAACCTTAGGGAAAGTACTGCCCTCTTCAAAGGGAAAAACCCTTAAAGGGGAGTACTGCCCCCCCTTTAAGGAAAAACCCTTTGGGAAGTTACTGCCCCCCCTTCAAGGAAGAACTTTTGGGAAAATTTCTGCCCTCCTTTTAAAGGAAGAATTAGGGGGGTACTGCCCCTCCTTCAAGGAAGAAATTTGGGAAAATACTGCCCCCCCTTCAAGGAAGGCTTAGGGGGGTTCTGCCCCCCCTTTTAAGGAAGAACCCTTTGGGAAGTAATGCCCCCCCTTCAAAGGGAAAAAGGCTTTGGGAAGTTTCTGCCCCCCCTTCAAGGAAGAACTTAGGGGGAAATACTGCCCCTCCTTAAGGAAGAGCTTAGGAAGGTTTCTGCCCCTCCTTCAAGGAAGATTAGGGGGGTACTGCCCCCCCTTCAAAGGGAAAAATTTTTTGGGGGTTTTGCCCCCCCTTTTAAGGGAAAAGCTTAGGGAAAATACTGCCCCTCCCTTTAAGGAAGAATTTTGGGAGTACTGCCCCCCAATTTTAAGGAAATTTGGAAAGTACTGCCCCCCCTTCAAAGGGAAAAAACTTTTTGGGAAGGGACGCCCCCCCTTAAGGAAGACTTAGGGAAATACTGCCCCCCTTCAGGAAGAAAATTAGGGAAGTTTCTGCCCCTCCTTCAAGGAAGAGGGTTAGGGAAGTACTGCCCCTCCTTCAAGGAAAAACTTAGGGAAAAAACTGCCCCCCCTTCAAGGGAAAAACTTAGGGAAGTACTTTCCCCTCCCCTTTAAGGAAAAAAACCCTTTTTGGGAAATACTGCCCCCCCTTCCCAAAGGGAAAAGCTTAGGGAAACTCCCTCCTTCAAGGAAGAACTTAGGGAAGTACTGCCCCTCCTTCAAGGAAGGCTTTTGGGAAGTACTGCCCCCCCTTCAAGGAAAAAATTTGGGGAAATACTGCCCCTCCCTTAAGGGAAAAGGAAGTGGGTTTCTGCCCCTCCTTAAGGAAGACCCTTTTGGGGAAGGTTTCTCCCCCTTTAAGGAAGAACCCTTTGGGAAAGGGACTGCCCCCCCTTTAAGGAAAGGTTTTTGGGGGGTTTCTGGCCCCCCCTTCAAGAAAAATTTAGGGAAGGTTTTGCCCCCCCTTCAAGGAAAAAATTTTGGGAAGTACTGCCCCCCCTTCAAGGAAGAACTTGGGAAGTACGGGCCCCCCCTTCAAGGAAAAACTTAGGAAGGGACTGCCCCTCCTTTTAAGGGGAAAAACTTAGGGAAAATATTTCCCCTTCCTTCAAGGGGAAAAACTTTGGGAAGTTTCTGCCCCTCCTTCAAGGAAGAGCTTTTGGGGAAAGTACTGGCCCCCCCTTCAAAGGGAAAACTTAGGGAAGGGACTGCCCCCCCTTCAAGGAAAAAGCTTTTTGGGGAAGGTACTGCCCCTCCTTCAAGGGGAAAAGGTTTTTGGGAAATTTCTGCCCCCCCTTCAAGGAAAGCCTTTTGGGGGGTACTGCCCCTCCTTAAGGAAAGCTTTTTGGGACCGGTTTTTGCCCCTCCCTTAAGGAAAGAGCTTTTGGGAAGTACTGCCCCTCCTTTTTAAGGAAGAGCTTTGGGAATTTCTGCCCTCCCCAAGGAAAGCTTGGGAAAATCTGCCCCCCTTTTAGGAAGAGCTTAGGAAATACTCCCCTCTTCAAGGAAGGGGCTTAGGAGGGAATGCCCCCCCCTTCAAGGGAAAAGGGTTAGGGAAGTACTGCCCCTCCTTTAAGGAAGAAACTTAGGGGGAAATAAATGCCCCTCCCTTTAAGGAAAAGGCTTAGGGAAAAATTTGCCCTTTTTCAAGGAAGGCTTAAAGGGGAAATAAATTTTTCCCCCTTCAAAAGGAAAGGGGCTTAGGGAAAAAATGCCCCTCCTTCAAGGAAGACTTTTTGGGAAATTTCTGCCCCCCCTTCAAGGAAGGGGCTTTTGGAAGTACTGCCCCTCCTTTTAAGGAAGGAAATTAGGGAAGTACTGGCCCCCTTAAAAAGGGGAATTAGGGAAGTACTGGGCCCCCCCTTCAAGGAAGAATTTTGGGGAAGTACTGCCCTCCTTCAAGGGAAAAACTTAGGGAAGTACTGCCCCCCTTAAGGAAGGGCTTAGGGAAGTATGCCCCCCCTTCAAGGAAGAGCTTAGGGAAGTACTGCCCCCCCTTCAAGGAAGAGCCCTTTGGGAAGTACGCCCCCTTAAGGAAAAAACTTAGGGAAGTACTTTCCCTCCTTCAAAAAGAACTTGGGAAGACTGGGCCCCCCCTTAAGGAAAAACTTAGGGAATTTTGCCCCTTTTCCCCAAAAGGGAAAAACTTTGGGAAATTCTGCCCCTCCCTTTAAAGGGAAAAGGGTTTGGGAAAAATACTGCCCCCCCCCTTTAAGGAAGAATTAGGGAAAAACTGCCCCTCCTTTTAAGGAAGAACTTTTGGGAAGTACTTTCCCCCCCTTCAAGGGGAAAACCTTTGGAAAGGGACTGCCCCTTTCAAGGGGAAAAATTTGGGGGGTACGCCCCCCCCCTTCCCGGAAAACTTAGGGGAAATACTGCCCCTCCTTCAAAGGGAAAAACCTTGGGAAATACTGCCCCCCCCTTAAGGAAGAATTAGGGAAAATACTGCCCCTCCTTCAAGGGAAAAATTTTGGGAAGTACGCCCTCCCTTTAAGGAAGAACTTAGGGAAGTAAATGCCCCTCCTTCAAGGAAGAACTTAGGGGAACTGCCTCCCCTTTAAAGGGGGGAACTTAGGGAATTTCTGCCCCTCCCTTTAAGGGGGCCCTTTGGGGAAAACTGCTCTCCCTTTAAGGAAGAACTTAGGGAAGTCTGCCCCCCTTTAAGAAAAACTTAGGTAAATACTGCCCCTCCTTCAAGGAAGAAATTAGGAAGTATGCCCCTCCTTCAAAGGGAAAAACCCTTTGGGGAAATACTGCCCTCATTCAAGGAAGAATTAGGGGGAAATAAATGCCCCCCCTTCAAAGGAAAAACTTAGGAAATACTGCCCCTCCCTTTAAGGGAAAAAACTTAGGGAAGTATGGGCCCCCCCTTTAAGGAAGAACTTTGGGGAAAAATACTGCCCCTCCTTCAAGGAAAAACTTAGGGAAGTACTGCCCCTCCTTTAAGGAAGAACTTAGGGGAAATTTCTGCCCCTCCTTCAAGGAAGAACTTAGGGAAGTACTTGCCCTCCTTCAAGGAAGGCTTTGGGAAGTATGCCCTCCTTAAGGAAGAACTTAGGGGAAATACTGCCCCCCCTTCAAGGAAGAAATTTGGGAAGTACTGGCCCCCCCCTTCAAGGAAAAAAATTTGGGAAATATGCCCCCCTTCAAGGAAGAATTAGGGAAGTACTTTCCCCTCCCTTTAAGGAAGAAAATTTGGGGAAAATTTTCTGCCCTCCCTTTAAGGAAGAACTTAGGGAAAATTTCGCCCTCCTTCAAAGGAAAGGGAAAATTTGGGAAGGACTGCCCCCTTCAAGGGAAAAATTGGGAATTAAATGCCCCCCCTTCAAAGGGAAAAACTTAGGAAGTACTGCCCCTCCTTCAAGGAAAAGGGAAATTAGGAAGGGACCCGCCCCCCCCCAAGGAAGAACTTAGGGGAATTTTCGCCCTCCTTCAAGGGAAAAAACTTAGGGGGAATTTCTGCCTTCCCTTTAAGGGAAAAAATTAGGGGAAATACTGGGCCCCCCTTCAAGGAAAAGCTTAGGAAGTATGCCCCCCTTCAAGGAAGAACTTAGGGAAATACTGCCCCTCTTCAAAGGGGGAAAACTTTTGGGAAGTAATGCCCCCCCCTTCAAGGAAAAATTGGGGAAGTACTGCCCTCCTTCAAGGAAGAAAAAAATTAGGGAAGTACTGCCCCTTTCCCTTTAAGGGAAGACTTAGGGAAGTTTCTGCCCCTCCTTCAAGGGGAAGGAATTTTGGAAAACTGCCCTCCCTTTAAGGAAGAATTAGGGGGGGTACTGCCCTCCTTTAAGGAAAAAATTTGGGGGGTACTGCCCCTCTTCAAGGAAGAACTTTGGGGAAATTCTGCCCCTCCTTCAAGGAAAAAACTTAGGGGAAATACTGCCCCCCCCCTTTAAAAGGGGAATTAGGGAAGTATGCCCCTCCTTTAAAAGGGAAAAACTTTGGGAAGTAAACCCCCCCCTTCAAGGGGGAACTTAGGGGTACTGCCCCTCCTTCAAGGAAGGCTTTTTGGGGAAATTTTGCCCCCTTAAGGAAGAGTTTGGGAAGTACTGCCCCTCCCTTTAAGGAGAGGGGAGGGAAGTTCTGCCCCCCCCTTAAGGAAGGGGGCTTTGGGGGAAATATGCCCCTTTCCCTTTAAGGAAAGGGGCTTAGGGAAGTTTGCCCCTCCTTCAAGGGAAAAACTTTTGGGAAGGAAATTGGGCCCCCCCTTCAAGGAAGGAAAAATTTTGGGGGGTACTGCCCCTCCTTCAGGGGGGACTTTGGGGAAGGGACTGCCCTCCCTTTAAGGAAGAACTTTAAAGGAAAATTTCTGCCCCCCCTTCAAGGAAGTCTTATGGAAAGGGCCCCCCCTCCCAAGGAAGACTTTGGGAAAAATACTGCCCCCCCTTCAAGGGGAAAATTTAAAAGGGGGTACTTTCCCCCCTTTCCCCTTTAAGGAAGAGAAAGGGTACTGCCCTCCCTTTAAGGAAGAGTTTGGGAAGTACTGCCCCCTTTAAGGAAGGCTTTTGGGAAGTACTGCCCCCCCTTCAAAGGGAAAAGCTTTGGGAAGTTTCTGCCCCTCCCTTTAAGGAAGGGGGCTTTGGGGAAATTGCCCCTCCCTTTAAGGGGAGCTTAGGGGAAAAAAATGCCCTTTCCCTTTAAGGAAAAAAGCTTAGGGAAGTTTCTGGCCCCCCCTTCAAGGGAAAAGCTTAGGGGGTACGGGCCCCCCCTTTAAAAGGAGGCTTATGGAAAAGGGGGTGGCCCCCCCTTAAGGAAGGCTTAGGGGGGGTATGGCCCCCCCTTCAAGGGAAAGGTTTGGGGGGTACTGCCCCTCCCTTCAAGGAAAGGGGCTTAGGGGGGTTTCTGCCCCCTTAAAGGGGAAGGGTTTTGGGGGAAATACGGCCCCCCCTTCAAGGAAGAGCTTTGGAAGTTTCTTCCCTCCCTTTAAAAAAGGAAGGAGCCCCCTTTAAAAAGGGAAGGTTTCTGCCCCTCCCTTTAAGGAAAGCTTAGGGGGTACTGCCCTCCTTTTAAGGAAGGCTTTTGGGAAAATACGCCCCTCCTTTAAGGAAGGCTTAGGGAAGTACTGCCCCCCTTCAAGGGAGGATTAGGGGGAAATACTGCCCCCCTTAAGGAAGGCTTAGGGAAGTATTCCCCTCCCTTTAGGAAGAGCCTTTGGGGGAAATACTGCCCCCCCCTTTTAAGGAAAAACTTTGGGGGTACTGCCCCTCCTTCAAAGGAAAAAACTTATGGAAGGTTTTGCCCCCCTTCAAGGAAGGTTAGGGAAGGATGCCCCTTTCCCTTTAAGGAAGAGCTTTGGGAAGTACTGCCCCCCCCTTCCCAAAAAGAACTTAGGGGAAGTACTGCCCTCCTTCAAGGAAAAATTAGGGAAAATTTCGGGCCCCCCCTTCAAGGAAAAAAATTTGGGAAGTACGCCCCCCTTCAAGGAAAAACTTAAGGGGGGAAATACTTTCCCCTCCTTCAAGGAAGAAACTTTTGGGGGGTCTTCCCCTCCAAGGAAAAGCTTAGGGAAGTATGCCCCTCCTTCAAGGAAAGTTAGGGAAGTACGCCCTCCCAAGGAAGAACTTAGGGAAGTACTGCCCCTCCCTTTTAAAGGGAAGAATTAGGGAAAAGGGACCCGCCCCCCCCCTTTAAGGAAGTTTAGGGAAGTATGCCCTCCTTAAGGGAAAAAACTTAGGGAAAATATGCCCCCCCTTCAAAGGGAAAAGGGTTAGGGAAATACTGCCCCTCCTTCCCCAAAGGGAAAAATTAGGGGAAAATATGCCCTCCTTCAAGGAAAAAATTAGGGGAAAGGGGCTGGCCCCCCCCTTCAAAAGGGAAAAACTTAGGGAAAATACTTTCCCTCCTTAAGGAAGAAAAAAAGGGAAGTACTGCCCTCCCTTTAAAGGGGGGCTTAGGGAAATACTGCCCCCCCTTTTAAGGAAAAACTTAGGGAAAGTACTGCCCTTTCCCTTTTAAGGAAGACTTTTGGGAAGTACTGCCTCCCCTTTAAGGGAAAAACTTGGGAAATTTCTGCCTCCTTCAAGGGAAAAATTAGGGATATGCCCCTTTCCCTTTAAGGAAGAAATTAGGGGAAATACGCCCTCCTTCAAGGAAAAACTTTTTGGGGGGTACTGCCCCCCCTTCAAAAAGGAAAAATTTTTTGGAGGGCTGCCCCTCCCTTTAAGGGAAGGAATTAGGAAGGGACTGCCCTCCCTTTAAGGAAGGTTTTAGGGGAAGGGATGCCCCTCCCTTCAAGGAAGGCTTAGGGGGGTACGGCCCTCCTTCAAGGAAGAATTTTGGGAAGGGACTGCCCCCCCTTCAAAGGAAAAAACTTAGGAAGGGACTGCCCCCCTTCAAAGGGAAGGGGTTTTTGGAGGGCTGCCCCTTTCAAGGGGGAAATTTTAGGAAAAAATGCCCCCTTCAAGGAAGAATTTTTGGGGGGTACTTTCCCCTCCTTAAGGAAGAATTTTGGGGAAGGGACTGCCCCCTTTTAAAGGGGAAAAAAATTTTGGGGAAGGGACTGGGCCCCCCCTTCAAGGAAGAAAAATTTTTGGGGAAATATTTCCCTCCCTTTAAGGAAGAATTTTTGGGGGGTACTGCCCCCCCTTCAAGGGAAAAAATTTTTGGGAAAATTTCTGCCCCTCCCTTTTAAAGGAAAAACTTAGGGAAGGATGCCCCTCCTTCAAGGAAGAACTTAGGGAAAATACTGGCCCCCCCTTCAAAAGGGAAAACCCTTTGGGGGAAATATGCCCTTTTCCCTTTAAGGAAGAACTTAGGGAAGTTCTGCCTCTCCTCAAAGGGAAAAACTTAGGGAAAGTTCTGCCCCCCCTTCAGGGGAAAAGCTTTGGGAAAAACTGCCCCTCCTTCTGGAAAAAATTTTGGGGAAAGGGACTGCCCTCCTTCAAGGAAGGATTAGGGAAAATAGGCCCCCCTTCAAGGAAGGGCTTAGGGGAAAATACTGCCCTCCTTTTAAGGAAGAATTAGGGGGGTTCTGCCCCTCCTTTTAAGGAAAAAATTTGGGAAAATACTGGGCCCTCCCTTTAAGGGGGAAAATTAGGGGGAAATATGCCCCCCTTTAAGGAAGAACTTTGGGAAGTACTTTCTTCTTTCAAGGAAGAATTAGGGAAGTATGCCCCCCCCTTCAAGGGAAAAATTAGGGGAAATACTGCCCCTTTTTAAGGGAAAAATTTTTGGAAGTACCCGCCTTCCTTCAGGAAGAACTTAGGGAAGTAATGCCCCTCCTTCAAGGGGAACTTAGGGAAGTAACGGCCCCCCTTCAAGGAAAAACTTTGGGAAGTACTGCCCCTCCTTTTAAAGGAAAAAACTTTGGGAAGTCTGCCCTTTCCCCCAAAAGGTTTAGGAAGGTTTCCCCCTTTAAAAAAGGGGAGGGGTACCCCCCCCCGGGGAAAATTAGGGAAAGTTTGTACAAGGAAACTTTAAGTTCTCCCCTCCTTTCTTTTTCTCCCCTCCTTCTCTTTTTCTGCCCCTCCTTCAAGGAACTTGGGGTTGTCCGGGGGAAGGTTTAAAAATTCCCAAAAGGTTTAGGGAGCCCCCTTTAAAAACTTGGGGTTTCCTTCAAGGAAAACAAAGTTAAAATTTCCCTCCCCTTTAAGGGAAGAGGGAGGTTTTTTGGAAAAGCCAGGGGTAGCCCCCCCAAAAATGGGGAGAGGGAGGTTGGTCTTTTAAGGGGGGTTCAGGAAAATAAAATGCCCTTGAAAAAACAATACGCCCCCCAAAATTTAATTGGGGAAGCCCCTTTTAAGGAAAAGTTAAAGACTGGCCCTCTTTCCCCAAAAAAAAACTGTCCTTGGAAAGTTGGGGGGATTCCCCCAAGGGGATTTGTTAAATGGCCCCCAAAGGGGAAAGTTGGGGAAAATGGCCCCCCAAGGGGACAGGAAGGATGACCCCCCCAAAGATTTGGGGCGCCCCCAAGGAATTGGGGCGCCCCCAAGGGGACAGGGAAGATTTCCCCCCAAGGGGAAACTTGGAAGATGATCCCCAAGGGAAGCTTGGGAAAAAGCCCCCCTTAAGGGGAGCTTGGGGAAAATTACGCCCAATTCCCGGAAGAGCAGGGAAAGACGCCCCTTAAGGAAGAAATTTTGACGCCCAAGGGGGAATTGGGGGATGCCCCCCCAAGGGGAATTGGGAAGTACGCCCCAAGGGGAAATTTTGGGGGAAAGAAGTTTTCCCCAAGGAAAATTAAAATAGTACTGATTTTGGGGGGCTAAAAAAGGGATTTCCCTTAAGGAAAATTGGGAATTTCGGCCCCCCTTAAATAAACCTTTGGGGGTTTTTGCCCCCCTTCCAAGGGGAAATTAAACTGCCCCCAAGGGAAAATTTTGGGAAATAATGCCCCCCTTTCCCGGGAAGGTTTATGGAACTTTTTCAAGGGAAAAGTTAGGGAAATCCCCCAAAGGAAAAATTGGGGGAAGTTTAAAAAGCCCCCCCTTTTTAAGGAAGAAAAGTTTTACCTTCCTTAAGGTGAATTTAGGAAGCTGCCCCAAGGCAAACTTTAAGATTGCCCACCTTTAAGGGAAATTTGTTGTTTGGCCCCCCCAAGGGGGCTTGGGTTGTCTGTTTTGGAAAATTTAAAAAATTTAAGCCCCTTCCCTTTAAAGGGAAAAAATGGTTTGGTTTCCCTTTTTAAGAAGGTTGGGAAAGGTAAAAGTTCCCTTTAAAGGGTTGGGGGGGTATTTTCCCCCGGTTGGGGTTTTGGGGTCCCCCCCGGGGGTCAAAAATTTTTTACTAAAACCCTTTACCCCACCTTTTCTCTCTCTCTCTCTCTCCCCTCTTCTCTCTCTCACTTCTCTTTCTTTTCCCGTCCTTCATGGCCGAGGGGAATTCCCACCATTGGCTGACACCCCCAAAATTTTGGAGACAAAAGGGTTTCATAAACTTTCTTTCAAAAAAACGGGGGGAACAATGGGGAGATATAAGGGGGTTTGGGGCCAAGGGGGGAAAGGGGGGTTTTCAAGGGACATAAAACCCCGAACAAAAGGGGAAAAATTCCCTTCCGAACCCCTGGGGGTAAAAACCTTCTTTTTCCCCTTCCAAAACCCGGGTGAAGATGGGGCCCGGGGGGCAGTTAAATGTTTAAAAAAGGGACCTTTGGGTTTACAGAAAACTGGATGCTGAATTTAAAGCTGAGAAGGTTTTCGGGAAGGACCGCATTTAAGGTTACAACCAAAACAAAAACACACCAAACACCAAACACTAAACACACCCCAAAACACAAAAACGGTAAAAGACCCCCAAAAAAACAAGGAAAACCGAACGGAATTACAAAATGAACAGGGACAGAAGATTTGGTCCCGCCCGTGGGAAAACACGAAAATTAAAAGGTGGCTTTTCCTCTTCCCGGGTTCCCCAAGGTTTTCACCCAATTACACGTTTCCGTTTAAAAATAAATCCCTATTTACCCCTTTTGGGGGGGGGTTTATTCCAGGAAAATTTCCCAGTTCTTTTCTTCATTTTAAACTACTTATGTTTTTCCTTTAAAATTCTTAAATTATGGTTGAGAAAATTTACAGGTTGGGAAAATTTTTGTCCCTTTTTCCCTCCCAAAGGAAAAAAAAAGGGCCGGGTTTTCCCCGCCCAAGGGCGAAAAACCTTTTAAAAAGGAACCAACGCGCCAGGGGAAAAACGTTTTTCCCAAAAACCCGGTTTTAACCCAGGAAACCTTCCGTAGCTGGAAAAAGCGCCCGAGGAAACGTTTCAAACCCGGAAAAGCAAAACCAGGAAACCCCAAATAGCCAAGGGAACCGCCCGAGGCCCAAAACGTTTCAGCCCGGAAACCGCAAAGCCAGGAAACCCAAATCGCCGGGAACCAGAGTCAAAAACCAAACCGTTTTAGCAAAAGGGACCCCAAGTAGCCAAGGAACCCCGAGTCAAACCGGAACCAAACCGTTTTAGCAAGGAAAAAGTCCCCAAGGAAAAAAAAGGTTTTAAGCCAGGGCCAAAAAAGTTTCAGCCCGGAACCGCAAATCGAAAAACCAAAAGTTGCCAAGGGCCAGAGTCAAACCGGAACCAAACCGTTTTAAGCCAAGGGAAAATAATAACCCAAAAGGGGAATTTTCAAATCTGCCAAAGGAAAAAAGTTTTCAAACCCGGCCCCGCAAGCCAGGAAACCCCAAATAGCCAGGCCAACGCGCCAAAGGAAAACGTTTCAAACCAGGAAACCCAAAGGCAAGGAAACCCAAGTTAAAAAAAAAAACAAGTTTCAAGCCAAAGGAAAAAAACAAGGTCTGCCCCGGAAAACCAAAAGTCTGAGGAAAAAACTTCTGCCAAAAGGGCCAAAAAAGGGAAACCCAAAAAATTTTTTCAGCAAGGAACCAAAGTCTTCCAAGGAACCGGTTTTTGAAAGGTCCAAAGTGCCCAAAAAACCCAACCCCTTTTACCCAGGAAACCCCAAATAGCCAAGGAAACCGCCAGTCCAAACCGGAAAACCCGTTTTAGCCAAAGGAAAAAGTCCCAGGAACTAGCAAATTCGCCAAAGGAAAAAAACCAAACCCGTTTTAGCCGGATTTTCCAAAAGTAGAGGGAAAGCTGTTTCCAGGAAAGGAAAAAAGCTTTTAAAAACCGGAAACCCAGGAGTTTGGCGGAACCCAACCAAGGGAAAGCGGGCGAAAGGAAAATAAACCCGGGAAAACCAACGTAGCCCAAAAGGAAAAAAATGGGGTTGGGAACCCGCGCAGGGTTTGGGGAAAACCAGGGTGGGGCCGGGCCGGGTTTTAACCGGAAACCCCCAGTCACCAAACCAACCCCCCCCCCCAAAAAACCCCTTTTTTCCCCCCCCAAATTTTCCGCAAAAAACCCGTTCAGGGCCCGGGGGCCAAATCACCGGGAACAAAGTGAGGAACCCCCCATCAAGCCAAAAATTACCGGGAAAAAGAGTTGGGAAACCCAAAAGCAAAAGGGAAATTTTTCAGTCACCAGGGGAAAACAAAGGGGACCCCCGGGAAAAAACCAGTCCCCCCCACGGAAACCCTTTCCCCCGGGGGAAATTCGGGGTTTCCCGGGAAACCCTCAAGGGGCTTTTTCCAAAAAACCAATGTTTCGCCAAAGGAACCCCAAAAAGGTTCCCGCCAAACCAACACCCCAAACCCAAACACAACAAACCAAAGTCACCGGGAAAACCCAAAAAGGGCACCAGGGAAAAAACATAAGGGAAAAAACAGTTTTTCCCCGGAGGGAAAAAAGGCAACCGGGGCCCCGTTTCCCAGGAAACCAACCCTCAACCGGTTTTTCCCCCTAGTCAAAACCCAGAACCCTTCCCCCAGGGGAACAGTTTTTCCCCAAAACAAAAAGTTCACCGGCAACCCTTTTTAACCCTTTGGAAAAAAATTTAACTTTTTGGTTTTTGGGTTTACCCAGGAACCCCCCCCGTGGGGAAAATTTTTATTAAACCCCCCAAAACCAAAAAGTCCCAAAAGAGCCAAAAAGTTCCCAAAAAAACAGTGCCGGAACCCCCAGTTTGCCGGACCCACACGAACAGATAGCGGGAAACGCGGGAACCCCCAAAAAGGGAAAGCGAAGGCCAGAGTCAGCCAGGAACCAGCAGTCAGCCAGGAACCAGCAGTCAGCCAGGAACCAGCAGTCAGCCAGGAACCAACAGTCAGCCAGGAACCAACAGTCAGCCAGGAACCAACAGTCAGCCAGGAACCAACAGTCAGCCAGGAACCAACAGTCAGCCAGGAACCAACAGTCAGCCAGGAACCAGCAGTCAGCCAGGAACCAGCAGTCAGCCAGGAACCAGCAGTCAGCCAGGAACCAACAGTCAGCCAGGAATCAACAGTCAGCCAGGAACCAACAGTCAGCCAGGAACCAACAGTCAGCCAGGAACCAACAGTCTGCCAGGAACCAACAGTCTGCCAGGAACCAACAGTCTGCCAGGAACCAACAGTCTGCCAGGAACCAACAGTCTGCCAGGAACCAACAGTCTGCCAGGAACCAACAGTCAACCAGGAACCAATAGTCAGCCAGGAACCAACAGTCAGCCAGGAACCAACAGTCAGCCAGGAACCAACAGTCAACCAGGAGCCAACAGTCAACCAGGAACCAACAGTCAACCAGGAACCAACAGTCAACCAGGTACCAATAGTCAACCACGAACCAACAGTCAGCCAGGAAGCAACAGTTAGTCACGAAGCAACAGTCACGAAGCAACAGTCAACCTCCGGAAAAAGCATCATGAACTTCATGGTTAAGTTTGAAGCCTATCGACTGCACGTGGGTCATTAAGAGTGTAATTTAGCTATACTCTACAATGATCCCTAAATAGAGCTTAAAGTCAACCCGCAGTGCGGACACTCATGTTTAGCGCTGTTTACCTACACGTAACAGATAGCGCACTGACCGCGGAAAAGAATGAAAGTGATAGGCTAGTGTCCGACACTGGATGTTCCCGGGGGAAAAAAAGGGATGAATGCGATTGGTTGATGTCAAACACGCCGAGGTTCCCGGGAAAAAAGGACGAATATGATTGGCTAGCATCAAACACTTCAAGGGGCCCGGGAAAAAAGATGACTGCGACTGGCTGGTGTCAGACGTTCTTAGTTCCCGCGAAAACGGTTGAATGTGACGAATATTTCTGTGTAAAGTGCACGTTTGTTGTCAACTGGCAGGAGGGACTGTGTTAGCTGTCAACTGGCAGGAGGGACTGTGTTAGCTGTCAACTGGCAGGAGGGACTGTGTTAGCTGTCAACTGGCAGGAGGGACTGTGTTAGCTGTCAACTGGCAGGAGGGACTGTGTTAGCTGTCAACTGGCAGGAGGGACTGTGTTAGCTGTCAACTGGCAGGAGGGACTGTGTTAGCTGTCAACTGGCAGGAGGGACTGTGTTAGCTGTCAACTGGCAGGAGGGACTGTGTTAGCTGTCAACTGGCAGGAGGGACTGTGTTAGCTGTCAACTGGCAGGAGGGACTGTGTTAGCTGTCAACTGGCAGGAGGGACTGTGTTAGCTGTCAACTGGCAGGAGGGACTGTGTTAGCTGTCAACTGGCAGGAGGGACTGTGTTAGCTGTCAACTGGCAGGAGGGACTGTGTTAGCTGTCAACTGGCAGGAGGGACTGTGTTAGCTGTCAACTGGCAGGAGGGACTGTGTTAGCTGTCAACTGGCAGGAGGGACTGTGTTAGCTGTCAACTGGCAGGAGGGACTGTGTTAGCTGTCAACTGGCAGGAGGGACTGTGTTAGCTGTCAACTGGCAGGAGGGACTGTGTTAGCTGTCAACTGGCAGGAGGGACTGCGTTAGCTGTCAACTGGCAGGAGGGACTGCGTTAGCTGTCAACTGGCAGGAGGGACTGCGTTAGCTGTCAACTGGCAGGAGGGACTGCGTTAGCTGTCAACTGGCAGGAGGGACTGGGGTTAGCTGTCAACTGGAAAAAGGGACTTGGTTTTTCTGTCAATGGCAGGAGGGAAATGCGGTTTGCTGTCAACTGGAAGGAGGGACTGGTTGCTTCAACTGGGAGGAGGACTGCTTAGCTTTTTCAACTGGCAGGAAAGGGGCTGCGTTAGCTGTTTAACTGGCAGGAGGGCTGCGTTAGCTGTCAACGGAAAGGGGGGACGCGTTAGCTGCAATGGCAGGAGGGACTGCGTTAGCTGTCAAAATGGCAGGAGGGACTGGGGTAGCTGTCAACTGGGGAGGAGGGACTGCGTTTTGCTGTTTAACTTGGGAAGGGGGGACTGCCTTTTGCTTTTCAACTGGCCGGAGGGGATGCGTTAGCTGAACTGGAGGAGGGACTGTGTTAGCTGTCAAAATGGCAGGAGGACTGGTTAGCTGGGCAACCCGGGGAGGGGGGACGTGTTTGCTGTTTAACTGGCAGGAGGGACTGTGTTAGCTGTCCCAAAAAGGAGGAGGGACGTGTTACTGTCAAAATGGCAGGAGGGACTGTGTTAGCTTCAACTGGAAAGGGGGGACTGTGTTTTGCTTCAACTGGGAGGAGGGGCTGTGTTAGCTTCAAAATGGCAGGGGAGGGACTGTGTTAGCTGTTTAACTGGGAGGAGGGCTGGGGTTAGCCCGTCCCAAATGGCAGGAGGGGCTGTGTTTTGCTTTTAAACTGGCAGGAGGGGGCTGTGTTAGCTGTCAACTGCAGGAGGGACTGTGTTAAACCCGTCAACTGGCAAAGGGACTGTGTTAGCTGGGCAACTGGCGGAGGGATGTGTTTTTCCCGTCAACGGCAGGAGGGACTGTGTTAAACTTTTTCAATGGCAGGGGGGGGATGTGTTTTGCTGTCAACTGGCAGGAGGGACTGTGGGTTTGGGTGCAATTTGGGAGGGGGGGACTGTGTTAACTGTCAACTGGGAGGGGGGAAATTGTTAGCTGTCAATGGCGGGGGGGACTGGTTAGTTTTAAAATGGCCCGGAGGGAATGTGGTTTGCTTTCAAATGGCAGGGGATGTGTTAGCTGTCAAATGGCAGGAGGGGCTGTGGGTTTGCTGTCATCTGGCAGGGGGGACCCGTGTTAGCTGTCAATGGAGGAGGGACGTGTTTGCTGTCCCAAATTTGGGGGAAAGGGGCTGTGTTAGCTGTCAACTGGCCCGGGGGAAAGGGGAGTGTTTAAATTGTCAATGGCAGGGGGGACTGTGTTAGGGTTTAACCTGGCAGGGGGGACTGTGTTAACTGTCCCAAATGGCAGGAGGGGACTGTGTTAGCTGTCAACTGGCAGGGGGGGACTGTTTTAGCTTTTCAACTGGCAGGAGGGACTTTTGTTAGCTGTCAACTGGCAGAGGGGGGACTGGTTTGCGGGCAACTGGCAGGAGGGAATGGTTTTTCTGTCAACTGGCAGGAGGGACTGTGTTGCGTCAACGGAGGAGGGACTGTGTTAGTTGTCAATGGCAGGGAGGGACTGCGTTTTGCTGTCCCAAATGGCATGGGACTGCGTTAGCTGTAAAAATTTGGGAGGGGGGATGTTTTGCTGTCAAACCCGGGAGGAGGGACTGGTTAGCTGTCAAACTGGCAGGAGGGGCTGTTTAGTGTCAAAAATGGCGGAGGATTTTGGTTTGCCCGCAACTGGCAGGAGGGGCTGTGTTAGCTGTAAAATGGCAGGGGGGACTGTGGTTAGCTGCAAAATGGCAAAGGGGGGACTGTGTTTTTGTTTTTCAAATGGCAGGAGGGACTGTGTTAGTTTCAACTGGCAGGAGGGACCCGCGTTAGGGGTAACTGGGAGGAAGGACTGTGTTTTGCTGTCAACTGGCAGGAGGGGGCTTTTGGGTTTGCGTCAAAATGGCAGGAGGGACTGTGTTACGGGCAACTTGGGGGGGGACCCGTGTTAGCTGTCAACTGGCAGGGGGGGACTGTGTTAGCTGGGCAACTGGGAGGAGGGATGTGTTAGGGTGCAACTGGAAGGGAAAGGGCTGTGTTTTGCTGTCAACTGGCAGGAGGGACTGTGTAAACTGGGCAACTGGCCCGGAAAGGGGCTGGTTTGCTGTCAAAATGGCAAAAGGGGGGACTGCGTTTGCTGTCAAAAAGGGGAGGGGGGACTGTGTTACTGTCAACTGGCAGGGGGGACTGTGTTAGCTGTCAACTTGGGCAGGGGGGACTTTTGTTTTTGCTGTCCCAAATGGCACAGGGACCCGTATTTCCTGCTAACTTAAGGTGGAGGGGTCACTGAGGGAAATTTCCCGGTCCCACCATAATCAATACCTAAATTTGAGTTCTCTACTCCGCATCCCGAAGGCAATTATTATTATTTTTTATTAAAATTTTTATTATTATTATTATTTTTATTATTATTATTTTTTATTATTATTAAAAAAATTAAAAAATAAATTTTTGGGGGGGAGGGGCGCTGAAAACTCTTTTTAAAAACCCGTGAAAAAAATTTTTTTATTTTTCTTTTATCTCCCCCGAGTTTTGCAGTACCCTTATCACTTGAGTGACCTTCACCACTAGTACCCAACCCCTTCACCACTAGAAACGACCCCTATCACCACTAATACAACACTATCACCATAGTTGCGACATATGACCATAGTGCAACACTATCACCACTAGTAGCGGGCACTATCAGCACTAGTAGCGACACTATCACCCTAGAACAACCAAACACCACTATGCGACACTATCCCACGGGAGCAACACTATCACCAAATATTTGTGACACAAACAAAACCCCTATTTGCGACAAATCCCCACTAGTAGCAAAAACTAAACACCACTAGTGGGAAACATATCACCCAATATTTGCGACACTATCACCAAATTGTAGCAAAAACATCACCACTTTGTAGCAACACTTCACCCCTAGTACAACCTATCACCATATTTGCAACATATAAACAAAAATAGCGACAAATATCACCACCCAGTACGACACATCACCACTAGTAGCAACACTACACCAACCCCAATAGCAAAACAAACAACCCCTAGTAGCGAAAACTAACACCACTATAGCAACACTATCACCACTAGTAGCGACACTTCACCCCAGTAGCAACACTATAACCCCTAGTAGTGACCAAA
Organism: Cherax quadricarinatus; assembly: GCF_026875155.1. Taxonomy (NCBI): domain Eukaryota; kingdom Metazoa; phylum Arthropoda; class Malacostraca; order Decapoda; family Parastacidae; genus Cherax; species Cherax quadricarinatus. Next base: position 16,021,361 of record NC_069495.1, on the reverse strand, counting down.
AATCACCCCCTTTGTAGACACTAAACACCCCTAGTCCGACACTTTTTCCCCCTAGTTGCAACCTATCACCACTAGTAACGACACTATCAAATTTGTACAACACTTTCACCACTTAGCAACACTTAAACACCCTAGTAGCAACACTATCACCCCTAATAGCAACACTATCACCCTAGTTGCGACCCCTATCCCAAGTAGCGACCCCTTCAAACCCCTGTGCGACACTATCACCAAAAAGTAGGGAACACATCACCCCTAGTAGCAACACTATCACCACTAGTAGCAAAAACTATCACCCCCAATAAAAGCAACACTTTTCACCAAAGTAGCGACACTATCACCACTAGTAAACAAAACTATCACCATATACGACACATCACCACTAGTTTTGACACTACACCACTAGGGAGCGACACTTCACCACTAGTAGCGGGCACATAAACCCCTAGTTTGCGACACTATCACCACTAGTAGGACACTATCACCACTTGTAGTGACACTATCACCACTAGTAGCGACACTATCACCCCAATAGCCCACATATACCCTAGTAGCACATATTTACCAAAGTGCGACACTAACACCATAGTAGGGGAAAACCCATCACCAAAAGTAGCGGGCAAATATCACCACTTAGCGCACTATCACCCCTAGTAGCGACACTTCACCACTAGTTAACACTATCACCACTTTTAGCAAAACTATCCCAACTAGTAACGACACTATCCCCCTATTTGGACAAATATCACCACTAGTTGCGAAAACTAAACCCCCACTTTTGTTTGCCGGGCAAATAAACCACTAGTAGCGACAAATATCACCACTAGTAGCAACACTATCACCCTAAATAGCGGGCATATCCCCCACTAGTAGCGAAAACTATCACCCCTAGTACGACACTTTCACCACTAGTAAGGGCACTTTCAACCCCCTAGTAGCGAAAACTTTCACCCCCGAAATGACACTATTTACCCAAATAGCACACCAAACACCACGTAGCGGGCCTATCAAACCCTATAGCGGGCCTATTCCCCCACTAGTTTTCGGGCACTATTTACCACTATAGCGACACAACACCAATAGGGAGCGACACTATCACCCCTAGTAAGGGAAAACTATACCACTAGTAGGAAATTTCCCCTATCACCATCACCCTTTTGCCATTTTTTTACCCCTTAAAACCCATCACCACGTAGCGACACTATCACCACTAGTACGGGCCCTATTTACCCCTAGTACAACCCCTAAACACCACTAGTAAACGACACTAAACCCCCAATAGTAGCGAACCCCTATCACCCAAATACAAAAACTATCCCACTAGTGGGGACACAAAACCCCCTATTTGCAAAACTACACCACTTTGTAGGGGAAAACCAATAAACACCACTAGTAGCAAAACCAAACACCATAGTAGCAAAACCCACACCCCTAGTAGCAAAAACTTCACCACTAGGGAGCAAAAACTAACACCATAGTAAGCAAACATATCCCACCCAGTTGCAAACCCCTAACACCACTAGTAGCAAAACTATCAAACCCCTTGTAGCAACCCCAAACCCCTAAAATAGCAACACTATCACCACTTGTAGCAAAACTATCACCCCTAGTAGCAACACTATTTACCACTATTGCCCAACCCCTATCCCCCACTAGTTGCAAAATTTTCCCCACTAGAGGGAACACGATCACCACAAATAGCAACACTATCCCCCAAAAGTAGCAAAACAAACACCACTAGTAGCAACAATTTCACCACTAAATTCAACACTATCACCACTAGTAGCAAAAACTATCACCCCTAGTAGCAACACTATCACCCCCCTAGAAAACAACACTATTTACCACTATGCCAACCCCCTCACCACTAGTGCAAAAAATATCACCCCTAAAAACAACACTATCACCACTAGTAGCAAAATATCAACCCCTAGTAAACACTAAACACCCCTAGTGCAAAACTATCCCACTAGTAGCAAAACTTTTCACCACTAGTAGCCCAACCCCTAACACCCCTTGAACGACACTATCACCCCTTGTAGCAACAAATATCACCCCTTAGTAGCAACACTATCACCCTTGTAGCAAAACTTTCACCCCTAGTAGGGAACCTATCACCACTTGTTTGCAACACTAACACCATATAGCAAACTTCACCCCTAGTAGCAAAAACTATCACCAATAGTAGGGAAAAACATCACCACTAGTAAACCCAACTATCACCACTAGTAGGAAAACTATCACCACTAGTAGGGAAAACTATCACCCTAGTAGCGACCCCATCAACACTAGTCAAAACTATCACCCCTAGTAGCGACACTATCACCCCTATACAAAACTTCACCCCTAGTTCGACCCCTACCCACTTGTAGGAAAAACTATCACCATAGTAGCAAAACTTTCACCACTAGTAGCAAAACTAACACCCCTAGTAGAAAACATTTCCCCCCTTGTAGCGAAACTATCACCCCTATTTGCAACACTTCACCCCTATAGCGCACTATCAACCCCTAAATACGACAAATATTTACCACTAGTAGGGGGACTATCAACCCCTAGTAGGGGACACTAAACACCAAAGTAGCAACCCCATCACCAACTGTAGCGGGCATATCACCCCAGTAGCGACACTATCACCCCTAGTAAAACAAAAATTAAAAAAACCCCTAGTTTTCAAAAACTTTCACCACTATAGCGACAAATTCACCCCTGTAGCGACACTATCACCCCCTAGTCAAAACCCATTTACCACTAGTAGCGACCCCTATCACCCCATAGCAAAACTATCACCCCTAGTAGCGACACTTTTCCCACTAGTACGACACTATCACCACTAGTAAGACACTATCACCCCTAGTAGCGACACTATCACCCCTAGTAGGACACTTTTCACCCCTTTAGCGACACTATCACCCCTAATAGCGACACCATCACATTTGTAGCAACACCTATAGGCACTTAATAAGGGGACACTATCAAACACTAGTAGCGACAAACCCTACATTGTAAAGACTTTTTTTACCAATAGTTGCGAAAACTATCACCACTAATGGGGACACTACACCCCTATAAAGGGGGCCCATCACCCCTTTTTTTCGACATTTTACCAATTTGTAGCCGGGCATTCACCCCTATGGGGCAAATATACCACTAGTGGGGGCACAATTAAACCCCTAGTAGCAAAACTAAACACCACTAAAAAAACGACACTTTACCCCTAAGTAGCCGACCAAAAATTTTCCCCAGGGGGCCACTATACCCCTTTGTGCCCAAAACCAAAAACACCCTTTAATTAGGGAAATTTTTACTGGGGGCCCGGCCCCCAAAACCCGTTTTAAACCCAGGGGGGAAATAATTCCCCAGTGCCCAGGGAAAATACCCCCCTTAAATTAAGGAAAGGTTTTCAAGTTTCCGCCCGGCCTTTCAACGCCCTTTGGTTTTAAAAAACCAGGAAATTAATTCCCCCAGGAATGAACCAAAGGAAAATAGCCAGCCTGACCATTATAAACATGGCTAAATGAAACAAGGTAAAATAAACCACCTGACCATTATACAACATGGCTAATGATCAAAAATAAATTAAACCAGCCTGACCATTTACAAAAGGCTGTGATCAAGGTAAATAGCCAGCTGCCATTATACCTTGGTAGGATCAAGGTATAATAGCCACCCCTGACCATTATAAACATGGCTAATGATCAAAATATAATGCCACCCTGCCCTTAACAAAAAAGGAGTGATAAAGTAAAATCCCACCCTGACCATTATACAACATGGCTATGATAAGATATAATAGCCAGCCGACCATTTACAAAAAGGTAGGATCAAAAAAATAGCCAGCCGGGACCTTATACAACATGGTAGTGACAAAGATAAAATTACCCGCCTGACCATTATAAAAATGGTAGTGATAAAAAATTAATAGCCCCCCGGGACCTTTATAAAACATGGCTAGTGATAAAAAATTAATAGCACCCGGGACCTTATAAAACTGGTAGGATAAGGTATAATAAGAGCCAGAAAGAGTTTTGAATGTGAGCAGTAAACAATGTGAAAATTTGACCAACAACAACGAGGGATTCAAAAAAACCATAAGACAGACGTTGTCTTAAGAAAAACAAAAGGGAACGAAGGAAAACATGAAAAGGCCTACGGCCCCCTGGGGAGGCCAAGTCCTCCCGGTTTAAAGGGCCAATGCCCCCAACCCTAGTCGGGTCAGGTCACTTGACTCAAGGGGGGAACACGGCAACCGCCCCTTAGCAAAGCTTCGGTCTAACTCCACCCACCACATTACTCATGTATTTTCCAACCTATTTTTTAAAGCTCAAAACTTCGGCCCCTATAACGGTACTTGGGAGTTTTTTAAATCATCCACAAATCTATTACAAACCAGTACTTTTCCCATTCCCCCCGAATCTGAAATTTTTCCCAAATTAAAAAAAATTGCTGGATCCTGTCTGGCTGTATTATTGAATATTTACTTCCCCTTTATTTATTCCCGTTTCCACTTATAAACCTATATATCCCCCCCAATTTACGCTTTCTGGGTGCAGTTTCGGGCCCTTAGTCTTTCCCCATGGGAGGTTTCTGATACTGGGATCACTTTGTCATCCCCCTTTGTACATTTTTCCCGGGGAAATTTTTAAACCATTCTGTTAAAACGGTGACCAAAATGTGCGCATAATCTAAAAGGGCCTTAAAAAAGGATGTATAGAGTTGAAAAACAACCTGAGGTCCTATTATTTTGCTTCTTGATATGAAGCCAAGGTTCTATTAGCTTTTTGCGAAAACTTTTGCATGTTGCTTTTGGGTTTTAGTTACTGCTAACCAGAACTCCTAAATCTTTTTCGCAAACCCTAATATTAAGATCTACATTATTTAGTTTATATGTGGCATGGTTATTGTCCTGTCCAACATTTGAACTTTGAATTTGTCTATATTAAAACTGCATCTGCACTTCCCCGACCACTGCATCAGTCTATTCAAATCTTCCCGGGAGTGCTCGAATGTCCTCGTCAGAATGAATTCGACGGCCTATTTTGGTTTTCTCGGAAAAAACTTGCCGATGTCGCTCTTTATGCCCTCATCTATGTCGTTTATGTAGATTGTGAACAGCAGGGGGGCCCAACACTGACCCCTGTGGAACACCGCTCGTGACGTTTCCCCCACTCTGATTTCTCCCCATTTATGCAAACTCTCTGCTGCCTATTTGTCAACCATGCCTCTATCCAGGAAAAATTTCTCCTCCTATTCCATGTGCTTTAATTTTCCTCAATAGTCTTGATGTGGGCCCCTGTCAAAAGCCTTACTGAAGTCCATTACACAATATTCATATTCGTTACCATGATCTACCTCCTCAAATACCTTAGTGAAAAAAGTTAATAAATTCGTAAGGCAGGAACGTCCCTTTGTAAAACATGCTGAGATTCGTTGATAATTTTGCTTTTCAAGGTGGCTACGAACTGCCTCGGCAATTATTGATTCCATAAATTTTCCACTATGGAGGTTGGGCCCCTTATTGGTCTTTTATTTCGAAGCTAAGGACCTGTCACCCGTTTTGAAATAGGTATCACATTTGCCATTTTCCACTTATCTGGCACCATGCCAGTTTGTAGTTTATATGTGAAAAGATTAGCCAAAGGTGTGCTAAGCTCTCTTTACATTCCTTTAGAACCCTTGCATACAGTTTCATCAGGGCCTGGGGATTTGTTAGGTTTTAATTTATCTATTTGGGCCCAAGGGGCCATGTCACTTGTGACCCTAATAGTGCACAGTTTATTATGTCCTGTTCTACATAATTTTCATTACTGGAATATCCACTGGTATTCCTGTGTAAAAAAATGAGAGGAAGTATGTGTTAAAAATTCTACAATTTCCTTATCACTGTCAGTGAGCTGACCGAGGAACTTTTGAGGGGCCTATCTTGTCCCTGATCTTACTTTGTATACCTGAAAGAATCCTTTTGGGTTAGTCTTCGATTCTCTTGCAACTTTAACCTCATAATCTCTTTTTTGCTTTTCTAATTCCCTTTTTTATTTCTCTCTTTAACTGAAAATTATCGATTTCTTAATTGCCCCTCTCCTCTTTTGATTTTTCCTATTATTGCCTCTCTTTTGACCAATCAGTATTTTAATCTATTGTTCATCCATTTAGGATCATTTTTGTTTGAAACTGATTTCCCCATTTGGAACATTAATTTGACTGAGCAGCTAGAACTATGCCCTGGAAAGCATTTATATCGGCAACCATCACCACCTACCTGACCCCTAGTCAGGTCATTCCAGTTCAGCCCACCTAAGTAATTTTTCAGTCCTATGAAATCAGCCAAGCGAAAGTCAGGGACGGAGACTTGATTGCCTTTTTTAGGGGAATTCCATGATATGTTTAAAACTGGTGATTTGTGATCACTCTCCCCAAGCTCATCATTAACCTCAAGATTATTTTATTAGTGTTTCCCCACTGGCAAGAACCAAGTCAAGGAGGTTTTTTCCCCTAGTTTGGGTCTGTCACAAACTGTTTTAAAAAACAATCCTGGATCGTATCAAGAAAGTCACCCGACTCTAAATTTCCTGTCAAATTGCTCCAATCAATCTGTCTATAGTTGAAATCTCCATTAGCACAACTTTTCGTATGTAGATGCCTTACGAATTTCGTCCCATAGAAGTTTACTGCACTCCCTATCAAGATTTGGGGCCCTGTAAATCACACCCAAAATTAGTTTTTCTCGGCCCTCGAGAAGCTGTAACCAAACAGATTCAGTGGCTGACGCTTCTAATTTAATATCTTGTCTAACACAACAATTTAAATTGTCTCTGACATACATCGCTACTCCACCACCTTTCCTGTTGACAAACACGCGGAAACACAAGCATAGAAAACTTAAGAAAAATTTAAAATAAAGGAATGTTTAACGAATTGATGTTGAACAATGAGAGAAGTGAGAGTGAGACAAGAGTAGCTGGTAGCAAACTACCTATGATGTTAACCTTGTGATGATCCCTCACTGGCTGCCATAGTGTTGTAGCTGGGTGCAGTGCGTATATTAACTGTCTTAAACTGCCCTATGGCAGGGGACTCGCGTGTCGTACTGGGTGAGGAGGGTCGTAGTAAGGGAGGAGTGTCGTACTCGTTGAGGACAACCCTTGGACCTGACTACCTTCGGCCAATAGGTGATTTGTAGCTGCTTAGCATGAGCCAATAAGCCTGGTGCAGTGCTCCTTCCTGCTTTATGTGTTAAAAAACCCACACCATGAGAAAGTCCTCCCCAAACTCCCCCTATGTTTGAAAAACCCAAATTCCTTCACTCTAAAAAAATGGAAAATACCCACTAGAAAGCGTACATGTTTGGAGAAAACAATCCTGGCTTACTAAGCCTCGGCTAAATAATCAAAAAAAAAATGATAAAACCTTTATTCCTTGGGGCCCCCTGACAATGGATTGGGAAAAATTATTTTTGTGAGTTTGAGAAAAAAATTTGCCTAGTAGGGCCCAGCTTAGCCCGTAGGTGATTGAACCTGCAATACCGCCCCCATGGTCCGCCTTTAGGCCAGTTAGGGGTGACTTAAAACCTGCCTGTTGGTCCAGCTTAGCCCGGGTAGGTAACTAAAACCTGCCTAGTTTTTCCAGTTTACCCCCAGTACCCCCCCCCCCCCCCCCCCGGCCGGCCGGCCCCCCCCCCCCCCCCCCCCCGGCCCCCTGGTGACTTAAAACCTGCTGGGTTTTCCCATTTTCCCCCCAGTTATTTTGACTCCGACCTGCCAAGTAGGGGCCCCAGTTAGCCAATTGGGTGATCGGGCCCTGCTAGTAGGGGCCCGCTTAGACCAGGGGGGTGATCAGCCCTGACAAAATATGGGCCAACTTAAGGGGAAAAGGGAATGTGTTTTGGAACCTCCAAGCATGGGCCAGTAGGCCTGCGGGCAATTTAGAAATTTTTACTACTACATGCAGTTTTTTTTTTTTTTTTTAATTTTCCGTAAAACACAAAAAAAAATTTACATAAAAGGGAATAAGCTTTTGAGGGTTGAACTATTTACAAATATTTTGGGGAACTTTAGTCGTTCAGAAACCCGAAAAAAGATGCGTTACAAAGTGAACGATTCACGGGGAGGGGGTTGTGGCAGCACCGGGGTGGGAGGGGGTAAGCGGGTCTCCCCCCGGAGGTGGTGCCCCTTTTTGCCCTCATGGGGAGTAATTATTCCCCCCCCCCAGCGCCCAAAACCACCAGGCAGGGGAGGTCCCCACGGGCTTGTGGGTCCCAAAAGTAAATTGCGTGTCATTTGGGCCCGCTCCCTAAATTACGCAGCCGCTCCCGTGGCCCAAGACATAAGAACCCAGCAAACACAGTCGCGTCCAACATACACCCTTTCACAAACCCCCAACGCAATACAACCCGTACATAAAACCCCCCAATTTCACATCCCACCGTCCCCAAACATCACGTCACTTTCCCCGTCACAAAACACCCAGTCACATAAACCGTCCAAACCCCCACGTCACATACACCGTAAAAAACACCCCGTAACATCCCGTCACAAAAAACCCCACGCACATACCGTCACACAAAACACCCCCGTCACAAAACCCCCACGTACATACCCCGTCACACAAACCCCCACGTCACTTTAAAACCTCCCGTCCTTTACACTGTCACAAAACCCACTTTCAATACACCTTTTCACACAAACCCCCTTTCACTATTACGGTCGTGAAATTTTTTTTAACGTAAAAGGTTTCCCCTCTGGCCCTTTGGTGGGTTCAAAATCCCACCGGGTAGGGACTTTAACGTGCCCCATGACGTTCATGCCACGTGACGTTGGGTGCACATGCGTTCATGTACACTTTGACGTTCATGCCACGTGATTTTCCCACGTGCCATGACTTTCTTTCCCACACGGACGTTCAGGCACATGACTTTTCATGTACACGTTGGTTCTTGCACACGTGACGTTTCACGTCCCACATGACGTTCATGACACGGGGACGTTCACTTTTGTGGATGCTAAAATTAATGGAAAAAAGGCAAAATTTCCGTCAAAAAAAAGGGTTTGGTGGGTTGTGTGATGGTGGGGGGTTGTTTGGGGTTTGGTGGGTTGTGTGAGGTGGGGGGGGTTGGGTTTGTTGAGGGTTGGGTTGTGGATGGTGGGGGTTGTGTGATTTTTGGGGGGTTGTTTGGATGGTGGTGGGTTGGTGATGAGGGTTTGGGTTGGGGTTGATGGGGGGTGGGTTTTTGGGGATGATGGGGGGTTGTTTTGATGGTGGTGGGTTGTTTTTGATGTGGTGGGTTGTTTGATGGTGGTGGGTTGTTTTGTGGTGGTGGGTTGTGTGATGGGGGGTGGGTTGTGTGATGTTGGTGGGTTGTGTGATGGTGGTGGGTTGTGTGATGGTGGTGGGTTGTGTGTTTGGTGGGGGGGTTGTGTGTGATGGTGGGTTGTGTGTGGTGGGGGGTTGTTGTTGGTGGGGGGGGTTGTGGGATGGTGGTGGGTTGTTTGATGGTGGGGGGGTTGTGTGTTGGTGGTGGGTTGTGTGATGGTGGTGGGTTGTGTGTGGTGGGGGGTTTGGGGTTGTGTGGTGGGTTGTGTGATGGTGGTGGGTTGTGTGATGGTGGTGGGTTGTGTGATGGTGGTGGGTTGTTGATGATGGTGGGTTGTGTGAGAGGGTTTGGGTTGGGGAAATGGTGGTGGGTTGTGTGTTGGTGGGGGGTTTTGGGTGATGGTGGTGGGTTGTGTGATGGGGGTTTGGGTTTGGTTGATGGTGGGGGGTTTGGGTGTGATGTGGTGGGTTGTGTGATGGTGGTGGGTTGTGTGTGGGGGGTTGGGTTGTTGATGGTGGTGGGTTGTGGTGATGGGGGTTTGGGGTTGGGGTGAGGGTGGTGGGTTGTGTGATGGTGGTGGGTTGTGTGATGGTGGGGTTTTGTGATGGTGGGTTTTTGTAAATTGGTGGGGGGGTTTTGTGTGATGGGGGTGGGTTGTGTGATGGGGTGGGTTGGGTGTTGTGATGGTGGGGGGTTTGTGTGATGGTGGTGGGGTGTGATGGTGGGTTGTTGTTTGGTGGTGGGTTGTGGGAGGGTTTGGGGGGGTTGTGTGATTGGTGGTGGGTTGTGTGTGGGGGGTTGTGTGATGGGGGGTTGTGTGATGGTGGGGGGGTTGTGTGATGGGGGGTGGTTGTGTGATGGTGGTGGGTTGTGTGGTGGGGGGTTTGGGGTGGGGAGGGTGGGGGGGTTGTGTGATGGTGGTGGGCTGTGTGATGGTGGTGGGCTGTGTGATGGTGGTGGGCTGTTTTGATGGTGGGTTGTGTGGGGTTTGGTGGGTTTTGGTGTTGGTGGTGGGTTGGATGGTGGGTTTGGGGATGGTGGGGGTTTTGTGTGATGGTGGGTTGTGTGATGGTGGGTTTTTGTGATGGTGGGGGGTTTGGTTGTTGGTGGGTTGTGTGATGGTGGGGGGTTTGTTTAAATTTGGTGGGTTGTGTGTTGGGGGGGGGGGTTGGGTGTGATGGGTGGGGGGCTGTGTGTGGGGGGGTTGGGTGTTGGTGGGGGGTTGTGTGAGGTTTGGTGGGTTGTGTGATGGGGGTTTTGGGGTTTTTGGGGAATGGTGGTGGGTTGTGTGATGGGGGGGGGGTTGTGTGTGGGGGGGGTTGTGTGATGGTGGTGGGGTTGTGTGGGGGTTTGGTGGGTTGTGTGATGGTGGTGGGTTGTGATGGGGGTGGGTTTGTGTGATGGTGGGGGGTTGTGTGATGGGGGGGGTTTGTGTGAGGGTTTGGGTTGGGTAAATGGGGGTTGGGTTTTTTGGGGGATGGTGGTGGGTTTTTTGTGTTTGGTGGGGGGTTTGGGTGTGATGGTGGTGGGTTGTGTTTTGGGGGGGTTGTGTGTTGGTGGTGGGTTGTGTGATGGGGGTTGTGGATGGTGGGGGGGTTTGTTGTTTGGTTTTGGGTGGGCTGTTTGTTTGGGTGGGTTGTGTGATGGTGGGGGGTTTTGGGGTTGGTGGTGGGTTGGTGTGGTGGTGGGTTGTGTGATGTGGTGGTTGTGTGGGAGGTGGTGGGTTGTGGGGATGGTGGTGGGTTGTGAGGGGTGGGTTTGGAGGTGGTGGTTTTTGTGATGGGGGTTTGGGGGTTTGGGTTTTGATGGTGGGTTTTTGTGATGGGGGTTTGGGTTTGTGTGTGGGGGTTTGGGTTTTGTGTGATGGGGGTTGTGTGGGGTGGGGGGTTGTGTGATGGTGGTGGGTTGTGTGTGGGGGGGGGGATTGTGTGGGGGTGGTGGGTTGTGTGATGGTGGTGGGTTGTGTGATGGTGGGGGGTTTTGTTGAGGGTGGTGGGTTTGTGATGGTGGGGGGGTTGTGGATGGTGGTGGGTTGTGTGAGGTGGTGGGTTTTTGTGATGGTGGTGGGTTGTGGGGGATGGTGGTGGGTTGTGTGATGGTGGTGGGTTGTTGATGGGGGTTGGGTTGTGATGGTGGGTTGTGTGATGGTGGTGGGTTGGGGTTGATGGGGTTTGGGTTGAGTGATGGTGGTGGGTTGTGTGTTGGTGGTGGGGGGTTTGTGATGGGGGGTGGGTTTTTGTGATGGTGGTGGGTTGGTTTTGGTGGTGGGTTGTGGATGGTGGTGGGTTGTGTGTGGGGTGGGGGGTTGTGTGATGGTGGTGGGTTGTTTTGATGGGGGTGGGTTGTGTGGGGTGGTGGTTTTTGTGAGGGGTGGTGGGTTGTGTGATGGGGGGGGTTGGTGATGGTGGTGGGTTGGGTGAGGGGTGGTTTGGGGGATGGTGGTGGGTGTGGGGATGGTGGTGGGTTGTGTGATGGTGGTGGGTTTGTGGGGATGGTGGTGGGCTGTGTGATGGTGGTGGGTGTGTGGGTGGTGGGCTGTGGGGTGGGGGTGGGCTGTGGGGAGGGTGGTGGGTTGTGTGATGGTGGGGGGTTTTGTGTGTTTGGTGGGGGTTTTTTAAAGTGTTTGGTGATGGGTTGAGTGATGGTGATGGGTTGAGTGAGGGGTTTTGAGTGATGGTGGGGGGGGTTGGTGTTGGTGATGGGTTGAGTGTTGGGGGGTTTGATTTAAAATGGGATGGGTTTGTGTGATGGTATGAGTGATGGTGTTGGGTTGATTTGTTTGGTGAGGGGTTTGAGTGATGGGGGGGTTTTGTGTTGGTGGGGGTTTTTGAGTGAGGTGATGGGTTGGTGATGGTGGTTTGGGGGAGGGTTTGGGGGGTTGGTGTTTGGTGATGGGTTAAAGTGATGGTGAGGGGGTTGAGTGATGGGTGAGGGGTTTTGAGTGATGGGGGATGGGTTGAGGATGGTGATGAGTGAGGGTTTCTTGAGTGAGGGTTTAGGGTTGAGTGTTGGGGGAGGGGGTTTGATGATGGTGTTGGGTTGAGTGAAAGGTTGAGTGATGGTGAGGGGGTTGAGTGATGGTGATGGTTGAGTGAGGGTTTGGAAGAGTGCAACCCCCTTTGGTTTCCTTCCTCCCCCCAAAAATATGCAGCAACGTTACTTGTAGGAGGCAGGTGTAGCTACAATTTATACTGGGAAAATGTTTGGTACGGGAAACGTGTCCCGGGAAAGTCTCTAAAGGGGTATTCCGGGGATCAAAGCCCCCTGTGCCCCAAAATCCATAAAACCGGGGCCCTCCTGGGGGAAATAAAGGGCCCTGAAAACCAGGCTGTTATTCGGGGGGCCGCCCGACTCCCAACGTAGAAAAAACAGCTCGGCTGTAATCAATTTATGACAGTTGAGGGGAAAGGGGTTTAAAAAAAAATTTTAAAAAACCCAAAAATCTAAAGGGGAAAGAAAAAAAAATCTAGAAAAACCAGTATAGGTAAGTTGAAGTGTTGATAAGGTCTTGGTCCCCTTTACACTTATAAATTTTTAAAGGAGTTTTATTTACCCCGGGGTTTTGAAGCTTCTAGATCCCGTGTGCGGATTACATCTTTTCCTCGGGACGCTTTTGAATACAGCTACACTAGTAAAAAAATGATGCCATAACGACGTAGTTGGAAGACTCCCAAAACCATAGCTTTTTCCAACCAAACTTTGCCCACACACACGGAAGGGTGATAAAAACACTTGATAACACTAAAAGTCTTTGTCAGCTCCCCCCCCCCCCCCCCCATAAAACCATTTAAATTCGCTGGGGACAAATCTCAAAGTGATATCCTAAATTTACACTACTGAAGTCCCCCAGTCAGGCGACACTACTAAAAGTCCCCCAGTTTGGCTGACACTACTGAATTTTTCCCGGGCACAGGCGGGACCTATTGAATTTCTCCAGTCAGGGGGGGGGAACATTTATTAAAGTCTCCCAGCCCCAGGGGGCCCACTATTGAAGTTTACCCGCACAGGCGGGACACTACTGTATTTTTCCCAGCACAGGTGACACTACTAAAGTCTCCCAGCTCAGGGGGACACTATTAAAGTCTCCCAGCTAAGGCGGGCACTATTGAAGTTCCCAGCACAGGCTAAACTTACTGAAGTTCCCAGCCAGGCTGACATATTGAAGTCTCCCAGCCAGGCCTTGACATACTGAATTTTCCCAGACAGGCTGACACTACTGAAGTTCCCAGCTCAGGCGGCCACTATTGAAGTCTCCCAGCTCGGCTAAAATTTACTGAAGTTTCCCAGAAACAGGCGGGACACTAGGGAAGTCCCCCAGCTCGGGGCCGGACACTATTGAAGTCCCCCAGCTCGGGGCTGACACAAATTGAAGTCCCCAAGCACAGGCTGACACTATGAAGTCCCCCAGCACAGGTGACACTATTGAAGTCTCCCAGTCGGGGTGCACTACTTTTTTTTTCCCCAGAACAGGCTGACACTACTAAAGGTTCTCCCAGTCTGGTTTTTGAAAATATTGGAAGTCTCCCAGCTCGGGGCTTGCCCACTTTTGAAGTCTCCCGGGCTGGGGCTGCCCACTAATGAAGTTTCCCAGCACGGGCCGGGCATATGAAGTCTCCCCAGCTCAGGCTGACATACTAAAGGGTTCCCCCCAGCACGGCTGAACTATGAAGTCCCCCAGCTCGGGGCGACACTACAAAGTCCCCCAGCTCAGGCGGAAATACTGAATTTTCCCCAGCCAGGCTGACCCTCTAAAAGTTCCCAGTCAGGCTGACATTTACTGAATTCCCAGCTCAGGCTGAAAATACTAAAGTCCCCCAGCTAAGGTTGACACTATAAAAGTTTTCCCAGTTTCAGGTTTCCCCCAACTATAAAGGTTCCCGTCAGGTGACACTACTGAAGTCTCCCAGCTCGGCTAAACACTATGTTGTTTTACCACACAGGCTAAACATTTCTAAATTTCCCCAGCAAAGGTGACACTATAAAGGGTCTCCCAGCTCGGGGTTGAAAATTTTAAAGGGTTCCCCCAGCACAGGCTGAAAACAAATGAAGTCTCCCAGCTCAGGCTGCCCACTACTAAACCCCCCCCCAGCTCAGGCGGGACACACTAAAGTCTCCCAGCTCAGGTGATACTTTTTTTTACCTCGTTTTATGAAACTTTTAAATGACAGATTATGAAAAAAAATTTTTAACGGGGCTTTTTTTGCCACAATGAATATAAATTATAGAATAGTGTAGCAACCACTGCTGGGTGTTCCCAATGTAAATATCATATGGGAATAGGGGAGCAACACACTGTGGTGTTCCCAAATGTAACTATCTTTCAAAAATTAGTTTTGCAACACCGTTGGTTTGTTCCCACAATGTAACTTCAAAACAAAATAGTGTAGAAACATGCTGGTTTTTCCTAAAATGAAAAAATCTACAAAATAGTGTAGCCCCAACTGCTGGGGGTTGCACAAATGTAACTATCTTTAAAAAAATAGTGTTGAAAAAACAATGTGGTGTTGCCCCCAATGAAAAACTATCACACAGAATAGTGTAGCAACACTGCGGGTGTTCTCACAAAATTAATTTATTATAGTGTAGCAAATTTGGGGTTTGTTCCCACAATGTAACTATATTTTTAGAAAGTGTAGCAACACACTGCGGGTTTGTTGCCCAATGTAACTATAAAAACCCAAAATTTGTGTGGGCAACCCCAGTGCTGGTTTTGCCACAATGAAACTTTTTTTTTTTCCCAGAATAGGGGAGCAACCCCTGCTGGTGATCCTACAATGTAACTTAAAAGAATAGGGGTAGCAACCCCCACTGTTGGTGTTGCCCAATGTAACTATCATCGGGAATAGTGTTAAAAAAACCTGTGGTGTTGCCACAATGAAAACTATCTACAAAATTAGTGTAGAAAACACAGGGTGGTGTTGCCAATTTTAATATATACAAAATTTGTTGTAGAAAACATGCTGGTGTTCCCTACAATGTAACTTAAATACAGAATAGTTTTCCCCAACACACTGCTTTTTGTTCCCACAATGTAACTATCATCCAGAAAGTTTTGTAACAAAATTGCTGGTTTTCCCCACAATGAACTATCACACAAAAAATAGGGGTAGCAACATGTTGGTGTTCCCCAAAATTTATAACTATCATTAGTGTAGAAAACACTGCTGGTGTTCCCACAAAAAAAACTTTCATTCAAAATTTGGTGTAGCAACAAAATGCTGGTGTTGCCAAAAATGAAAACTTTTCATACTTAATAGGGAAAAAAAACCCCTGTGGTGTTGCCCCAAATTTTAACTATTTAAGAATATTTGTGGGAAACCCACTGTGGTGTTGCCCAATGTAACATCATACAAAATAGTTTTTGCCAACACGGCTGGGTTTGCCACAATGGAACAAATTATACAGAATAGTGTAGAAACCCCGGCGGGTTTTGGGGCCAAAATGTAACTCTCATACAAAATTAGTGTAGCAAACACAGTGCTGGTGTTGCCACAATGAAACTATCATACAGAATTCCCTGTAGAAAACCCCAGTGTGGTTTTTGCCAATATAACTATCATACAGAATTAGTGTAGAAAAACGGGTTGTGGTGTTGCCACAAGGGAAAATTTTTCATACAAAATTTGTGTACCCAAACCCCAGTGTGGTTTTTGCCACAATGAAAACTATATAAAGAATATTTGTAGAAAACCCAGGGCTGGTGTTCCCAAAATTTTTTTAAACTTCATACAGAATAGTTTTGCAACCGTGCGGGTGTTGCAAAATTTTTAATATCTCCCAGAATATTTGTGCAACACAGTGCGGGTTTGTTGCCCAATGTTAAACTTTCAAAACAAAATAGGTAGCAACACGTGCTGGTGTTGCCCCCAATATAACATAATACAGAATAGTGTAGCAACACTGTGGTTTTGCCAAAAATGTAACTATCATAAAAGGAATAGTTTTAAAAACACACTGCTGGTGTTCCCAAACCAAATGAAACTATCATATAGAATAGTGAAAGAAAAACATTTGGGGTTTGTTGCCACAAGGAAAATTTTCATACAGAATATTTGTGAAACACGTTGTGGGGTTGCCACAACTTGGTTCCCTAAACCCGTGTCTCCACCCCTCCCAAATTTCCCGTTTTTCATTAGCATCAAACACATCAGGGTGCCGGCCCCCTGATTTCCTTTTAATTTTAACCCCAAAGAAGTTAAACACTCCCACATTTTAAAAAACGCAGCGGGCCCTGTGGCCCCAAGGGGGGGGCAGGTCCAATTTCCCCTTTACCGGCTTTAAGCCAATGACCCATCTAGTAGGTCGGGTTTCACTTTGGGGACTTAAAAGGGGAGGAACAAAATTGGTACATGGTGAAAGAGCTTATGGGGGGTTTGTTTCGCTCAGACCTGGATCATTTCCCCAGTCACACAAAGGGTCACGAAGTAAGGGAAGGGCAAATATAAATGGAGGAGAAAAGGGGGGGGGGTAAGGAAGAAGGAACTGAGAAAAAGGTCATGTGTTTTATGCCTGTTTTGTTTCCCAAAAGTCTACTAGCCCCCACTGGGCTGGTAGGTAACATCAAAGGGAAGGGGGGAAAAAGTGACTTCTTGGGAAAATTTTTTTGCTTTGAAAAGGTTTTAAAGAGTTAAAAAAGCGAAAACTGTACCAAGAAATTTCTTCTGGTTCGTTTTGTTTTGTTTGCGTGTGTTGGGGGTGTGTGTGGGTTGTGTGGGAGTGTGTGTGTGTGGGTGTGTGTGTGTGTGTGTGGAGTGGGTTTGTAATTTTGTTTTCAAAGGGCCCCTTTGTCGATAGACACTTTATTGTGTGTGTGTTTTGTGTGTGTGGGGTGTGTGTGTGTGTTGTGTGTGTGGGGTGTTTTGTGTGTGAGAGTTTGGGGTAATTAGTTTTCAAAGGCAATTGTCGATAGGGCACTTTAATTGTGTGTGTGTGTGTTGGGGTTTTGGTGTGTGTTGGGGTGGTGTGTGTGTGTGTTTTGTGTGTGTTGGGGGAGTGGTTTGTAAATTTGTTTTTTAAAGGCACTTGGCGATAGGGGCACTTTACTTGTGTTGTGTGTGTGTGTGTGTGTGTGTGTGGGTGGGTGTTTTTGCCGCGCGGCCCCGCCCCGTATGTGTAATCACATTAAAATTTGATTTCAGGGGTCGATTTATAGTTTTGGCCCCCCCTGTTTATTTTGGGAGCTCCCAGGGGGTGTGTGTTCCGGTGCAAAAGAGCCTCAAAACAACAAACCCCCCCCACACACACAAAACACAAAAACACACCACACACAAACATCTCAGACGGGCGAGATGTATGGGGCAATCTTTAAAAAATATGTTTGTTAACAGCAGTTTAAATTTCCCGTTAGTTTTTCTATGACTATATCAAAGGATATAAAAACCCAGAAAACTGTCGAATTTAAACGTGTTCCCAAAAAAAACCCGCCTCTCTCTACACTTTTTTTCCAAAAAAACGTTGTCAAACCCTTTGAGACAAGAAAAAGGGCAGGAAACAGAAAAAATTAAAGATTGGTGATTTGGGGGTCCGTAGGGGAGAGGGGGGGTTTGGTTTGGGGGTGGTGGGTGGGGGTGGCGGCCCGGGGGTTTTGGTGGTTTGGGGGTGGCGGCGGTGGGGGGTTTGGGGGTGGTGGTGGAGGTCGGCGGCGGTGGGGGGTGGCGGTGGTTTGTGGGGTGGGGGCCCGGGGGTGGCGGTGGTTTGGGGGTTGGGTGGGGAGTGGTGGTGGCGGGGGGGTGAGGTTTGGGGGGTGGTGGCGGCGGTGGCGGTGGTGGTGGTGGTGGTGGGTGGCGGGGGGGGGTGGCGGTGGGGTGGTGGTGGTGGTGGCGGGCGGGGGCGGGGGGGGTGGTGGGGGGCGGCGGCGGCGGCGGTGGTGGTGGGTTTATGGGGTGTTGGTGATTTGGTTTGGGGGTTTGGGGGCGGGGGCGGTGGGGATGGGGGGTTTGGGAGTGGTGTGGTGGCGGGTTTGGTTTGTGGTGGTGGCGGTTTGGTAGTGGTTTTGGGGGCGGTGGTAGTGGTGGTGGCGGTTTGGGAGTGGTGGGGGGTGGTGGTGGTGGTGGTAGTGGCGGTGGTGGGGGTTTGGGGGTGGTGGTGGCCCGGGGGTGGTGGTGGTTGGTTTGGGGGGTGATGGTAGTGGGGTTGGTGGTGGTGGTGGGGGATGGCGGTGGTTGGGGGGTGGTTTGGGGGTGGTGGTGGTGGTGGTGGCGGTGGTGGTGGCGGCGGCGGTGGTGGTGGTGGGGGTGGTTTGGGGGTTTGGGGGGTGGGGGTGGCCGGGAGTGGGGGGGTAGTAGTGGTGGGGGAGGGGTGGTGGTGGTGTTGGGGGGGTGGTTTGTGGTTTGGGGGTGGTGGTGGTGATGGCCGGGGGGTTAGGGGGTGGGGGTTGGTGGGGGGGTGATGGCGGGGGTAGTGGTGGTTTGGGGGTTTGGGGATGGCGGTTTGGGAGTGGTGGTTTGGGGGTGTTTGGGGGGGTGGTGAAAGGGCGGGTGGTTTGTGGTGGTGATGGCCCGGTTTGGGAGTGGGGGGGGGGTGGTGGTGATGGCCCGGGGGTAGTGGTGGTGGTTTATGGCGGTGGTAGTGGTGGTGGTGGTTTATGGCGGTGGTAGTGGTGGGGTGTTTGGCCCGGGGGGAGTGGTGGTGGTTTATTTTGGAGGGTTGGGGGGTGGTGGGGTGATGGCCCGGGGGTTTGTGGTTGGGGGTGATGGCGGTGGTAGTGGTGGTGGGTTGTTTGGGGGTGGGGAGTGGGGTGGTGGGTGGCGGGGGGGTAGTGGTGGTGGGGGGTGATGGCCGGGGGGTAAATGGTGATGGGGTGGTAGTGGTGGGGGGGTGGTGATGGCGGTTGGTTTGGGGGTGGCGGCGGGGGTGGTGGTGGCCCCGGGGGTGGTGGGGGGTGATTTGGCCCGGGGGTGGTGGGGCGGCGGTGGTGGGGTGGCGGTGGTGGGTGGTGGCGGCGGTAAATGGTGGGAGTTGTGGTGGGGGGCGGTGGAGGTGGTGGTGGTGATGGCCGGTGGTAGTGGTGGGTGGTGATGGGGGGTTTGGGAGGGTTGGGTTTGGGGTGGTTTATGGCGGGGGTTTGTGGGGGTGGTTTATGGCCCGGGGGTTGTGATGGCGGGGGTAAATGGTGGTAGTGGTGTTTGGGGGTGGGGGAGTGGTGGTGGTGGTGGTGGTGGTGGTTTGGGGGGGATGGCGGTGGTTTTGTGGTTTGGGGATGGCGGTGGTAGTGGTGGTGATGGGGGGTGGTAGTGGTTTTGGTTTATGGCGGTGGAATTGGGGTGGTGATGTGGGGTTTGGGAGTGGGGGGTGGTGATTTTGGGGGGGTTTGGTAGTGGTGGGGATGGCGGGGTTTTTTTTGTGGTGGTTTGGGGGTGATGATGGCGGTGGTGGGAGTGGTGGGGATGGCGGTGGTGGTAGTGGTGGTTTATTTGGGGGGGGTGGTAGTGGGGTGAGGCCGGGGGGGGTTGGGGGTTGGGGATGGCCCGGGGGTAGTGGTGGTGATGGCCGGTGGTAAATTTGGGGGTGGTTTATGATGGTGACCCCCTCAGCATCCTAAAAATTGCTTTTGGAAGGGCCCCAACTTACGATGGGCTTTGGTTTGTCATTTCAATATTTTAAAAAAGGCCCGGGGTTTTGTTCTATTTGGGGTTTGAAAGTAAAAATAATATAGCTCTAAAAAAGTGTACTTCATGACCCAACAGCGGTGCACAAAGCAGTGTTTAGACGAGTACACTAAGGAAAAACTTCCCGAGTGTCCGAGGGGCCCCAAATTTCAAAGGGTGAATTATCAACCGCCCTTTTGGGTAATTTTTCAAGGGGAAAAAAGGATAAAAATCCCAAGTTGGGGGTTTTAAAATTTGTTGGTCCCCGGGGTAAACCCCGGATCCAACGAGGTTTAGTTTACTGGGTAATTTATCCCCGTGGAGCCTGCAGAATGTTTCATCGGAGATACTTGAAGCTACTTCAAATTTTTACGACATACCAGGTTTTAAAAAAAAATTTTGATGACACCCCCTGTTTTAAAGATGGAACCCCACTTCCCGTTTGGTACCTCACTTCCGTTCCTCCGTTACCATACTATTTTTAACTAATTAAAAAATTTCAGTTGCAATGCGACCCAATGGTTATATTTTAAATTTTGACTTAAGGTAAAACAGGATATTAGGGCAAAGTAAATCGCAAAATATACAGTAAGGGAAAAACAACGTTTTCTTGTAGGATGGCAGTTTGAGTTGGATGAAAAAACTGGCTTGCAAGATTTAAGTTAAAAATGAGCAGTGGGCTAACCTGTATTGAAAACCATGGGAAAGGGGGTGGTCGGGTTTGTGAAATTGGACTCTTGTGGTGGGGATTCCCGCGGGGTTAGGTGACACCAAACACACACACACACACACAAAACACAACACACACACACCACTTCTACATCCGCCAAGCACCCCCTTTCCCCACATCCCCAAATGTAGGTTAATTTGAATTGTTCCAGCCAAATTACTTGGGGGTTTTTTTTTGAATTGTTTCCAAACCCCCAATTTTGTGGGTTTTTTTGTGAAAATTTTTCCCGCCACAATATTGTTTAGTTTGTTTTTTGAATTGTTCCCGCCCCAAATTTTGGGGTTTGTTGGGGAAATGTTTAAACCCAATATTGGGGTTTGTTGTGATTTGTTACCCGCCCACAATATTTTGAGTTTGTTGTGAAGTTTTTCCCGCCCAATTTTTGTGGGTTTGTTGGGGAATTTTTTTCCAGCCAAAGATACTGTGGGTTTGTTGTGAATTTTTCCCCCAAACCACGATACTGTGGGTTTGTTGTTGAAGGGGTTCCAGCCAAAAATACTGTGAGTTTGTTTTAAAGGTTCCCCGCCCCAATATGTGGGTTTGTTTTTGAATTTTTCCACCCGATACGGGGGGTTTTTTGTGAAGTGTTCCAGCCAGTCAGTAGGCTTATTCTTCCTGGAGGGTTGTGGTGGTTAAAACCCAAAAAAAGAACTGAAAAAAAATGTAAGCAAAATTTGGCTGGAGGACTTTATCAAGTCAAAACTTTCTCCTTAAAGTCTTCAGTGGGTTTTAATCAATGGGGTGGGCGAAGCCTGTTGTGCAGACGTAACGTTTCGATAATAAGGTTATCCAGGGTTTTCATGTGTCTTATCCACCAATAAAACCTTTCGGTACACATCGACCCCTTTCAACCCCAAATTTAGGTGAGCACACCCCACAAAAATCCCTATGGGGGAGGTAGGAATCTTTTCATAGTTTTAAGGGGGAGGTATGATAAAGCTCACGGAGCAGGGAGAGAAAGGACCTAGTAGCGATCAGTGAAGACGCGGAGCCAGGAGCTACGAATCAACCCCTGCAACCACAAACAGCTGAGTACACACACCAAACCAGGCCAAGTGTCAATCGACAAGTGACTTTAACAACTAGTATGCAACTATCCCAGATGATAGTTGGCAGTTGCAGCTCTGACAGTAACCCAAGCTGAGAGTGGTAATTACCGGGTACTAGTGAGCTTAACCACACACTCCACTCTCATACATTCCTTTATAAATGTGCGCATTTGCACACCCTCCTACTCATACGTAGTCTTTGTACGAGTTTATAATACGTCAGAAGAGATTCCTGTAAGCCAACCTTCCACAAGACAAGTTGACTTGAAAATTGACAGCAGAAGTTTGAAACTGACGTTGGGAATCGTGTACGAAAATTAATGGTGATAATAGCTTCCCTGGACGAATCTGCCTGGATTTCCTACTCTATTTTTGCAGTATTGCAAGCTCCTAATGTGTTGATTGCAACACGAAAAGCCTACAGCTATAATTCAACTTCCCCTGTCGTGCCGAATAGGTAAAATTGGTCAAGTAGCAAGAACTCATTTAAAATTAAGTCCTTTCTAAAATTTCCTTTTATACGTTTAAAGATATATATTTTTTCATTTATGTTAATGTAAAAATTAATAATTTTGTACCAAAAGAACCTTAGAAAACTTACCTGACCTTATTATAAGAAGCACAGTTTAATTTAGCCTAATCCAACTAAATATATTTAGACATGTTTACAATAATTTAATAATAAACAAATACAATGAAATCTATTTTTTTCGTTAGGTTCATAATGATTTTTGCGAAATTATTGCAGACACAAATTTTCGCTTCCCTTTTCGGCAAGAAGAGTGTTACTATTTAAGCCATAATTACAACTTTTACCTATTCGGCACAACACACACACACACACACACACACACAACACACACACACACACACACTTTCTGAGTTAAAAATAGTATCAAGACACTGAGAAGAGTTACACAAGCCAGGACAACACTGGTTTACAGCAGCCAGCACATTATGACAGCGAGAGAGCGACACGTCGCCTGTTTTATTGTCTCTTTCATACGTTGATCACTGTCTTCAAGAAGATACTGACGGGTTGGTGAAGACAACCTGGTCGCCCTCACAACACTCACATACCTTCAACCATCCTATCATCACAAGATTTACATCACAGTAAACATCACATAACAGTGAAACATCACATATAACAGTGAAACATCACATATAACAGTGAAACATCACATATAACAGTGAAACATCACATATAACAGTGAAACATCACATATAACAGTGAAACATCACATATAACAGTGAAACATCACATATAACAGTGAAACATCACACCGTGAGAAAATTATAATCTTGAAGATGGCAACAATGTTGGATACAATCACGTTTCATATTTTACAGTTCTCCTCTCCCCTTCTCTTCCTGTTCTCCCCCCATCCCCCTTTCTCATCCTACTCTTCCCTTTCTTCTATCCACCTCTTTCTTCTGCTTTACTATTCTTGACTCACACACCTAGATAATAGACGATAGATCTTGGTAGTAGATACTTCGTCTCAGCAGACAGCCTCGGTGTGGATTACCCAGGTACTCTGCTCCCTGTCTTAACATTAAAGGGGCACTGCAGCAGGCATACTGACCCATACTAGGTAGGTCCAAGTCACCCACTGGCATAAGCGAGTCAGGTCCAACTCACACCCACCCATGTATTTGTCTAACCTATTTTTAAAACAACAAAACATTTCAGCTTCTATGACGGTACTCGGGAGTTTGTTCCACTCATCCACAACTCTATTACCAAACCAGTGCTTTCCTATATCCTTCCTAAGCCCAATTTTTTCCAATTTGAAACCACTGCTGCGAGTCCTGTCTTAGATACTTCTAGCACGCTATTTAATCCCCTTTGTTTATTCATGTTTTCCATTTATTCTTCTTTTAACAAACCGGCCATATCCCACCGAGGCAAGGTGGCCCGAAAGGTAAAACAAAAGCTTCCCCCTTTAAATTTAGCAATATATGCAGGAGAAGGGGGTTACTAGCCCCTTGCTCCCGACATTTTAGTCGACTCTTACGACACGCATGGCTTAAGGAGGAAGAATTCTGTTCCACTTTCTCATGGAGATAAGAGGAAATAAACAAGAACAAGAAAGAAAATATTAGAAAACCGAGAGGGGTGTGTGTGTATATATGCTTGTACATGTATGTGTAGTGGGACCTAAGTGTAAGTAGAAGTAGCAAGACGTACCTGAAATCTTGCATGTTCATGAGACAGAAAAAAAGGACACCAGCAATCCTACCATCATGTAAAACAATTACACTTGGCAGGACGGTAGTACCTCCCTGGGTGGTTGCTGTCTACCAACCTACTACCAGAGGACGGTAGTACCTCCCTGGGTGGTTGCTGTCTACCAACCTACTACCACAGGACGGTAGTACCTCCCTGGGCGGTTGATGTCTACCAACCTACTACCACAGGACGGTAGTACCTCCCTGGGTGGTTGATGTCTACCAACCTACAACCACAGGACGGTAGTACCTCCCTGGGTGGTTGATGTCTACCAACCTACTACCACAGGACGGTAGTACCTCCCTGGGTGGTTGCTGTCTACCAACCTACTACCACAGGACGGTAGTACCTCCCTGGGTGGTTGATGTCTACCAACCTACTACCACAGGACGGTAGTACCTCCCTGGGTGGTTGATGTCTACCAACCTACTACCACAGGACGGTAGTACCTCCCTGGGTGGTTGCTGTCTACCAACCTACTACCACAGGACGGTAGTACCTCCCTGGGTGGTTGATGTCTACCAACCTACTACCACAGGACGGTAGTACCTCCCTGGGCGGTTGATGTCTACCAACCTACTACCACAGGACGGTAGTACCTCCCTGGGTGGTTGATGTCTACCAACCTACAACCACAGGACGGTAGTACCTCCCTGGGTGGTTGATGTCTACCAACCTACTACCACAGGACGGTAGTACCTCCCTGGGTGGTTGATGTCTACCAACCTACTACCACAGGACGGTAATACCTCCCTGGGTGGTTGATGTCTACCAACCTACTACCACAGGACGGTAATACCTCCCTGGGTGGTTGATGTCTACCAACCTACTACCACAGGACGGTAATACCTCCCTGGGTGGTTGATGTCTACCAACCTACTACCACAGGACGGTAGTACCTCCCTGGGTGGTTGATGTCTCCCAACCTACTCCCACAGGACGGTAATACCTCCTGGGTGGTTGCTGTCTCCCCAACCTACTTCGTTTATGCACCTCAATTATTCCCCCCTAATTCTACGCCTTTCTACAGAGTGCAGATTCAGGCCTTCAGTCTATTCTCGGAGTAAAGATTTCTGTACATGGGATAAACTTTGTCACCCTTTCTTCGTACGTTTTCTGTGTACCTTTCTCTAATTTCTTCCTCTTTCAAAAACCTGCATTCCCCTTTCTCCTGCTTCCTCTTCCCCTACATTCTCACTTCCTCCTTCCACCGTTTGCTTATCACCTCTCTCTTACTAAACAAATGGCACCAATAACAGGCTTATAAACGACAATGTTTTTCAAAAAGAAAAGAGTTCTGCTCCAGCAATAATTTACAGACAGACAATAAACAAACTTTTATTGAGACTGCATTTCGCTCAGGGCTGAGGCCATCTCTGAGCGAAACGTAGTAGCATTAAAACTTGTTCAGTAGTATACATACAGCCGTACCAACTACAGGTGAAACTTGATGTTTCGGTCCATTGTTGACGGTCCTGGACTGTGCTGGACTGTAATGGATCGTCCTGGACCGTCCTGGACCGTCCTGGACTGTAATGGACCGTCCTGGACTGTAATTGATCGTCCTGAACCGTCCTGGACTGTAATGGATCGTCCTGAACCGTCCTGGACTGTAATGGATCGTCCTGGACTGTAATGGATCGTCCTGAACCGTCCTGGACTGTAATGGATCGTCCTGGACTGTACTGGACTGTACTGGACCGTCCTGGACTGTAATGGATCGTCCTGAACCGTCCTGGACTGTAATGGATCGTCCTGGATTGTACTGGACCGTCCTGGACTGTCCTGGACTGTAATGGATCGTCCTGGACTGTACTGGACTGTAATGGATCGTCCTGCATTGTACTGGACCGTCCTGGACTGTAATGGATCGTCCTGAACCGTCCTGGACTGTAATGGATCGTCCTGAAAACCCTCCCCGGACTGTAATGGATTTGTCTGGACTGTCCTGGACTGTACTGGACCGTCTTGGCCTGTAATGGATCGTCCTGGACTGTACTGGACCGTCCTAGACTGTCCTGGACTGTAATGGATCGTCCTGGACTGTACTGGACTGTAATGGATCGTCCTGGACTGTACTGGACCGTCCTGAACTGTACTGGACCGTCCTGAACTGTAATGGACTGTACTGGACTGTCCTGGACTGTAATGGATCGTCCTGGTCTGTACTGGACTGTCCTGGACTGTAATGGATCGTCCTGGACTGTACTGGACCGTCTTGGGCTGTACTGGACTGTACTGGACCGTCCTGGACTGGACCGTTCTGGTCTGTACTGGACCGTCCTGGTCTGTACTGGACCGCCCTAAACTGTACTGGACCGTCCTGGACTGTCCTGGACTGTACTGGACCGTCCTGAACTGTATGGACCCTCCATGACTGTACTGGACTGCACTGGACCGTCCTGGACTGTACTGGACCTCCTGGATTGTACTGGACCGTCCTGGACGGTACTGTATGGACCCTCCCGGACGGTATTGGACCCTCCCGGACGGTACTGGACCCTCTTGACGTCCTGGACGTACTAGCGTCCTGGACTGTAAAGGGCCGTCCCGGACGTAAGGACCGTCCGGGAGTACTGGTCTATAAAGGGGTCCCGGGCGTACTGACCGTCCCGGGCTGTACTAGACCGTCCTGGACGTACTGGGGCCCTCCGAAAATGTCCCGGAATGCACTGGACCGTCCTGGACTGCATGGACCGTCCCGGACTGCACTGGACCGTCTGGACTGTATAGCCCGCCTAAACTGTACTGGCCGCCCGGACTGTATGGATCGCCTGGATAAAAGGGATGCCCGGGGCCGTCCTGGCTAAAATGGATCCTGGACCCCCCCTGGACTGAAATGGACCGTCCGGACTGTCGGGGCCGTCCGGACTGTCCTGGACTGTAATGGCCGCCCTGGATGTAATGGACCGTCCTGGACTGTCCTGGACTGTCGGCCCGTCCGGGAAACGTACGGACCGTCCGGATGTAATGGACCGCCTGGACGTATGGACCGTCCTGGACGTCGTGGACTGTACGGACCCCCCCTGGACCGCCTTGGACTGAAAATGGACCTCCTGGACTGTCTGGACCGTCCTGGTGTACTGGACCGTCCTGGAAGTATGGACCGCCCTGGATGTAGGGGACCGTCCTGGACCGCCCTGGACTGTCTGGACCGCCCCGGACTGACGGGCCGCCCCTGGACTGTATGGACCGCCCTGGACCGCCCTGGACTGTTTTGGACCGCCCCGGGGACGTACTGGACCGTCCTGGACGGGCGACCGCTGGACCGCCCTGGACTGTGGGTTTTGTAAGAAAAAAAAATTTTTGTTTTCAAAATCTTGCACCCACCAAGATGACTTTCTGGCGTCCCCACGCTGAGGTGTTAGTGACGAGTAAGTCAGCGAAACTACCCGACGTTTCGCCCGTTCGGTCATTATTGGTGACGAAAAAGAGCGAAATTAAAACCCATTAATTTAACCGTCTCCTAACATCTCGTTGCCTGATCTGACTCCCCAAACACACCCATCCCAAAAACCCCACAAAACACACACAAACACCCCCCAAACACCCCATAACACACCCCCAACACACTCACACCCCCCCCACACACACACACCCATACACACTCACCCCCCCCACACCCCCATACAACTCACACCCCCCCCCACACACACACCCATACACAACACCCAGACACACCCCCACACCCAGCACACCCAACAACCCAGACCCTCACAACACACCCCCACACAACCCACAACACACAAAAGGGCGGGGGGAAAAATGATAACGAATACAAGTATGCGGGAATAGACAAGGGGACAGAGATAGGATGTTCAAGAGAGGGGACAAGGGAAAAGGGGGGTCACAAGGAAGCTAAGATCAGAAAGAGTCACAGGGACGTTAGGAAGATTTCTTCAGCATAAGTTGTCAGCAAGTGGAATAACCCAGAAAAAGAAAGCAGTGGAGGGAGGGAAACCCTAACATTTTAAAAAAGAGGTATGACAAAGCTCAGGAAGCGAGAGAGAGAGAGAGGATCCAGTAGCGATCAGTGAAGAGGGGGGCCAAGGGGGTGAGTCTCGACCCCCGCAACCAAATTAGGCGAAAACAATTAGGTGAGTACCCATACACAACCCCACACAACCACACACACACACACACACACACACACCACCAGGAATCTCCTGAAGCCCATCAAACCAAAAAAACTGCAGCATATGGGCGCCTAGCAAAACCTCAAACGCATTCCGACTCTTAAATAAAGGGTCATTCAGGCCCCCGTTTTCACCGTGAAAGTTAGGCCCCTATTGGAGTTGCGGCACCGTTTGGAACCCAACCCAGCCAAACCGGAAGAAAAGAGAAAATGCAAAGGTTTCAACAAGATAGTCCCGAGTAAAAGGGGGTTTTCCCACGAGGGGGAGGTTAAGGGAATCAAACCGACGACAGGAGGACAGGAAGATGGGGGGACATGTAACGACATAAAAATTTGAGAGGGGAATTTCAAAGGGGGACAAAGACAGGATGTTTTAGAGATTGGACACAGTAAAAGGGGACAGTTGGAAGTGAAGCCCCGAAATCCCGGGGTGTTGGAAGTATTTCTTCGCCCCAAGTGTCAGTAAATGGAATATTTTTTGGGAGCGATTAGTGGAGGAGGATCCTACTAGCTTTAAGCAGGGTATGATAAAGCTCACGGTTGGGGGGAGGACCTAGTGCGATCAGTGAAGAGGCGGGGCCAGGAGCTCGGACCCACCCCCCCCCAACCTAAAGGTGAGTACAAAATAGGTGAGTACACCACAAACACTCACATCTCTCACACACAACCAAAACACACACACCACACAACAACACACACCACAACACACACACACACCACACCAGGATTAGTGCAAAGTAGAGCTCAGGCCATATAACGGAAAGGGGATGCAATGGATCAGAGAATACCCGACAGGGAGGAAAAACGGTCATGGTACGTAAAATGTACACGTGGGCCCTTGAGAGCGGGGTCCCCCGGGGTCCCGGGCTAGGGGCCGTGCTATTTTTGGTTTTTGAAAAGACTGACGGAAGGGGTTTGATCAGAAGTGTCCCCGTTTGCAGATGATGTGAAATTAAAGAGGGGAATTTAAAACTGATGAGGCCCAAACAGGACTTTAAAAAGACTGGGCAGATGGAAACCCCGGTTCCGAAATGGTTCTCGAATTTAAACCTGCCCAAATGCAAAAAATTGTAGATGGGGAAGGGCCCGAGACCACAGACAGGTATAGGAGGGGCCAAGACTGCAAACCTCACTCAAGGAGAAAGATCTTGGGGGGGAGTATAACACGGAAAGTCTCCGGAAGACCACTCAATCAGTAACTGATGCAGCATAGGGCGCTGGCAAACCTGAAACAGCATTCGATACCCTTAGTAAGGAAATATTCAGAACTGTACCCGTGTATGTCAGGCCTATGGGGGATGGCACATTTTTTACCCCCACTTTATAAAGCACGTCAAGAACTAGAGAAAGTACAAAGGTTTGCGACAAGGTTTGTTCCAGAGCTAAGGGAATGTCCTATGAAGAAAGATTAGGGAAATCGGCCTGACGACACTGGAGGACAGGAGGGTCAGGGGAGACATGATAACGACATATAAAATACTGCGTGGAATAGACAAGGTGGACAAAGACAGGATGTTCCAGGGTAGGGGACACAGAAACAAGAGGCCACAATTGGAAGTTGAAGACACAAATGAGTCAGAGAGATAGTAGGAAGTATTTCTTCAGTCATAGAGTTGTAAGGCAGTGGAATAGCCTAGAAAATGACGTAGTGGAGGCAGGAACCATACACAGTTTTAAGACGAGGTTTGATAAAGCTCATGGAGCGGGGAGAGAGAGGGCCTAGTAGCAACCGGTGAAGAGGCGGGGCCAGGAGCTAGGACTCGACCCCTGCAACCACAAATAGGTGAGTACAAATAGGTGAGTACACACACACACACACACACACACACACTCACACACACACACACACACACACACACACACACAGGCAAACTTTAGAAAAATAACATTGTAATTATAAATGTGTACATATTCACTGGGAAATAGTCAATGTGCAGTTTGGTTTAGGCAGCAGAGACAGTCTTACAACGAATATAACAAGTAGAGACAGTCTTACAACGAATATAACAAGTAGAGACAGTCTTACAACGAATATAACAAGTAGAGACAGTCTTACAACGAATATAACAAGTAAACAGGAAGAGCAGAGCTGTGCACCATAATCTAAATAAAGATTAACTAAGGATATATAAACTTGTGGAATATTCTGACGACTGACATTTATATTTCGTGATATATACCGACTTGGTAACATTACCAGAACGACATGTAGGTACATATACCTGTTGTCTGTCATCTGGGTGTTAGTTGACTGTTGTGGGTGGCATCCTGGGGGTGACTGGTGTGGGGGGCATCCTGGGGGTGACTGGTGTGGGTGGCATCCTGGGGGTGACTGGTGTGGTATCAACCTGGGTGTTAGTTGACTGTTGTGGGTGGCATCCTGGGGGTGACTGGTGTCGGTGGCATCCTGGGGGTGACTGGTGTGGGTGGCATCCTGGGGGTGACTGGTGTGGTATCAACCTGGGTGTTAGTTGACTGTTGTGGGTGGCATCCTGGGGGTGACTGGTGTCGGTGACATCCTGGGTGTGTTGACTGGTGTGGGTGGCATCCTGGGGGTGACTGGTGTGGGTGGCATCCTGGGGGTGACTGGTGTGGGTGGCATCCTGGGGGGTGACTGGTGTGGGTGGCATCCTGGGGGTGACTGGTGTGGGTGGCATCCTGGGGGTGACTGGTGTGGGTGGCATCCTGGGGGTGACTGGTGTGGGTGGCATCCTGGGGGTGACTGGTGTGGGTGGCATCCTGGGGGTGATTGGAGTGGTATCAACCTGGGTGGCATCCTGGGGGTGATTGGAGTGGTATCAACCTGGGTGTTAGTTGACTGTTGTGGGTGGCATCCTGGGGGTGACTGGAGTGGTATCAACCTGGGTGTTAGTTGACTGTTGTGGGTGGCATCCTAGGGGTGACTGGAGTGGTATCAACCTGGGTGTTAGTTGACTGTTGTGGGTGGCATCCTGGGGGTGACTGGAGTGGTATCAACCTGGGTGTTAGTTGACTGTTGTGGGTGGCATTCTGCAGGTAGAAAACTAGTATCTTAAAATTAATGACTTGAAAGAAGCTGATGAGAAAGGATAATGAACTAGGATAATGAGTTAGAATAATGAGTTAGAATAATAAGCTAGGATAATAAGCTAGGATAGTGAGCTAGGATAATGAACTAGGATAATGAGTTGAGAAACTTAAGGTGACTTTTCGACCTGTTTGGAACATTATCTACATTCTGGTACTGACCTAAACGTGATCAAAGCTCGTCACCGAATTGTGAGTTAGTTGCTAAGTGTTACAACCACGGTACTGCGAAGTGTTACAACCACGGTACTGCGAAGTGTTACAACCACGGTACTGTAAAGTGTTACAACCACGGTATTGCAAAGTGTTACAACCACGGTACTGCGAAGTGTTACAACCACGGTACTGCGAAGTGTTACAACCACGGTACTGCGATGTGTTACAACCACGGTACTGCGATGTGTTACAACCACGGTACTGCGATGTGTTACAACCACGGTATTGCAGTGTTACAACCACGGTATTGCAGTGTTACAACCACGGTATTGCAGTGTTACAACCACGGTATTGCAGTGTTACAACCACGGTATTGTGAAGTGTTACAACCACGGTACTGCGAAGTGTTACAACCACGGTACTGCGAAGTGTTACAGCCACGGTACTGCAAAGTGTTACAACCACGGTACTGCGATGTGTTACAACCACGGTACTGCGAAGTGTTACAACCACGGTACTGCAAAGTGTTACAACCACGGTACTGCAAAGTGTTACAACCACGGTACTGCGATGTGTTACAACCACGGTACTGCAAAGTGTTACAACCACGGTTACTGCAAAGTGTTACAACCACGGTACTGCGATGTGTTACAACCACGGTACTGCGATGTGTTACAACCACGGTACTGCGATGTGTTACAACCACGGTACTGCGATGTGTTACAACCACGGTACTGCGATGTGTTACAACCACGGTACTGCGATGTGTTACAACCACGGTACTGCGATGTGTTACAACCACGGTACTGCGATGTGTTACAACCACGGTACTGCGATGTGTTACAACCACGGTACTGCGATGTGTTACAACCACGGTACTGCGATGTGTTACAACCACGGTACTGCGATGTGTTACAACCACGGTACTGCGATGTGTTACAACCACGGTACTGCGATGTGTTACAACCACGGTACTGCGATGTGTTACAACCACGGTACTGCGATGTGTTACAACCACGGTACTGCGAAGTGTTACAACCACGGTACTGCGATGTGTTACAACCACGGTACTGCGATGTGTTACAACCACGGTACTGCGATGGTGTTACAACCACGGTACTGCGATGTGTTACAACCACGGTACTGCGATGTGTTACAACCACGGTACTGCGATGTGTTACAACCACGGTACTGCGATGTGTTACAACCACGGTACTGCGATGTGTTACAACCACGGTACTGCGATGTGTTAAACCACGGTACTGCGATGTGTTACAACCACGGTACTGCGATGTGTTACAACCACGGTACTGCGATGTGTTACAACCACGGTACTGCGATGTGTTACAACCACGGTACTGCGATGTGTTACAACCACGGTACTGCGATGTGTTACAACCACGGTACTGCGATGTGTTACAACCACGGTACTGCGATGTGTTACAACCACGGTACTGCGATGTGTTACAACCACGGTACTGCGATGTGTTACAACCACGGTACTGCGATGTGTTACAGCCACGGTATTGCGAAGTGTTACAACCACGGTACTGCGATGTGTTACAACCACGGTACTGCGATGTGTTACAACCACGGTACTGCGATGTGTTACAACCACGGTACTGCGATGTGTTACAACCACGGTACTGCGATGTGTTACAACCACGGTACTGCGATGTGCTACAACCACGGTACTGCGATGTGTTACAACCACGGTACTGCGATGTGTTACAACCACGGTACTGCGATGTGTTACAACCACGGTACTGCGATGTGTTACAACCACGGTATTCCGAAGTGTTACAACCACGGTACTGCGAAGTGTTACAACCACGGTACTGCGAAGTGTTACAATCACGGTACTGCGATGTGTTACAACCACGGTTTAAGCGATGTGTTACAGCCACGGTATTGCGAAGTGTTACAACCACGGTACTGCAAAGTGTTACAACCACGGTATTGCCAAGTGTTACAACCACGGTACTGCGATGTGTTACAACCACGGTACTGCAAAGTGCTACAACCACGGTACTGCAAAGTGTTACAACCACGGTATTGCTAAGTGCTACAACCACGGTACTGCCAAGTGTTACAACCACGGTACTGCGATGTGTTACAACCACGGTACTGCAAAGTGCTACAACCACGGTACTGCGATGTGTTACAACCACGGTACTGCAAAGTGCTACAACCACGGTACTGCGATGTGTTACAACCACGGTATTGCAAAGTGTTACAACCACGGTACTGCGAAGTGTTACAACCACGGTACTGCGAAGTGTTACAACCACGGTATTGCGAAGTGTTACAACCACGGTATTGCAAAGTGTTACAACCACGGTATTGCAAAGTGTTACAACCACGGTATTGCTAAGTGTTACAACCACGGTATTGCAATGTGTTACAACCAGGGTACTGTGAAGTAAGAAACCTGGAGGCGAGCATTGGAACCTGCACCACTATTCTAGGGACAGATAGCCTGCACCACTATTCTGGGGACAGATAGCTTGCACCACTATTCTGGGGACAGATAGCCTGCCACATATTCTGGGGACAGATAGCCTGCACCACTATTCTGGGGACAGATAGCCTGCACCACTATTCTGGGGACAGATAGCCTGCACCACTATTCTGGGGACAGATAGCCTGCACCACTATTCTGGGGACAGATAGCCTGCACCACTATTCTGGGGACAGATAGCCTGCACCACTATTCTGGGGACAGATAGCCTGCACCACTATTCTGGGGACAGATAGCCTGCACCACTATTCTGGGGACAGATAGCCTGCACCACTATTCTGGGGACAGATAGCCTGCACCACTATTCTGGGGACAGATAGCCTGCACACTATTCTGGGGACAGATAGCCTGCACCACTATTCTGGGGACAGATAGCCTGCACCACTATTCTGGGGACAGATAGCCTGCACCAATATTCTGGGGACAGATAGCCTGCGCCACTATTCTGGGGACAGATAGCCTGCGCCACTATTCTGGGGACAGACAGCCTGCGCCACTATTCTGGGGACAGACAGCCTGCGCCACTATTCTGAGGACAGACAGCCTGCGCCACTATTCTGAGGACAGACAGCCTGCGCCACTATTCTGAGGACAGACAGCCTGCACCACTATTCTGAGGACAGACAGCCTGCACCACTATTCTGAGGACAGACAGCCTGCGCCACTATTCTGAGGACAGCCTGCCTGTGCCACTATTCTGAGGACAGCCTGTGCCACTATTCTGAGGACAGCCTGTGCCACTATTCTGAGGACAGACAGCCTGTGCCACTATTCTGAGGACAGACAGCCTGTGCCACTATTCTGAGGACAGACAGCCTGTGCCACTATTCTGAGGACAGACAGCCTGTGCCACTATTCTGAGGACAGACAGCCTGTGCCACATATTCTGAGGATAGACAGCCTGTGCCACTATTCTGAGGACAGACAGCCTGTGCCACTATTCTGAGGACAGACAGCCTGTGCCACTATTCTGAGGACAGAGCCTGTGCCACTATTCTGAGGACAGACAGCCTGTACCACTATTCTGAGGACAGACAGCCTGTACCACTATTCTGAGGACAGACAGCCTGTACCACTATTCTGAGGACAGACAGCCTGTACCACTATTCTGAGGACAGACAGCCTGTACCACTATTCTGAGGACAGACAGCCTGTACCACTATTCTGAGGACAGACAGCCTGTACCACTATTCTGAGGACAGCCTGTGCCACTATTCTGAGGACAGACAGCCTGTGCCACTATTCTGAGGACAGACAGCCTGTGCCACTATTCTGAGGACAGACAGCCTGTACCACTATTCTGAGGACAGCCTGTACCACTATTCTGAGGACAGACAGCCTGTACCACTATTCTGAGGACAGACAGCCTGTACCACTATTCTGAGGACAGACAGCCTGAACCACTGTTTTGGGAGAACATCAAAATCAACGGATATGACGTTGACACCCAGATAAGCCGTGTTCACTAAGTTTAGTTTATTACTCAGGGTAGAACGGGCCCAAACTACATTTACACAGAACATTTCGCTCTGTAAATCAAAGTCTCTTCTACACATCGTAGAAGCCAGTAGGCTTACTGCAAAGGTCTGATCTTATGGTGTGGTGGGCGTAGACAGAGGCGTCCGAGGTCTGATCTTATGGTGTGGTGGGCGTAGACAGAGGCGTCCGAGGTCTGATCTTATGGTGTGGTGGGCGTAGACAGAGGCGTCCGAGGTCTGATCTTATGGTGTGGTGGGCGTAGACAGAGGCGTCCGAGGTCTGATCTTATGGTGTGGTGGGCGTAGACAGAGGCGTCCGAGGTCTGATCTTATGGTGTGGTGGGCGTAGACAGAGGCGTCCGAGGTCTGATCTTATGGTGTGGTGGGCGTAGACAGAGGCGTCCGAGGTCTGATCTTATGGTGTGGTGGGCGTAGACAGGGGGGTCCGGGTGTGGGCAGGAAAGATAGAACCATGAGTCTATGAAAACAGCCGAGATGAGACGAGACACTATCCAGCCTCCCAAGACAGTGAGAGTGTGGCAGTAATCTCAGTCTCATCACTGCCACTTTCCAAGACAGTGACAGTGTGGCAGTAATTTCAGTGTTATCACTGCCACTTTCCAAGACAGTGACAGTGTGGCAGTAATCTCAGTGTTATCACTGCCACTTTCCAAGACAGTGACAGTGTGGCAGTAATCTCAGTGTTATCACTGCCACTTTCCAAGACAGTGACAGTGTGGCAGTAATCTCAGTGTTATCACTGCCACTTTCCATGAGGTTACACCCAGAGTGCTGCTGTCCCCTCAAGTCACAACAACTCTCACACAGCATCCAACACCAATAAAGAGATGATCCACAACTCCTTCGTAAGTTTCCAAGACGATCACTTTGTTTAGAATCAAAACAACACGAGACACACTTAAACAAATCAACAAAAGGCACACTGTTAACACAGTGTGCCTTTGGTTGATAAGAATTTCACAATGCTTTTGGAAATAACGGGGCAGAAGCACGGATATATAGGGTAGGGGAGGTATCAGAGTACGGGGAGGATCGGACACTAACACGGAGAAAGCGGGTACATGAACCTCACCTCACTAGAGTCAAGGCACGACTGGTGCTGCTGCTGCTGCCGTACAAACACGCACACGTACATACGCGCCTACAGGTGAGGTTACCTTGCACGCCCCGCCCTACACCTCGGTATCTACCGCCCCTGTCACCTCTGTTATCACAAATGTCAAACAGAGGTCACCTAACATGTGTGGATAGACAGCAGCCATCCAGTAAGGCACTACAACCCTGGGGGTATCTACCACCCAGGGAGGCACTACAACCCTGAGGGTAACTACCACCCAGGGAGGCACTACAACCCTACAGGTAACTACCACCCAGGGAGGCACTACAACCCTGAGGGGGGGTAAACTCACACCAGGAAGGCACTACAACCCTGCGGGTAACTACCACCCGGGGAGGCACTACAACCCTGAGGGTATCTACCACCCAGGGAGGCACTACAACCCTGCGGGTAACTACCACCCAGGGAGGCACTACAACCCTGGAGTTAACTACCACCCAGGGAGGCACTACAACCCTGGAGTTAACTACCACCCACAGAAGCACTACAACCCTACAGGTAACCACCCAGAGAGGCACTACAACCCTGAGGGTAACTACCACCCAGGGAGGCACTGCAACCCTGCGGGTAACTACCAACCAGGGAGGCACTACAACCCTGAGGGTAACTACCACCCAGGGAGGCACTACAACCCTGAGGGTATCTACCACCCAGGGAGGCACTACAACCCTGAGGGTAACTACCACCCAGGGAGGCACTACAACCCTGAGGGTAACTACCACCCAGGGAGGCACTACAACCCTGAGGGTAACTACCACCCAGGGAGGCACTACAACCCTGAGGGTAACTACCACCCAGGGAGGCACTACAACCCTGAGGGTGTGAGACCTCTACCCACTCTACCTGAGGTATCCCAGCGAGTGAGCACGTCCCCTGTATATCCCAGTGCTTAACAGAATAGGGAATAGCATATGAAGGTACAAATAAAAATTGGAACTATGGCTATAGTTTACTTAATAACAAAAAAAGGGCTAGAATACAACATATCCTGATTGAAATTTACACAATATAACAATTGACCTATGAGACTTATTACCAGGGGGAAGGGTAGATGTTATCAGTAACACGGACTAGTACTCACTCTTAATTCAGTGACCAGCTGACCCGAGATTCCCAATGCGTGGTCCACTACACACGCGGCTGTCCAGAGCTCTCGCTCCCCGGACCTGTCACCAACAACCTCTTTGCTCCGCTGTTCCCTGGGCTTATATCGTAGTCAAAGTACCCCCTCCCCAATGGGGTATGTACCACGTGTTACGACCTGATGCCGAGGTCTGACGCTGTTAAGAACAAAAGACCTCAGACGTGGGCGTGGCTACAGACGTTTGCCAAGGCAAGGTGTGACCATATAATTGGTTAAATTAGGTCTCCCCAGAGACCTCGCAAGCCCAGCTGAACTACATCACATCCCCCTTTCTCCCCCAATTTAAAATATCTGAGAACTAGGACAATTTGTCCTAGTTATTAGACTATTTTAATCCTAATCCCTTAAATCTATTACAATACAAAGACAAAATTATACATAATACAAAATTATTCAACTACATATATTTCCCTCAACCTTCTCATCTACCACAAGGCAGCATAATCAGTACACTCGCAGTTGGCCAGCATATAGTTGCTCTCTGGTGCAAAGCCTCCTTACCCGTCATTTCTCCTTAAACCTAAATATCGGGCTCCAGTGCCTTCCCTACTTCTACTAGAAATGCACTAGCCAATGCTAGTCACCCTCGCACGTTAATCATTGGGCCAAACCTCTCTAGGCTTCTATGGCGTGGAAAACTGCTCCAACGGGTTGCATTCTTTCAAGTAACTGCAACTGGACCACTTCACGACCACCAAGGTCGCATTTTCGGCACACTTCACATGCACACTACAACATCTGAAAATCGAGACAGGGCAGGCATCGCAGCTAAGACCCTCCATTATCCCATGCCACTACTAGGATTCACTGGCCTCATAAAACAAGGCAGCCATAATCACTGGACCGTATTCAAGGTCACCTTATTTCACACAGGTAACACTAACACTTCTGGCAAGTCAAAGTAGGCTGGGGACATCACACACTCTCAATTGTCTCTCATGGCTGGCAGAACATCCCCGCATACCAGTCGTACAGGTCGACCAGCAAGGCAGGATACACCTCCATACCACCCTTGATAGCAGGCTGGTCCCAGCAGCTGGAGTCCATCTCCGCGGCTCGCGCCCTTCCACATTTCTGAGGATGGCAGCGCCTTCATAGTAGATTCTCCTGTCCTGGCACACCAGCCAGGATCCCTCACACACCAGCGCAGCATCACCGCCATCTCCTCCTGAGCTAGGCAGCATCGCAGCATCACAGCACGGCCACAGCATAGCAGAAAGCATCACAGCACGGCCACAGCATAGCAGACAGCATCACAGCACGGCCACAGCATAGCAGACAGCATCACAGCACAGCCACAGCATAGCAGACAGCATCACAGCACAGCCACAGCATAGCAGACAGCATCACAGCACGGTCCCAGCATCGCAGCACGGCCACAGCGTCTCAACATCACCGCACGGCCGCAGCATCTCAACATCACAGCACGGCCATATCACAGCAGCACACAGTACGGCCACAGCATCGCAGCACGGCTACAGCATCTCAGCAAACCGCAGCATCATAAGCAGCCGACATCAGCAGCAGCAGCAGGCTATGGTCAGATGCTCGAGGTGAGATGAGGTGGTGAGGTCACTTCAGGTGATTAACAGAGGTGCAGTCGCCCATCCCTGGCAACTGCAGGTAACTGGCGGTCCTTGGGTGATGGTCACAGGCTGGGTGACGCAGACAGACACCCACTACAATGGATGACAGACCAAGGCAGCAATACATCTACTGGGGCACATCAGCTGGGTGATTTGGCACATCAGGTGGATAATAATCATAGGCATCTCTTCAATGGGTGACAGTTATGGGCTAGTCTTCCAAGGTGGGCTGGGTGACTTCTCATTCCTCTGTAAATATTCAATTTCGGCCAGTAATTGCTTCACCCAAATACTGATATTCTCCACCATTTATCTCAAACCAACAACCAACTCCACCAAATATAATAATACAACCACACAATTACTCAGACCCACCTTCAAAAAAAACAAGGTCAGTTAAGGTCACTAAGATTATAATATCACATTGATATTTACTTTAACTTTACACACACAAGAAAAAAAAAAGTGGTAGCAAATGGTAGCATAACAAGTGTAACCGAGCAGTCAAAAATAAGGCACATGGGACTGGTTCCGACTATAAAAATTATAAGAACCACCACCGCTTAGACACCATGTCATGTAGGGGGGTAATGATTAGGGGAATATGGGGGTAAGCGGAGGGAGTCAGTAGGTAGGGGACAGGCGAGGCAGTAGGAGGGATGAGTGCGGAGGTAGGTAGGTAATGTGAGGTCACTGGTGACTACATCTTCACCTCTCATTACTCTACACTCCACTCTACTCACCCTCTCACTACTTTAACTAAACATAAATGGAGAAATGAGTAAATAACGGGGACAGTGAATATTATTATTCTACTCAAACACAGTTTATTATTAAGTCTTTGTACAATAATATATTTGGGAACAGAACATTATTGTGGTTTAGATAAATGGGATGGTACACATAAGCAGTGAGACAGGGAACACAATAAGAACATAAGAACATAAGAACGAAGGAACACTGCAGAAGGCCTACTGGCCCATGCGAGGCAGGTCCAAGTCTCCTACCGGCTTAAGCCAATGCACCCAACCTAGTCAGGTCAGGTCACATTGACTTAAGGGAGGAACACGGCAACCGACCTGTTAGCACAAGCTATCAGGTCTAACTCACACCCACCCACATCTACTCATGTATTTATCCAACCTATTTTTAAAGTACACAACGTTCTGGGCTCTATAACGGTACTTGGGAGTTTGTTCCACTCATCCACAACTCTATTACCAAACCAGTATTTTCCTATATCCCTCCTGAATCTGAATTTTTCCAACTTAAAACCATTGCTGCGAGTCCTGTCTAGGCTAGATATTTTCAGCACACTATTTACATCCCCTTTATTTATTCCTGTCTTCCACTATTACACCTCAATCATATCCCCCCTAATTCTACGTCTTTCTAGAGAGTGCAGTTTCAGGGCCCTTAGTCTATCTCATAGGGAAGGTTTCTGATACATGGGATCATCTTTGTCATCCTCCTTTGTACATTTTCCAGAGAATTTATATCCATTCTGTAATACGGTGACCAAAACTGTGCAGCATAATCTAAATGAGGCCTAACCAAGGATGTATAGAGTTGAAGAACACCTGAGGACTCCTATTATTTATGCTTCTTGATATGAAGCCAAGGATTCTATTAGCTTTATTGCGAACACTTATGCACTGTTGTCTTGGTTTCAGATTACTGCTAACCAGAACTCCTAAATCTTTTTCGCAATCCGAATATTAAGATCTACATTATTTAGTTTATATGTGGCATGGTTATTGTCCTGTCCAACATTTAGAACTTTGCATTTGTCTATATTAAACTGCATCTGCCACTTCTCCGACCACTGCATCAGTCTATTCAAATCTTCCTGGAGTGCTCGAATGTCCTCGTCAGAATGAATTCGACGGCCTATTTTGGTGTCATCGGCAAACTTGCCGATGTCGCTCTTTATGCCCTCATCTATGTCGTTTATGTAGATTGTGAACAGCAGGGGGGCCCAACACTGACCCCTGTGGAACACCGCTCGTGACGCTTCCCCACTCTGATTTCTCCCCATTTATGCAAACTCTCTGCTGCCTATTTGTCAACCATGCCTCTATCCAAGAAAAAAATTTCTCCTCTATTCCATGTGCTTTAATTTTCCTCAATAGTCTCTGATGTGGGACCCTGTCAAAGCCTTACTGAAGTCCATATACACAATATCATATTCATTACATGATTACCTCCTCAAATACCTTAGTGAAAAAAGTTAATAAATTCCGTAAGGCAGGAACGCCCCTTTGTAAAACCATGCTGAGATTCGTTGATTAATTTATGCTTTTCAAGGTGGCTACGAACTGCCTCGGCAATTATTGATTCCATAAATTTTCCCACTATGGAGGTTAGGCTTATTGGTCTATAGTTCGAGTAAGGACCTGTCACCTGTTTTGAAAATAGGTATCACATTTGCCATTTTCCACTTATCTGGACACCATGCCAGTTTGTAGTGATATGTTGAAAAGATTAGCCAAAGGTGCGCTAAGCTCCTCTTTACATTCCTTTAGAACCCTTGCATACAGTTCATCAGGGCCTGGGGATTTGTTAGGTTTTAATTTATCTATTTGCCTAAGGACCATGTCACTTGTGACCCTAATAGTGCACAGTTTATTATCGTCCTGTTCTACATAATTTATCATTACTGGAATATAGCTGGTATCTCCTGTGTAAAAACTGAGAGGAAGTATGTGTTTAAAAATTCTACACATTTCCTATATCACTGTCAGTGAGCTGACCCGAGGAACTTTTGAGTGGGCCTATCTTGTCCCTGATCTTACTTCTGTATACCTGAAAGAATCCTTTGGGTTAGTCTTCGATTCTCTTGCAACTTTAACCTCATAATCTCTATTTGCTTTTCTAATTCCCTTTTTTTTTCTCTCTTTAACTGAATATATCGATTTCGTAATTGCCCCTCTCCTCTTTTGATTTGCCTATATATGCCTCTCTTTTGACCAATCAGATATTTTAATCTATTGTTCATCCATTTAGGATCATTTTTGTTTGATCTGATTTCCCTATCTGGAACATAATTTGACTGAGCAGCTAGAACTATGCCCTGGAAAGCATCATATCGGCAACCATCACCACCTACCTGACCCCTAGTCAGGTCATTCCAGTTCAGCCACCTAAGTAATTTTTCAGTCCTATGAAATCAGCCAAGCGAAAGTCAGGGACGGAGACTTGATTGCCATTATTAGGGAATCCATGATATGTTAAAAACTGAGTGATTTGTGATCACTCTCCCAAGCTCATCATTAACCTCAAGATTATTAATTAGTGTTTCCCTTACTGGCAAGAACCAAGTCAAGGAGGTTATTTCCCCTAGTTGGCTCTGTCACAACTGTTTTAAAAAAACAATCCTGGATCGTATCAAGAAGTCACCGACTCAACTTGACCAAAATGAATGTAACTTACAATATAGTTCAGAGGGCAGTTCACACAGGAACTAAGCCACAGGTCCCAAGACCTACACAGACGAGTACTGCGCCAAGCCAGTCTCTGCCCAATGCCTCCAACAGTTCCTCCAGAGACTTCGGCAGCCTTCTCCCGAGCCCTGCACCCCAGCAGCAGCTCCGCTCAAATCTCTGCACCCCAGCAGCAGCTTCCGCTCGAATCTCTGCTCAGGAGCTCTGCACCCCAGCAGCAGCTCCGCTCGAATCTCCTGATCATGCTCTTCCTTGGGCTTTTATGGTGGTCCAAGCACCCTCCACAACCACGTGTACAACCTGACGCCGAGGTCTGACGCCGTTAAAAACAAAAGACCTCAGACGTGGGCGTGGCTACAGACGTTTGCCAAGGCAAGGTGTGACCATATAATTGGTTAAATTAGGTCTCCCCAGAGACCTCACAAGCCCAGCTGAACTACATCACAAGGGTAACTACCACCCAGGGAGGCACTACAACCCTGAGGGTAACTACCACCCAGGGAGGCATTACAACCCTGAGGGTAACTACCACCCAGGGAGGCACTACAACCCTGGCAGTAACTACCACCCAGGGAGGCACTACAACCATGCGGGTAACTACCACCCAGGGAGGCACTACAACCCTGAGGGTAACTACCACCCAGGGAGGCACTACAACCCTGGAGGTAACTACCACCCAGGGAGGCACTACAAGTCTGAAGGTAACTACCACCCAGGGAGGCACTACAACCCTGGAGTTAACTACCACCCAGGGAGGCACTACAAGTCTGAAGGTAACTACCACCCAGGGAGGCACTACAACCCTGGAGGTAACTACCACCCAGGGAGGAGGCACTACAACCCTGGAGGTAACTACCACCCAGGGAGGCACTACAACCCTTGAGGTAACTACCACCCAGGGAGGCACTACTCTACTGTCAAACGAGAGTGAAACAGAAGGCTATTAAATGTTCTGCACTCTGGGAAGATTGCCGCTCCCATAAACACTTAAGAAGACGGGGTAAATCTAACTTCTTCTTACACTTGTCACTAACCTTTACTTTCCCTTGTCTCTATTAACAACTTATCACGGTAATATATCCTTTACAATCTAACAAATGTGGTCTAAGCCCGGGCTCTGTGTAGAGCATCAAGAACTCTGACCTGGCAAAGCTCAATACAGAGAAATGTCTTAAAACCTAGTGTTACACCTGCCAAATATTTGATAGAGACAACAATTCACATGGTGTGGACGCTAGTGGCTTTCTCTGTGTTTTCCTGCATGTATAACTGCGTTGTTTTATACTCCAGAAAGAAAGTTGTATTGAGATATAAAAACAAGACATAACATATGTCGTGTGTCAGTTGTTACTTCCTGAGAGAGGGCAGCAGGTGGGCTGTGACTCTCACTACAGGTGTGCCCTCACACCTGCGTGTTGGCTCACCTACTGGCAACACCTATACTTCTGGCATACTTCCTTCTACGCAGGTGTAATGGATTGTGGCGAGTGGTAGGAATGGTGGTAATGGGTGTGGTCCGTGATGGTGGTAATGGGTGCGTTCCGTGATGGTGGTAGTGGGTGTGGTAGGAATGGTGGTACTGGATG
Organism: Cherax quadricarinatus; assembly: GCF_026875155.1. Lineage (NCBI taxonomy): Eukaryota > Metazoa > Arthropoda > Malacostraca > Decapoda > Parastacidae > Cherax > Cherax quadricarinatus. Next base: position 15,977,197 of record NC_069495.1, on the reverse strand, counting down.
TGAAAGGAACGGTGGTAGTGGATGTGAAAGGAATGGTGGTAGTGGATGTGATAGGAATGGTGGTAGTGGATGTGGTAGGAATGGTGGTAGTGGATGTGATAGGAATGGTGGTAGTGGATGTGGTAGGAATGGTGGTAGTGGGATTGTGAAAGGAAACGGTGGTAGTGGATGTGAAAGGACGGTGTAGTGGATGTGAAAGGAACGGTAGGTTGTGGATGTGAAAGGTTGGTGGTACGTGGATGTGAAAGAATGGTGGTAGTGGTTGTGGTAGGAATGGTGGTAGTGGATGTTATAGGAATAATGTTGGTAGTAGGATGTGGTAGGATTGTTGGTAGTGGATGTGGTAGAATGGTGGTTGTGAGGTGAAAGGAATGGTGGTAGTGGATGTAGGAGGAATGGTGGTATTAGTGGATGTGAAGGAATGGTGGTAAGTGGAGTGGTAGGAAATGGTGGTAGTGGATAGATGTGGTAGAATGGTGGTTGTGGATGGGATTGGAATGTTGGTAGTGGATCTGGTTGGAATTGTTCGGTAGTGGGATGTGGTATAGGAATGGTGGTAGTGGATGTGAATGGAATGGTGGTAGTGGATGTCGTAGAATGGTGGTAGTGGAGGTGGTTGGAATGGTGGTAGTTGGATGTGATAGGGAAATGTTGGTAGTGGATGTGGTAGGTATGGTGGTAGTGTGATGTGAAGGATTGGTAGTTATGGGTGTGGTAAGAATGGTGGTATGGGTGTGGTCGGTGAGGTTGGTAGAGTGGGTGTGGTAGGAATGGCTGGTAGTGGGTTGGTAGGATGGCGGAGTGTGTGTGGTGGATTGGTGGTAGTGGGTGTGGTAGGAATGGTGGTAGTGGTGTGGTAGGAATGGTGAATGGGTGTGTAGGAATGGTGGTAGTGGGTGTTGGTAGGAATGGTGGTAATGGGTATGTCGGTGATGGTGGTAGTTGTAGAAGCAGAGGGGATTTAAGGGACTAGCCCCTATTTGTGGTTTGCTGGACTGTTCGATTCACAGCTCCTGGCCCGCCTCTTCACTGGTCCGCTACTTGGTCCACTCTCCTGCGCCGTGAGCTTTAATCATACCTCTTCCTTAACCTATTTATATCCTATATATATATATATGAATATATATATATATATTATAATATATATATATATATATATATATATATATATTATATGTCGTGCCGAATAGCAGGAATTGCCATCTTGGCTTAAATTGCAACGTTCATCTTGCCATATAGGAACAAGTGAAATTTGTGTATGCAAAATTTCCCAAAATTATTCTGAACCTACGAAAAATATTTTTCACTGAGTTTGTTTAGTATTAAATTATTGTTAACTAATCTAAAATATTATTTAGTTGGGTTAGGCTAAAATAAAGTGTTCTTGTTTTAATAAGGTTAGGTACGTTTTCTAAGATACTTTTGGTGCAATGATAAATATGTTTGTACGATTATCAATAATGAAAAAAAATTTATTCTTTAAACATATAAGAGATAATTTTAGAAGGACTTAATTTTAAATGAGTTCTTGATAATTGACCAGTTTTACTTATTCGGCACGACATATATATATATATTTTATTTATATATATATATTTTTATATATGTATACTATATTATATATATATATATATATTGTATATCAAACTTTCTATTTTGGCTTAATTAGCATCGCTCTTCTTGCCGAATAGGAGCGAAAATTTGTGTATGCAATAATTCGCAAAATCCATTCTGAACCTAACGTAAACAATTATATTTAATTGTGTTTATGTATTATTAAATTATTGTAACTTGTCTAAATATATTAATTAAGGTCAGGCAAGTTTCTAAGGTTCTTTTGGTACAAAATATTATTTTTACATTAACATAAATGAATAAAATATTAATTTTAAACGTTAAAAAGAAAATTTTTGGTTCTTGCTAATTGCCCAAAAGTTATTATTCGCATAATATATATTATTATATATTATTATATAATTTTAATTTTTATTATCACACGGGCCCGATTCCCACCAGGCAGGGGGCCCGAAAAAGAAAAATTTCACCATCATTCACCCCATCATGTCTTCCCAGAAGGGTGCTTTACACTACGTTTTAAACTCCCAAATTAAAACCCCTTTTTCAGAGTGCGGCATTTTTCTTCCATTCCGGACTCAAGCCCGGGGCCTGCGGTTTCCCCTGAATCCCTTCTAAATGTTATTTTTGCTCACACCCCAAAACAGCCGTCAAGTTTTAAAAAAACCTTTTGTCCCCTTCACTCTATCAAACACGCTCACGCTGCCTGCGGGGAAGCCCAAGCCCCTCGCACAAAAACCCCTTACCCCCCCCCTAAAACCCTTCCTAGGCCGCCCCCTACCCCCCCTTTCCCTTCCCTACAGACTGATCACTTTTGAAGTCATTTTTTTCGCTCCATTCTCTCTACATGTCCGAACCACCTCAAAAAACCCTTTCCCTCACCCCTTGGACAAAGTTTGGTAATCCCGCACCTCCTCCTAATTCCCAAAACTACAATTCTCGCATTTTATTCACCCACACATTGCCCTCAGACATGCATTCCATGCCTCCAGCCCTTTTCCTCGCTGCAAAAATTCATAACCCTGCTTCACACCCTTAAAGGGTTTGGGAAAAATAACTTATACATTCCCCCTTTGCCCCCAAGGACAAAATTCTTTTTCTCCCCAGATCCAGTGCCCCTCACTCTTTTTCCCTCATCAATTTTTGTTCACCTCATATTATAAAAATATATATATATATTTATATAATATATATATATATATTTAATTTTTATATATATATATATATATATTATATGCAAAGATCACGTAAAAAGGGGATTTCGAATATGCAAAACAACCACTCTGAAAGAATAGGAAAAATTCCCAAACGTTTTGTGACTACTCACTTTTTCAAGGAACTTGAAAGTAAAAATCAAAGGAAGGCAATTTTAAAGGATTTAGACCACACCTCACAGTCAACTCCACAACAAAAAAACCCGACGCGGGCAATCCCGGCTCATAAGAAAAGAGGACACTGCGTGGTCCGCTGGTCCTACTAGCAGGTCTTCAACCCTCCCCCTAACAAAATATTCTACCCAAGAAATAAGGCTTATTATTTGTCCAATGTATTATTTAACTCTAACCAAATTTTAATTAATTATAAATGAATCTAATTTATATAAACCAAAGGAAATATTCATATTATTGTAAAAACTGCTTTTTATGAAACAAGATTCAATTATTTTCCCTGTCGACCATGGACTTGCTTGATACTACTTCTCAACTTTTTGAAAATCAATTGGATGGTTAAAATCTCTTACATGAATAAATAGAGCATTGGAATCTTGTCCAGTTCAAATTTGCTATATTTATGTTGTTTTAATCTTGTTCGGATTTTTACCATTTTGCCCGTAATAAACTTTATCGCAAATTTTACAAGGAATCTTATAGTGACACATCCATCAGCATTTTGGGGGGAATTCTTTATCAAAAGTTTTTTTACTGTATCAAGATTTTTGAATACAACTTTAATATTAAAAGTCTTAAGAAGAGAAGGCATATCAACCAAGTTTTCATGGTAAGGGAGAACCAACATATTTTTAGTTGAATAAGGCTGGTTGTCCCTTTTTGGATTGTAAAAAGTATTTCTAGCAACTTTAAAAGATTTATCAATTACATTTCTCGGGTATTTCAGATCATTGGCTATTTCATAAATTTTGGATATTTCACTACTCTTTCACAGTGGTTGTTTTGCATATATATATATATATATATATATATTATTTATATATATATATATTTTATTATATTTATATATAAAATGACAAAACATACCCATTATAACGTACGTAAAATATTACATCTGAGACAGTGAGACACACCTGGTGCGCCCAGGTGTGTCTCCCTCAGATGTGCCTCAGGTGTGGCACTGATAAATTTGGCTGCCGTTTCTTCTTAGTCATCCCCCTCCCTCCCCAGCTACCTGTTCCTCCTCCTCCCGTCACTTGTGCTCCTTCCCTCCCTCCAGTCACTTGTGCCTCCTTCCCTCCCTCCAGTCACTTGTGCCTCCTTCCCTCCCTCAGTCATTGTGCCTCCTTCCCCCCCTCCAGTCACTTGTGCCTCCTTCCCTCCCTCCAGTCACTTGTGCCTCCTTCCCTCCCTCCCGTCACTTGTGCCTCCTTCCCTCCCTCCAGTCACTTTTGCCTCCTTCCTCCCTCCAGTCACTTGTGCCTCCTTCCCTCCCTCCAGTCACTTGTGCCTCCTTCCCTCCCTCCAGTCACTTGTGCCTCCTTCCCTCCCTCCAGTCACTTGTGCCTCCTTCCCTCCCTCCAGTCACTTGTGCCTCCTTCCCTCCCTCCAGTCACTTGTGCCTCCTTCCCTCCCTCCAGCCACTTGTCCCTCCCTCCCTCCAGCCACTTGTCCCTCCCCTCAAGTCTTAAAAAGATCCCACCAAGAAATGTTAAAAACTCTTTCTCAAGTCTTGAGAAAGTTTACCTTCCCAAACTTTGTTTACATAAATAATGTAAACTGCCTTATCATCGTTGTCTTCATGTTAACAGTAAGTAATAACGAGCTACTACAAGCAGTTACCCACAAGCAGCAGCCAGGGCCTCTCCATAGGGGTGACACATGATCACAACATGCAAAATACTCAGAGTACTGAATAGAATGGCTAGAAATAGGATGAAATGAGAGGAGAGGGAACCAGGGGAACACTAACAGAACATAAGGAGCACTGCAGGAGGACTACTGACCTGTGCTAAGCAGGTTCAAATTACATACCGGCCCATGCTAGGCAGGTCTAAGTCACCTTCTGGCCTATGCTAGGCAGGTCCAACTCGCACCCACTCATGTATTTGTCTAACCTGGTTTTAAAACTACACAACCTTTTAGCTTCAATACGCAGAATAAGTCATAAGAGACGTCAGATGAAGAGGTGGTAGAGGCAGTCATCATACACAGCTTTAAGAATAGGTATGACAGAACCCTGGAAGCCAGGAATCATCTGCTGAAGAGGGACTCTACCCGAGGCTAATAGACATGTCTCTCCTATGTTTTATTTATCTGAAAGTACGACTGATCTTTAAACCCTTCCTTCTGTTTAATGGTTAAATTACTCGTTAATTCTTGACTTTATGTATATATATTTATATAATTATATATATATATATATAATATATATAAATATATATATATATGTATAATATATATTATATATATATAATATATTATATATATATAATGTGTATATATATATTATTATAAAATATATATATATATATATATATGTATATATATATATATATATATATTGTATATATATATATATATATATAATGTATTATATATATATTATATATATATATATATGTATATATATATATATATATATATATATAAATCTATTATATATATATAATATTATATATATAATCTAAGGTTTAAAATGAATGCAGAAATATGGTTTTGTCTTGCGTATTGCTACCATAGACTAATCAATCAGGTTATCATTTAGAAAGGTTGATCTGGGACGGGGCCGCGGGGGCGGTGACCCCCAGTAAACATGTAGACTAAAGGTGTCCACCTACCATCAAACACTGTGAGCTATCTTTATCAAGTTCTGTCTTACGGTGAACTAGCGACAAGGAAGCTTGGTGTGGACCGGACTGCAGGGGGGCGTTGACCCCCGTCAAGTACCGTACAGGTAAGTCAATCACAGATCACCCACTGTTAAGTGTGAGACTTAACTTAGGTCCGGCAACTACACACACTGCCACTCAAACTGCCATTCTGTCACTCACACTCTCTCTCAACGCCACTCTGTCAGGTGGTAAGTGAAACGAGCCAGATGAAGTGGTGGGTGGAGGCAAAGCAAGCACATAGCTTCAAGAACAGGAATGATTGAACCTTGATAAGAGGTAAGAGGTAGGGCCAGGAACTATGGCATGACCCCTGCAAACACAACTAGATGAGCACAAGTAGGCGAGTACAAGTAGATGATTACATACTCATAAACACAACCCACAATATCCTGGCTGCAACAGCCTACAATTTGTAGAAGGAACGTTAGCGACAGTGTACAAGATGTTGTAGTAGTGACAGGTGGTGTACAAGATGTTGTAGTAGTGACAGGTGGTGTACACGATGTTGTAGTAGCGACAGGTGGTGTACACGATGTTGTAGTAGTGACAGGTGGTGTACACGATGTTGTAGTAGTGACAGGTGGTGTCACGAGTTGTAGTAGTGACAGGTGTACCCCGATGTTGTAGTAGTGACAGGTGGGTGTACACGATGTTGTAGTAGTGACAGGTGGTGTACACGATGTTGTAGTAGTGACAGGTGGTGTACAGATGTTGTAGTAGTGACAGGTGGTGTACAAGATGTTGTAGTAGTGACAGGTGGTGTACACGATGTTGTAGTAGCGACAGGTGGTGTACACGATGTTGTAGTAGCGACAGGTGGTGTACAAGATGTTGTAGTAGTGACAGGTGGTGTATACGATGTTGTAGTAGCGACAGGTGGTGTACACGATGTTGTAGTAGTGACAGGTGGTGTACACGATGTTGTAGTAGTGACAGGTGGTGTACACGATGTTGTAGTAGTGACAGGTGGTGTACACGATGTTGTAGTAGTGACCAGGTGGTGTACACGATGTTGTAGTAGGACAGGTGGTGTACACGATGTTGTAGTAGTGACAGGTGGTGTACAAGATGTTTGTAGTAGTGACAGGTGGTGTACAAGATGTTGTAGTAGTGACAGGTGGTGTACACGATGTTGTAGTAGTGACAGGTGGTGTACACGATGTTGTAGTAGTGACAGGTGGTGTACAAGATGTTGTAGTAGTGACAGGTGGTGTACAAGATGTTGTAGTAGTGACAGGTGGTGTACAAGATGTTGTAGTAGTGAAGGTGGTGTCACGATTTGTAGTGTGAGGGGTGTACACGATGTTGTAGTAGGACAGGTGGTGTACACGATGTTGTAGTAGTGACAGGTGGTGTACACGATGTTGTAGTAGTGACAGGTGGCTGTACAGATGTTGTAGTAGTGACAGGTGGTGTACAAGATGTTGTAGTAGCGACAGGTGGTGTACACGATGTTGTAGTAGCGACAGGTGGTGTACACGATGTTGTAGTAGCGACAGGTGGTGTACACGATGTTGTAGTAGCGACAGGTGGTGTACAAGATGTTGTAGTAGCGACAGTGGTGTACAAGATGTTGTAGTAGTGACAGGTGGTGTACAAGATGTTGTAGTAGCGACAGGTGGTGTACACGATGTTGTAGTAGCGACAGGTGGTGTACACGATGTTGTAGTAGCGACAGGTGGTGTACACGATGTTGTAGTAGCTGACAGGTGGTTGTACACGATGTTGTAGTAGCGACAGGTGGTGTACACGATGTTGTAAATAGCGACAGGTGGTGTACAGATGTTGTAGTAGTGACAGGTGGTGTACACGATGTTGTAGTAGCGACAGGTGGTGTACAAGATGTTGTAGTGACAGGTGGTGTACAGATGTTGTAGTAGTGACAGGTGGTGTACACGATGTTGTAGTAGCGACAGGTGGTGTACAAGATGTTGTAGTAGCGACAGGTGGTGTACACGATGTTGTAGTAGCGACAGGTGGGTGTACAAGATGTTGTAGTAGCGACAGGTGGTGTACACGATGTTGTAGTAGTGACAGGTGGTTGTACAAGATGGTTGTAGTAGCGACAGGTGGTGTACAAGATGTTGTAGTAGCGAAGGTGGTGTACACGATGTTTGTAGTAGTGACAGGTGGTGTACACGATGTTGTAGTGACAGGTGGTGTACAGGATGTTGTAGTAGCGACAGGTGGTGTACACGATGTTGTAGAAGTGACAGGTGGTGTACACGATGTTGTAGTAGTGACAGGTGGTGTACACGATGTTGTAGTAGTGACAGGTGGTGTACAAGATGTTGTAGTAGTGACAGGTGGTGTACACGATGTTGTAGTAACGACAGGTGGTGTACACGATGTTGTAGTAGCGACAGGTGGTTTTACACGATGTTGTATAGTGACAGGTGGTGTACACGATGTTGTAGTAGCGACAGGTGGTGTACACGATGTTGTAGTAGCGACAGGTGGTGTACAAGATGTTGTAGTAGCGACAGGTGGTGTACAAGATGTTGTAGTAGCGACAGGTGGTGTACACGATGTTGTAGTAGTGACAGGTGGTGTACACGATGTTGTAGTAGCGACAGGTGGTGTACACGATGTTGTAGTAGCGACAGGTGGTGTACACGATGTTGTAGTAGTGACAGGTGGTGTACACGATGTTGTAGTAGCGACAGGTGGTGTACACGATGTTGTAGTAGCGACAGGTGGTGTACACGATGTTGTAGTAGCGACAGGTGGTGTACAAGATGTTGTAGTAGTGACAGGTGGTGTACACGATGTTGTAGTAGCGACAGGTGGTGTACAAGATGTTGTAGTGACAGGTGGTGTACAAGATGTTGTAGTAGCGACAGGTGGTGTACAAGATGTTGTAGTAGCGACATTTGGTGTACACGATGTTGTAGTAGCGACAGGTGGTGTACACGATGTTGTAGTAGCGACAGGTGGTGTACAAGATGTTGTAGTAGCGACAGGTGGTGTACACGATGTTGTAGTAGTGACAGGTGGTTGTACAGATGATGTAGTAGCGACAGGTGGTGTACACGATGTTGTAGTAGCGACAGGTGGTGTACAAGATGTTGTAGTAGCGACAGGTGGTGTACACGATGTTGTAGTAGCGACAGGTGGTGTACAAGATGTTGTAGTAGCGACAGGTGGTGTACACGATGTTGTAGTAGCGACAGGTGGTGTACAAGATGTTGTAGTAGACAGGTGGTGTACAAGATATTGTAGTAGCGACAGGTGGTGTACACGATGTTGTAGTAGCGACAGGTGGTGTACAAGATGTTGTAGTAGTGACAGGTGGTGTACACGATGTTGTAGTAGTGACAGGTGGTGTACACGATGTTGTAGTGACAGGTGGTGTACACGATGTTGTAGTAGTGACAGGTGGTGTACACGATGTTGTAGTAGCGACAGGTGGTGTACAAGATGTTGTAGTAGTGACAGGTGGTGTACAAGATGTTGTAGTAGCGACAGGTGGTGTACAAGATGTTGTAGTAGCGACAGGTGGTGTACAAGATGTTGTAGTAGTGACAGGTGGTGTACAAGATGTTGTAGTAGCGACAGGTGGTGTACAAGATGTTGTAGTAGCGACAGGTGGTGTACAGATGTTGTAGTTGTGACAGGTGGTGTACACGATGTTGTAGTAGCGACAGGTGGTGTACACGATGTTGTAGTAGTGACAGGTGGTGTACACGATGTTGTAGTAGCGACAGGTGGTGTACACGATGTTGTAGTAGTGACAGGTGGTGTACAAGATGTTGTAGTATCGACAGGTGGTGTACACGATGTTGTAGTAGCGACAGGTGGGGTACAGATGTTGTAAATAGCGACAGGTGGTGTACAAGATGTTGTAGTAGCGACAGGTGGTGTAACAAGATGTTGTAGTAGCGACAGGTGGTGTACATGATGTTGTAGTAGCGACAGGTGGTGTACAAGATGTGTAGTAGCGACAGGTGGTGTACAAGATGTTGTAGTAGCGACAGGTGGTGTACACGATGTTGTAGTAGCGACAGGTGGTGTACAAAATGTGTAGTAGTGACAGGTGGTGTACACGATGTTGTAGTAGTGACAGTGGGTACACGAGTTGTAGTGAGGTGTGTACACGTTGTTGTAGTAGTGACAGGTGGTGTACAAGATGTTGTAGTAGCGACAGGTGGGTGACAAGATGTTTAGTAGCGACAGGTGGTGTACAATGTTGTGTAGTGACAGGTGGTGTACAAGATGTTGTAGTAGCGACAGGTGGTGTACAAGATGTTGTAGTAGCGACAGGTGGTGTACAAGATGTGTGTAGTGACAGGTGGTGTACAAAATGTTATAGTAGCGACAGGTGGTGTACAAGATGTTGTAGTAGCGACAGGGTGGTGGTACAAGATGTTGTAGTAGTGACAGGGGGTGTACACGAGTGTAGTAGCGACAGGTGGTGTACACGATGTTGTAGTAGCGACAGGTGGGGCTGACAACGATGTTGTAGTAGCGACAGGTGGTGTACACGATGTTGTAGGACAGGTGGTGATACAAGATGTTGTAGTAGCGACAGGTTGGGTCAAGATGTTGTAGTAGCGACAGGTGGTTGTACAAGATTAGTAGTAGCGACAGTGGTGTAACTGTTGTAGTGCGACAGGGGTGTACAAAGATGTTGTAGTAGTGACAGGTGGTAGTACAAGATGTTGTAGTCGACAGTGGTGTACAAAGTTGTAGTAGCGACAGTGGTGTCCGATGTTGTATGTGACAGGTGGTGTACACGATGTTGTAGTAGTGACAGTGGTGTACAAGATGTTGTAGTAGGACAGGTGGTGTACGAGTTGTAAGTACGACAGGTGGTGTACAAGATGTTGTAGTAGCGACAGTGGTGTAAACGAGTTGTAGTAGCGACAGGTGGTGTCACGATGTTGTAGTAGTGACAGGTGGTGTACACGATGTTGTAGTGACAGGTGGTGATACACGATGTTGTAGTGGACAGGTGGTGTACACGTTTGTAGTGACAGTGGTGTACACGATGTTTTTAGTAGTCGACAGGTGGTGTACACGATGTTGTGTAGTGACAGGTGGTGTACACGATGTTGTAGTAGGACAGGTGGTGTACACGATGTTGTAGGTAGCGACAGGTGGTGTACACGATGTTGTAGTTAGTGACAGGTGGTGTACCCCGACGTTTAGTGCGACAGGTGGTGTCAAGACTTTTAGAGCGACAGTGGTGTACAAGATGTAGTAGCGACAGGTGGTGTACAGTGTTGTAGTAGCGACAGGTGGTGTAAAACGATGTTGTAGTAGCGAAGGTGGGTACACGATGTTGTAGTAGCGACAGGTGGTGTACACGATGTTGTAGTAGCGACAGGTGGTGTACACGATGTTGTAGTAGCGACAGGTGGTGTACACGATGTTGTGTAGCGACAGGTGGTGTAAAACGATGTTGTAGTAGCGACAGGTGGTTTTACAAGATGTTGTAGTAGCGACAGGTGGTATACAAGATGTTGTAGAAGTGGGCAGTGGTGTAAACGATGTTGTAGTTGCGACAGGTGGTGTACAAGATTTGTAGTAGTGACAGGTGGTGTACACGATGTTGTAGTAGCGACGGTGGTGTTACAGATGTTGTAGAAGTGACAGGTGGTGTACACGATGTTGTAGTAGCGACAGGTGGTGTACAAGTGTTTGTAGTAGTGACAGGTGGTGTACAAGATGTTGTAGGGAGTGACAGGTGATGTACACGATGTGTAGTGTGGACAGGTGGTGTTTCACGATGTGTTGTAGTAGTGACAGGTGGTGTACAAGATGTTGTGTGTAGTAGCGACGGTGGTGTACACGATGTTGTAGTAGCGACAGGTGGTGTACAAGATGTTGTAGTAGTGACAGGTGGTGTACACGATGTTGTGTAGTGACGGTGGTGTACACGATGTTGAGTAGCGACAGGTGGTGTACACTTGTTTTAGTAGTGGACAGGTGGGGTACACGACGTTGTAGTAGCGCAGGTGGTGTACACTATGTTGTAGTAGTGACAGGTGGTGTACACGATGTTGTAGTAGCGACAGGTGGTGTTACACTTATGTTTTAGTTTGCGACAGGTGGTGTACAAGATGTTGTAGTAGTGACGGTGGTGTACAAGATGTTGTTAGTAGTGACAGGTGGGTACACGTTTGTAGTGTGTCAGGTGGTGTAACACGATGTTGTAGTAGCGAAGGTGGGTTTTACAAGATGTTGTAGTTGTGACAGGGGTGGTACACGATGTTGTAGTGTGACGGTGGTGTACACGATGTTGTAGTAAACGACAGGTGGTGTACAAGAGTTGTAGTAGTGACAGGTGGTGACACGGGTGTTGTAGTAGTGACAGGTGGTGTACACGATGTTGTGTAGCGACAGTGGTGTACACGATGTTGTAGTAGTGACAGGTGGTGTACAAGATGTTGTAGTAGTGACAGGTGGTGTACACGATGTTGTAGTAGCGACAGGTGGTGTGCACGATGTTGTAATAGTGGCAGGTGGTGTACACGATGTTGTAGTAGCGACAGGTGGTTTTAAAACGATGTTGTAGTAGTGACAGGTGGTGTACACATTGTTGTAGTAGCGACAGGTGGTGTACACAATGTTGTAGTAGTGACAGGTGGTGTACAATGTTGTAGTAGTGACAGGTGGTGTACACGATGTTGTAGTAGTGACAGGTGGTGTACACGATGTTGTAGTAGTGACAGGTGGTGTACACAATATTGTAGTAGTGACAGGTGGTGTACACAATGTTGTAGTAGTGACAGGTGGTGTACACATTGTTGTAGTAGTGACAGGTGGTGTACACAATGTTGTAGTAGTGACAGGTGTACACGATGTTGTAGTAGTGACAGGTAGTGTACACGATGTTGTAGTGACAGGTGGTGTACACAATGTTGTAGTAGCGACAGGTGGTGTACAAGATGTTGTAGAAGTGACAGGTGGTGTACACAATGTTGTAGCAGCCACAGGTGGTGTACACGATGTTGTAGTAGTGACAGGTGGTGTACACGATGTTGTAGTAGAGACAGGTGGTGTACACGATGTTGTAGTAGTGACAGGTGGTGTACACGATGTTGTAGTGACAGGTGGTGTACACGATGTTGTAGTAGCGACAGGTGGTGTACAAGATGTTGTAGTAGTGACAGGTGGTGTACACGATGTTGTTGTAGTGACAGGTGGTGTACAAGATGTTGTAGTAGCGACAGGGTGTGTACAAGATGTTGTAGTTTGTGACAGGTGGTGTACGCGATGTTGTAGTAGCGACAGGTGGTGTACACGATGTTGTAGTAGTGACAGGTGGTGTACACGATGTTGTAGTAGACAGGTGGTGTACACGATGTTTTAGTAGTGGGCAGGTGGGTGTACACGATGTTGTAGTAGCGACAGGTGGTGTACACAATGTTGTAGTAGTGACAGGTGGTGTACACAATGTTGTAGTAGTGACAGGTGGTGTACACAATGTTGTAGTAGTGACAGGTGGGGGTACACAATGTTGTAGTAGCGACAGGTGGTGTAACAATGTTGTAGTAGTGACAGGTGGTGTACACGATGTTGTAGTAGTGACAGGTGGTTTTACACAATGTTGTAGTAGCGACAGGTGGTGTACACAATGTTTTATTAGCGACGGTGGTGTACACGATGTTGTAGTAGCGACAGGTGGTGTACAAGATTTTAGTAGTGACAGGTGGTGTACAAGATGTTTTTAGTAACGGGCAGGTGGTGTACACAATGTTTTTGTAGTAGGACAGGTGGTGTTACACAATGTTGTAGTAGTGACAGGTGGTGTACACAATGTTGTAGTAGTGACAGGTGGTGTACACGATGTTGTAGTAGTGACAGGTGGTGTACACAATGTTGTAGTAGTGACAGGTGGTGTACACAAAGTTGTAAATAGTGACAGGTGGTGTACACGATGTTTGTAGTAGCGGACAGGTGGTGTACAAGTTTGTAGTAGTGACAGGTGGTGTACACAATGTTGTAGTAGTGGGCAGGTGGTTTTACACAATGTTTGTAGTGTGACAGGTGGTGTACACGATGTTGTAGTAGTGACAGGTGGTGTACACAATGTTGTAGTAGCGACAGGTGGTGTACACAATGTTGTAGTAGTGACAGGTGGTGTACACGATGTTGTAGTAGTGACAGGTGGTTTTACCACGATGTTGTAGTAGTGACAGGTGGTGTACACGATGTTGTAGTGACAGTGGTGTACACGATGTTGTAGTAGTGACAGGGGGGTGTACACGATGTTGTTTGTAGCGACAGGTGGTGTACAAGAGTTGTAGTAGTGACAGGTGGTGTACACGATGTTGTAGTAGTGACAGGTGGTGTACACAATGTTGTAGTGACAGGTGGTGTACACAATGTTGTAGTAGTGACAGGTGGTGTACACAATGTTGTAGTAGTGACAGGTGGTGTACACAATGTTGTAGTAGTGACAGGTGGTGTACACAATGTTGTAGTAGTGACAGGTGGTGTACACAATGTTGTAGTAGTGGGCAGGTGGTTTACACGATGTTGTAGTAGTTGGGCAGGTGGTGTACACGATGTTGTAGTAGTGACAGGTGGTGTAACGATGTTGTAGTAGTGACAGGTGGTGTACACAATGTTGTAGTAGTGACAGGTGGTGTACAGAAAGTTGTAGTAGGACAGGTGGTGTACAAAATGTTGTAGTAGTGACAGGTGGTGTACACAATGTTTAGGGAGTGACAGGTGGTGTACACAATGTTGTAGTAGTGACAGGTGGTGTACACGATGTTGTAGTAGCGACAGGTGGTGTACAAGATGTTGTAGTAGCGACAGGTGGTGTACAAGATGTTGTTGTAGTGACAGGTGGTGTACGCGATGTTGTAGTAGCGACAGGTGGTGTACAAGATGTTGTAGTAGTGACAGGTGGTGTACACGATGTTGTAGTAGCGACAGGTGGTGTACAAGATGTTGTAGTAGTGGACAGGTGGTGTACACGATGTTGTAGTAGTGACAGGTGGTTTTACACAATGTTGTAGTAGTGGGCAGGTGGTGTACACGATGTTTTTAAGTGAGACAGGTGGTGTACAAGATGTTGTAGTAGCGACAGGTGGTGTACAAGATGTTGTAGTAGTGACAGGTGGTGTACGCGATGTTGTAGTAGTGACAGGTGGTGTACACAATGTTGTAGTAGCGACAGGTGGTGTACAAGATGTTGTAGTAGTGACAGGTGGTGTACACGATGTTGTAGTAGTGGGCAGGTGGTGTACACCCATGTTGTAGTAGTGACAGGTGGTTTTACACGATGTTGTAGTAGTGGGCAGGTGGTTTACACAATGTTGTAGTAGTGACAGGTGGTGTACACAATGTTGTAGTAGTGACAGGTGGTGTACACAATGTTGTAGTAGTGACAGGTGGTGTACACGATGTTGTAGTAGTGACAGGTGGTGTACACGATGTTGTAGTAGTGACAGGTGGTGTACACGATGTTGTAGTAGTGACAGGTGGTGTACACGATGTTGTAGTAGTGACAGGTGGTGTACACAATGTTGTAGCAGCCACAGGTGGTGTACACATTGTTGTAGTAGTGACAGGTGGTGTACACAATGTTGTAGTGACAGGTGGTGTGCACAATGTAGCAGCCACAGGTGGTGTACACTGTTGTAGTAGCCACAGGTGGTGTACACATTGTTGTAGTGACAGGTGGTGTGCACAATGTAGCAGCCACAGGTGGTGTACACTGTTGTAGCAGCCACAGGTGGTGTACACTGTTGTAGTAATGACAGGTGATGGCCAGGTATCAAACAGCTGAACAAGACACGTGTACAACACTTGTGTATCATTACCGTTTTTTCACACTGTCGACCTGGACAAAGTATGTCAGCTACCCCACTACGTAACACGTTACTGAGGGCTTGCTGAACAATGATTCTGGGGGTCAATACTGAATGTATGGTTACGCACACTAGTAGCTTTATCAAAACAATCCAGAGAATACAATCAGAACTGTGTTGCCTGGGAGTGTCAAGGCTAGTTTTAGTTGACATTAATTAAAATAATGTACTTAATAATAATGTGAGAATAAAGCGGTATGTACATATAATTATTAAACCTAACAACAATAATGTTTATCTTAGGCTAATTATACATAATTACCAAGAAATGATTACTGCAAAAGTTTCAAAGAATGTAATACAAATACTTGTATAAAAAAATATTTAAAATACTTCAGTTAGTGTTAAACTCAAAAGAAAACGTCTCATTCCGAGAATCAAAGAAAACTTACATAACTCCACTGATACAAGACTAAGTGCGATATACAGTATCATTAGCATTCTTACCCATTGAAAACCCAACCTCGTTCTGTGTATATATATTAAAATGCTTTTTGATCTGGGCAAGACAATTTTCAGTCAAGAGGAAGAGTACGCAAGAGAAATATAATAAATGATCAGGTGTTTGTTATGAAGATATTTGATAATACGGTGGTAGTGGTTAATATATACTAAGAGTGGCTTGACGTGTGAGGCGGTCCTGGTCACCTGTGTGAGACAGTCCTGGTCACCTGTGTGAGAGTCCTGGTCACCTGTGTGAGACAGTCCTGGTCACCTGTGTGAGACAGTCCTGGTCACCTGTGTGAGACAGTCCTGGTCACCTGTGTGAGACAGTCCTGGTCACCTGTGTGAGACAGTCCTGGTCACCTGTGTGAGACAGTCCTGGTCACCTGTGTGAGACAGTCCTGGTCACCTGTGTGAGACAGTCCTGGTCAACGTGTGAGACAGTCCTGGTCAACTGTGTGAGACAGTCCTGGTCACCTGTGGAGACAGTCCTGGTCACTGTGTGAGACAGTCCTGGTCAACTGTGTGAGACAGTCCTGGTCAACTGTGGAGACAGTCCTGGTCACTGTGTCGAGACAGTCCTGGTCAACTGTGTGAGACAGTCCTGGTCAACTGTGTGAGACAGTCCTGGTCACTGTGTGAGACAGTCCTGGTCACCTGTGTGAGACAGTCCTGGTCACCTGTGTGAGACAGTCCTGGTCACCTGTGTGAGACAGTCCTGGTCACCTGTGTGAGACAGTCCTGGTCACCTGTGTGAGACAGTCCTGGTCACCTGTGTGAGAAAGTCCTGGTCAACCTGTGTGAGACAGTCCTGGTCAACTGTGTGAGACAGTCCTGGTCAACTGTGGAGACAGTCCTGGTCAACTGTGTGAGACAGTCCTGGTCAACTGTGTGAGACAGTCCTGGTCAACTGTGTGAGACAGTCCTGGTCAACTGTGTGAGACAGTCCTGGTCAACTGTGTGAGACAGTCCTGGTCACTGTGTGAGACAGTCCTGGTCAACTGTGTGAGAAAGTCCTGGTCACTGTGTGAGACAATCCTGGTCACCTGTGTGAGACAATCCTGGTCACCTGTGGAGTGAGACAGTCCTGGTCACCTAATGTGGTGTGAGGCAGTCCTGGTCACCTACTGTGGTGTGAGACAGTCCTGGTCACCTGTGTGAGACAGTCCTGGTCAACTGTGTGAGACAGTCCTGGTCACCTGTGTGAGACAGTCCTGGTCACCTGTGTGAGACAGTTCTGGTCACCTGCGGTGTGAGACAGTCCTGGTCACCTGCGGTGTGAGACAGTCCTGGTCAACTGTGGTGTGAGACAGTCCTGGTCACCTGTGGTGTGAGACAGTCCTGGTCACCTGTGTGAGACAGTCCTGGTCACCTGTGGTGTGAGACAGTCCTGGTCACCTGTGGTGTGAGACAGTCCTGGTCACCTGTGGTGGAGGACAGTCCTGGTCACCTACTGTGGTGTGAGGCAGTCCTGGTCACCTACTGTGGTGTGAGGCAGTCCTGGTCACCTGTGTGAGACAGTCCTGGTCACCTGTGTGAGACAGTCCTGGTCACCTGTGTGAGACAGTCCTGGTCACCTGTGTGAGACAGTCCTGGTCACCTGTGTGAGACAGTCCTGGTCACCTGTGTGAGACAGTCCTGGTCACCTGTGCGAGACAGTCCTGGTCACCTTGTGTGAGACAGTCCTGGTCCCTGTGTGAGACAGTCCTGGTCACCTGTGCGAGACAGTCCTGGTCACCTGTGGTGTGAGACAGTCCTGGTCACCTGTGGTGTGAGACAGTCCTGGTCACCTGTGGTGTGAGACAGTCCTGGTCACCTGTGGTGTGAGACAGTCCTAGGTCAACCGTGGTGTGGGCATCCTGGTCACCTACCTGTGTGAGCAGTCACTGTGTCACCTACCGTGGATGTGGGAGTCCTGGTCACCTACCGTGGTGTGAGGCAGTCCTGGTCACCTACCGTGGTGTGAGGCAGTCCTGGTCACCTACTGTGGTGTGAGGCAGTCCTGGTCAACTGTGCTAGACATCCTGGTCAACGTGTGAGCAGTCCCTGGTCACTACTGTGGTGAGAGCAGTCCGGTCAACTGTGTGAGCAGTCCTGGTCAACTGTGTGAGGCAGTCCTGGTCACCTACTGTGGTGTGAGGCAGTCCTGGTCACCTACTGTGGTGTGAGGCAGTCCTGGTCACCTACTGTGGTGTGAGGCAGTCCTGGTCACCTACGTGGTGTGAGCAGTCCTGGTCACCTACTGTGGTGTGAGACAGTCCTGGTCACCTACTGTGGTGTGAGCAGTCCTGGTCACCTATGTGGTGTGAGGCAGTCCTGGTCACCTACGTGGTGAGGCAGTCCTGGTCACCTACGTGGTGTGAGCAGTCCTGGTCACCTACGTGGTGTGAGGCAGTCCTGGTCACCTACTGTGTGTGTGAGGCAGTCCTGGTCACCTACTGTGGTGTGAGGCAGTCCTGGTCACCTACTGTGGTGTGAGGCAGTCCTGGTCACCTACTGTGGTGTGAGGCAGTCCTGGTCACCTACTGTGGTGTGAGGCAGTCCTGGTCACCTACTGTGGTGTGAGGCAGTCCTGGTCACCTACTGTGGTGTGAGGCAGTCCTGGTCACCTACTGTGGTGTGAGGCAGTCCTGGTCACCTACTGTGGTGTGAGGCAGTCCTGGTCACCTACTGTGGTGTGAGGCAGTCCTGGTCACCTACTGTGGTGTGAGGCAGTCCTGGTCACCTACTGTGGTGTGAGGCAGTCCTGGTCACCTACTGTGGTGTGAGGCAGTCCTGGTCACCTACTGTGGTGTGAGGCAGTCCTGGTCACCTACTGTGTGTGAGGCAGTCTGTCACTACGTGGTGTGAGCAGTCCTGGTCACCTACTGTGGTGTGAGGCAGTCCTGGTCACCTACTGTGTGACCAGTTCGCCTCGTCTCATACTAGTTTTGGTGCCAAACGTATACAAGATACTGAAATGGAAATAAGTCACTTTGTCTGGCAAGTTAAGTATAATAATTGTAGATATGTGTACCTGTACCTAAATATAGTTATTTACTATTAGGTGTAGCCGCTTCCTGGGGTCAACGTTCCACGGTAGTCCTAGACTAAGCCTCTTACATCTTACATAAACACAGTTTAGTTTCACCTGTTCTAATCTGTTTCAGCGCTTGCCCTTGTTCTAATTCATCCTGGCTTACACATGCTCTTGGATCCTGTTTCTCTTTTTGTTAGAGCAGAGTGCAATAAGTATAAGGGGATCAAGACTTTTCAACACTCCAGATCTGTTGGGTTGTAATGCCTACATTGGATTACCTCTCAGTAGTAGTACCAGTTCCTAGTAACCAGTTACCAGTAACCAGTGTACCAGTAGATGACTCGCTACCAACCGTCTCTGCGTGAATCACTGTCTGTATTCATATTGCTGCTGACCACAGCAGTATTTCAAACACCCCCTCACATATGGGTACTGGGGTTAGTCAGTCTTACAAGAGAGAGCAAGGAGGCAGGTCACCGGCTGTTTGGCGCTTCCCACACTATCCGTAAATACGTACTACTGAAGCTAGATATTCTTTACCATACGTTTCGCCCTGAACAATGTGACCAATGTGGACCCACGTGTTCGAACCCCACATGACAAATGGTGACAGCGGTGTGGGAGCGTGGATTTAAGGGTATTTCAAGACGTTAGAAGACTGTTTGTGGGGAGCCGGCGGGTCAAAGGTGAACCGTAGCCACCTCCAGTTAGCCGCTTACCCTCACTCACCACCACCCTGTGTACTCCAGCCTGCAAGCCTGTTGCAGCCGTTTTTCAAGCTTCCTGGCTTAGTTCGTGTGCTAATTGCTTCAATCTCTGAGGGGTTGACCCGGATTTTGCAATTAAGCCAGTCAGTAAGCCAGACTGTGGAAGTGAACGCCAGTCAGCCTGTCATCCAGCCTGTCTCCTGTCATCCACCTGCTCCTTCATGCTGTGTGCATCGTTACCCGTCTTCCAGTCAGCCATTCTCGTGGGTTAAGCCAGTCAGCCAACCCAGCTTCTAACCCAGCTGAGAGAGAGAAGTAAGCCACGCAAGTTCCTCTGAAGTACTGTTTCATATATCGCTTTGTGCTCCCAGTTGGATGCTAGGAGTGGTCTTCACCATCCCTGTGGCATAGAGTGGCTTATCAAGCCACCTTCGTGGGTAGTGAGTGGAGTGCGCGCCAGTGAGCGCCAGCGAGAGTCACTCCCACCACAACCCGCCACTCTACTCCCACCACCACCACCACCACCTCATCTACCTGTGGTTGTCTGCACCCTTGTACCAGGTCCTAATACTGTTTTGGCTCACATAATTGGTCAAGATTGTAGCTGAGCGCCAACGATAAAGCCAGTTATGCGAGTTCACCGAGAAAGCGCATTTCTTCTGACAACAGTGAGTGTAGGAGGCGTCAGTCATCACCGCGCAGGACAACCTTCGACAACCTACCCTCGTCACCGTCACCATCACCGTCGACTACTACAGACTCTAGTGATAATTTTCTGTTCAGAGACATTTTTCTTGCATTTAAAGACATTTGCATGTGTGAGACATTTATAGTGAATTTCTTGTGTACTCTAAGCCTTGTGTTTTCAGTGTAGACTCAGTGTTTCTTTGACTCATTTTTTTTGCAATATTTTTCAGTGTTATTCGCTCATCTTATATTTTTTTTATCTGTGTTTTATTTTATGCTACTCTCTGTCTGTAGTAAGTATTATTGTGTAGTGTACCAGTCAGTCACTCCGTGTGAAGTGATTCATTTTTTTTTTTTGATTCTTTCAGCATTGTATTCTCCAGTATTTGTCACTGTAGTTCATGCAGTGATATTCACCCCAGTATACCCAATTATCCATTTATTTCTATGTGTACCTTTTTCTCGTATGTCAGCAGTGTCTCATTCCCTGAATTTTTTTCGCAGACTGTGTACCATTATTTTTGCCAGCAAATTTTTGTCGTATCAGTCACAGCAAGATTTTGTTGTAAGAATATACTAAAATCATGAATATGTGATTAAGTGTTGTGTGCCCCGCCACTTGTAAGTGTTGTGTGCCCCGCCACTTGTAAGTGTTACACTTCCGTTTTGTTCCTTGTTTTATTTTTATTCATATTTATATTTCTTTGAACAAATTCACTTGATGTAATTTCATTTACTTTTAACGTAAAGTGTTTACTTTACTCTGAGTAAATTGTTTGTCTAATTTACAATTAAGAGTTAAAAGTGTTCAATCAGTTTTTCTTCATGTTTTTATTTTATTATTTAACCTGAATTTTCCCAGTGAGACTTTATTATTGCAGTGATTATTTCTACACCTTATTTTGTTGAACTTGTTCTGCAGTGAATTATTTTCTTTTATTGATATTTTTATGCATTATTATTCTCAGTTCATTATTGCATCTTGTTTTTCATTTTATTAATTTTCCTGTTGTTGTCTTTGCATTATATTTTAATTTTGTTTATGGATTCTTAGAAAATATTTAAATTTCCCAGTTATCTCTCGTTGCATACAATTTAGCAATTTTATTTTATACTTTTTACATTGATTTAAAATTTTATTAATTAATTTCTTTATTAGCAAGAGTAAAGACAGCTCATTTTGCATTTAATTCAGTCTCCAGTAATATTTTTACTAGTATATTTCAATGTTTTTTTTTTATCTTGGCCAGCAGTCCTTTACATTGAGTTGTCCTTTCTCTTGCAGTGTATCTTAGACATTTTTTATTACTTATGCAGAATTGTTAAGCATTTTCTTCCACTTAAGCTTACTGTGTCATTTCTCTATTTTTTTTTTGCCTTATGTCCTTGAGTAAGTTCCCTGAGATCATGTCCCAGTCACTTTTGAATGTTCATTTAGTGTATCATGCCAGTCAAAGTCAATATGAATCAGTCCACAGTACCAACATTCCCTTACTGACTGAAAGACAATACCTAGCCCTTGAGCAATGTGTTTGTTCTCACAGCTTGTATCTGAGATTTGTTAAAATGCTGCGAAATGTGAAGTTCAGATTAAGTTCCTATAGATCCGTGAATTACTTATTAACGTAGCCGAGCGGTCAGGCACTAGTAATACTGTCACTCCTGTCTGGACTCCAGCCACAATATCATGCATGCAGGATAGTGCTGAGACTACTATCCTTGCGATGGCGACTTGTTCAAGTATTCGTTCCTTCCCAGGGTACGCTTTGAGAAGAAACTTTACTGGCAACGAGTTATGCCATCTCTTGCTGATGCCACAAGCCGTTGCAGAAAGACGTTTCTGTGGCTAGTGTGCTCACTTGAGTGTTGTTGTTGTCCCTTGTGTTTCAGATTGTGATCCCATCCTAGTTGACAGTAATCAGTGCATTGTAAGAAGTTATTTTCTCGAGTAACTTCCACGTTGTTAACGTTTGTAAGTGAAGTTTATAGCTGATTACCTCGTGTCACTGTGTGCGACTCAGATTGAATATCAGCATTGTTCACCGTGTTCATTTCTTTTCTCCTGTGCTTGCAGTTTGAGATAGTTTGATTCGTTCTCCCTTGCTCATATTGGTGTTATTAGCGTTAATTTTTTTTAACCGGGGGGGAGTCATCCACTCCACCAAGTTTGTTCATTCCTCCAGTAAGAAAGAACCGATCCCTTGTGTTCTGGTGATTCGATTCCTGCTCCAGGAAGATCTTATTCTTACTGTGAAGCCACCAGCACCCATCAGTGACTTTGTCATAAACCAAGAATTACTGTATCGAACAGCGAGTTGGGTACTCCTAGCAGAAGAGTATCCAGTTAGTAATTCCACAGTCACTAGTGAATGTAGCCTTACAGCTAGTTCATGATGTACCAGGTGTTGTACACCCTGGTATGGATCGTTCAGTAAAACAAGCCAGATTGAAATACTTTTGGCCTCGTATGGCAACTGATATTTTCTGAGTATGTTAAGAAATGTAGTGTCTGCATGCAACATAAAGGTAATGCTAATGGCCCAATCCAATCCAAGTGTATCCAACTACTAGCGAACCGTGGGAAAGAGTTGCGCTAGATTTGTTAACTAATTTCCAATGTTCCCTCCAAGGTAACAAACATCTGTGTGTTATGGTAGACCATTTCACCAGATATTGTGAGTTAGTTTTCCTATTGCAGATAAGACTGCCGGACAGTAGCTAAAGCGTTTTTAAAAAACGCATTATCTGCAGGCATACCACCCCTAAGTCCCTAGTAACAGATAATGGAGGTGAATTCTGTAATGAGATTCTTGAAAATTTGTGCACCTTGTACAAGATCTCTAAATCCACCATTGTTCCTCATCATCCTGCCAGCAATGGGTTAGCAGAACGAACCAATAAGAAAGTACTTGATGTCTTGAGAGCCACTATCAATCCCAACAGTGAAACTTGGGATGAAGTCATACCTGATGTGCAGTGTGATATAAATTCTGCTTACAATGTTTCTATAGGTGACACTCCACATTATGCATTGTACGGTGTAGATAAACGTTTGCCTTTTGAGTTGTTATTTTTCTAATTCGAAACCAAATTACAACCCTGATTTATTTCATAGCAACTCGTACCAGCTTAGCTCAAAGTGTTTTTAGAAGAATCCGTGAAACACTTCATAAATCAACAGCAGAATTTACAAGAGTCGCAAACACTCGAGCAAAGCCATCCAAAATCAAAGTAGGTTCGAGAGTTATGCTGACTAACTTTAACAAAACGTCTGCAATGCCCAAAGCTTGATCAAAATTTGTTGTGGTCCTTATCGAGTAGTTGAACATATCACTGGTAAATAGATAAGGTTAGAGAAATTAGTACTGGTCAGTATAAAGAATCGCATTTAGATCATATGAAGTTAGTATGTGATGATAATGATGTTCCAACCCAGACTAATGTGAACAGACTCTGACAATCCTCCTGATCCTGTACTCTCTTCCTCTGATACTCAGTCAGACGATCAACCTGAATGTCGTTATTCCCTACGTACACGACAGGTATTGAGAAATCCTCAAGTATCATTTGTAACTACCATTCAGATTTGCCTCAAATACAGCATGAGTTAGCCAGTGCTACAGAGTTTGATCCTCCCAGAGATGACACCCATTCTGCATATGTCAATCTCACCCTAGCAGAGTTGGGGTTAAATGTAAATAACCTGTATAGATGAATAATTACAGTATCAACTTATCAGTATTCAAGAATTTTTTTGTGTGTTCACGTTCTCTCCGAATTCTGAGAGTTAACAGTCTAGATTTGAGTGCACCGAATCTGCCTTTCTGTTAAACACTTTTTTCTTTGTATATATTCCTTCCTCAGAATCCGTAGATCACATGAATACAGATCGATCGATCAAATTTTTTTTTATAACTTCTATTGTGTAATCTCAACATTGAGTTTCATTCGATGAGTTGTGCTATATTATACCTTGTATTGCATTACAGTTTCAGTTACGTAAGCTTCCATTCCAATATTCTACTTATGTATGTTATAATGTTCAATTGTTGTGTACTTTGACATTGTATAGAATCAGCCCAAGCCGTATACCTGCCATCTCTAGTTTGTATTAGTTGTATGTCGGGACGACATACGTTATCGAACCCCACATGATATACATAATGCTAGCACAAACAGCCTCGTTGATTAGTCCATCAACCTGGAGTTGAAGCTGGAAACTGTGACCCCCAGGAGTACTCTACATGGTATTGTAGATGACAACGATGGACTACAACAACAATACAGGTCACTGACTTGATAAAGCTCTACATAGAAACAGTGTCTCAATAAATGCTTGCTTTACACCTCTCTCTTCTCTTTGCAGTGTAAGAGACAATGGGTGTGAAGGAGACAAGAACGATGCTTCCGGGGATCAACACAACCACGGCCTCCTGATGGATCAGGGACTGATCCACCAGGCTGTTACTGCTGGCCGAACGCAGACCAACGTACCAACCACAGCCCGGCTGGTTGTCATGTAGGGGGGTATGGGAGTAAAAGGGGTAATTGGAGAATATGTGAGTAAACGGAGGGAGTAGGCAGGGGATAGGCAGGACAGGTGAGTCAAGTGACGCGCGGGGTAGGTAGGT
The DNA here is from genome assembly GCF_026875155.1 of Cherax quadricarinatus. Taxonomy (NCBI): domain Eukaryota; kingdom Metazoa; phylum Arthropoda; class Malacostraca; order Decapoda; family Parastacidae; genus Cherax; species Cherax quadricarinatus. The sequence continues at coordinate 15,952,241 of NC_069495.1, read as the reverse complement.
AATGTGAGGTCACTGGTGACTCCACCTTCACCTCTCATTACTCTACCCATCACACTACTCACCCTCTCACTACTTGAAATAAATTAATGAATGAAAGAGCAAATAACGGGGGACAGTGAATGTTACTATTCTACTCAAACACAGTTTATTATTAAGTCTTTGTACAATAATATACTTGGGAACAGGAGTACATTGTTGTGTTTAGATAAATGGGGACGGTACACATAAGCAGTGAGACAGGAAATACAATCAACTAGACGAAACAGAATATAACTTACAATAGAGTTCAGAGGACAGTTCACCACAGGAACTAAGCCACAGGTCCCAAGACCTACACAGCACGAGTACTGCTCCAAGCCAGTACTCTCCCCAATGTCTCCAACAGTCTCTCCTCCCTAGACTCTCCAGCTCAGCTCTGCTCACAGGCCAGAGCCCCGCTCGACTCTCCAGCAACCTTCTCCCGAGCTCTGCTAACAGCAGCAGCTCCGCTCGAAGTCTCCTGCTCAGAGCTCTGCACCCAGGTCAGAGCTCCGCACCCAGGCCAGAGTTCTGCATGAATCTCCAGCAGCCTTCTCCCGAGCTCTGCTCACAACAGCAGCTCCGCTCGAATCTCTGCTCAGAGCTCTGCACCCAGGCCAGAGCTCCGCACGAATCTCCTCTGCCAAGCTGTTCCTTGGGCTTATATGGTGGTCAAAGCACCCCCACAATGGGGTGTGCACCACGTGTCTTGACCTGAAGCCGAGATATGACGCCAGTGACGAACAAAGGAGCTGAAACCTAAGCCGAAAAGGCGTGGCTCTTACAGCTATTTGCCAAGGCAAGGTGACCATATAATTAGGTCTCCCTAGAGACCTCACAAGTCCAGCTGAACTACATCAAATGGTCAGGGACTGATTTGAATGCGTTGTAAAGTTCCCTCATAAGACAACCGATTATTCCTGTACTTACATAAGAACATAAGAAAGGAGGAACACTGAAGCAGGCCTGTTGGCCCATACTAGGCAGGTCCTTTACAATTCATCCCACTAACAAACATTTGCCCAACCCAATTTTCAATGCTACTCAAGTCCCAGTCAAATCCAACCCCTCCCACTCATGTACTTATCCAACCTAAATTTCAAACTACCCAAAGTCCTAGCCTCAATAACCCAACTAGGTAGACTGTTCCACTCATCAACTACCCTATTTCCAAACCATAAGAACATAAGAATTGAGGAACACTGCAGAATGCCTACTGGCCATAAAGTGCTCACACCACAGAGTGTATCACTGTATTTACCATAAAGTACTCGCGCCACAGAGTGCAACACTGTACTTACCATAAAGTGCTCACACCGCAGAGTGCAACACTTACCTGTAACACAGGAAAATAGCGTTAGTTCTGATAACTACTATAAAACAATAAAAAAACAATACATTTAATAGTATAACTTATACACTGAAATGTTGTCATACACTGGTGATACACTGTAATGCTGTCATACACTGGTGATACACTGTAATGTTGTCATACACTGGTGATACACTGTAATGCTGTCATACACTGGTGATACACTGTAATGCTGTCATACACTGGTGATACACTGTAATGTTGTCATACACTGGTGATACACTGTAATGCTGTCATACACTGGTGATACACTGTAATGCTGTCATACACTGGTGATACACTGTAATGCTGTCATACACTGGTGATACACTGTAATGCTGTCATATACTGGTGATACACTGTAATGCTGTCATACACTGGTGATACACTGTAATGCTGTCATACACTGGTGATACACTGTAATGTTATCAAATAACTCAAGAAATTCAGTTTGGTTTGTGTCTATTAGGGTTAAAATTTATCATGTGTGAGAAATACAGTGTTGTTACACAAACATGGAAGACTGTAGTGATACACAGAACACTACAGTGATACACAGAACACTACAGTGATACACAGAACACTACAGTGATACACAGAACACTACAGTGATACACAGAACACTACAGTGATACACAGAACACTACAGTGATACACAGAACACTACAGTGATACACAGAACACTACAGTGATACACAGAACACTACAGTGATACACAGAACACTACAGTGATACACAGAACACTACAGTGATACACAGAACACTACAGTGATACGCAGAACACTACAGTGATACGCAGAACACTACAGTGATACGCAGAACACTACAGTGATACACAGAACACTACAGTGATACACAGAACACTACAGTGATACACAGAACACTACAGTGATACGCAGAACACTACAGTGATACACAGAACGCTACAGTGATACACAGAACACTACAGTGATACACAGAACACTACAGTGATACACAGAACACTACAGTGATACGCAGAACACTACAGTGATACACAGAACACTACAGTGATACACAGAACACTACAGTGATACACAGAACACTACAGTGATACACAGAACACTACAGTGATACGCAGAACACTACAGTGATACACAGGCGCAGCGCCATTAGTAAGGGTGAGTCATTTGGCTCTTGTAACCATTATCCAGGATGGAATGCCAGGTAACAATAGCGTCAGGAAAAACAACAGTCACTCTCACTCTCACACACGTTCACTGAAGCACGAATATAATCATGGAAGGATGAAGAACGGCAACCTCTCTTTCTCTCTATCTATCTATCTCACACAGTTATCTGTTAATAATTCCAGGAATCATCACCTTGGTGCTGCTCTCACACAGGCTTCCTAAATTACAGGGGCAACATTACATGGATAAGAATTAAGAATCGCCTTGGAAAATAAAGATAATTAGAGTATAAGTGTATATTGAAGAGTAGACATGTTCACATAGGTTATGAGCACCACAGGAGGTACACTGGACCACTGTGTTGAAACACTGATTGCTTTCTGGAGTCATGGCCCATCACAAGCAGGTTACAAGCATTGAAGTGGCATTTGGTACTAATGGTTATGAAGATTGAGACACTTATGCAGCATATGGGAATCTTTATTCAGGAAACGTTTCGCCACACAGTGGCTTCAACTTGTCGGTTTTTTAAACCATTCATCACACTAATGGTTATAATTATGATCATAATTTTTAAAGAGGTGGAGGGGTGACCAAAAGCTCCAGCTGTGGGTCACATAACTAAGACCCGCGTCAGGAAACACTTGTCCTGTTTCCTGACAAACCTATAAGTGGCTTTAATAATAATAACTATTTCCTTTCCGTAGTACAAGTAATTTACATGTAATGTTGTTAATCACAAGACAGAGAGACTAACAAGGTGTGTATGTCGGGTCTGTCAGTAACATTTTGAGAGATGGATGGTTCAGAGAACCGACATGTTGATAAATTAGACACATGTGCAACTCTTGGGTATCTTTATTGAGGAAACGTTTCGCCACACAGTGGCTTCATCAGTCCACACGTACGAGAAACTTGAAGAACAGGAGGAGAATGAGGTAATCAGTCCCTCAACCTTGAGTCGGTGTGTTCAGTCCATCAATCTTGAGTAGAATACGGCATATGAGCGGAGAAGGAGCTTATAAACAGTATGGCAGGAGAGGTGCAAGCAGTCATAGGTCGTGTCACATTTGTTCAATGTGGAAGTAGGTCGTGCCCAAGAATTAGGCAAGCGAAGAATTCCTAAGTATTAAGATCCCAAGAAGTTGCAGTGTCTGACAGGTTTGTAGATGAATGGTTCTCCTGCCATACGGTTTATAAGCTGCTTCTCCGCTTATATGCCGTATTCTTTTCAAGATTGATGGACTGAACACATCGACTCAAGGTTGAGGGACTGATTACCTCTTTCTCCTCCTGTTCTTCAAGTTTCTCCTACGTATGGATTGATGAAGCCACTGTGTGGCGAAACGTTTCCTCAATAAAGATACCCAAGAGTTGCACATGTGTCTAATTTATCAACATTTTGAGAATTAACCACACACGTCTTCTGGGTCTTATTGGTAACAACGTTATGGTTTACTTAATAACTGGTAACAGTGTACAGTGAAAAGGTAAAACACAAATGCAGTGTAATGCCATTCTTATTGACTATGTTTCGCCCACACAGTGGAATTTATCAAGTCACAGAGCTACCTGTAACTTAATACCCACTGTGTGGGCGAAACCTTGTCAATAAACACATGCATTACACTGCATTTGTGTCCATTTCTCCATTGCATAGGTATTTCGTACCAGTGATCTCAGTATTATACAGTAGCAATATACAGTAGCAGTATACAGTAACCCAGCATAAAATTACAGGCATTGTTTGCGGTCTAAAACATGTCATAATCATCTTTTTCATTTAATTACCTCATGAAGGGCGTCATGACGTTAACAGTCACGTTATTCAACTGTTATCATGTACGTTCCAACATGCTGCTGATAGACAGGTAACATTAAGTGTGTAGATAGTTGGTGTTCCCAGGCAGTCACAACCAGGATGTAGAAAGACACTGCTGGGGCAGATCAATACTTGTTTTATCTAATAAAGTCAACAGTCATTACTAGTACCAAGACTATTATATAAGAACAAGTGACTTACAGTACCAAGATTATTATATGAGAAGAATTAGTGACTGTTACAGCACCAAGACTGTTATATAAGAACAATTAGTGACTGTTACAGCACCAAGACTGTTATATAAGAACAATTAGTGACTGTTACAGCACCAAGACTGTTAAATAAGAACAATTAGTGACTGTTACAGCACCAAGACTGTTATATAAGAACAATTAGTGACTGTTACAGCACCAAGACTGTTATATAAGAACAGTTAGTGACTTACAGCACCAAGACTGTTATATAAGAACAATTAGTGATTCAGTACCAAGAAGTGACTACGACAGTACTAAGCATACACGAACAAGAATGTGGCTACCTCGGTATTCTTGAGAGCTAAAGCGAGTCATGGACAAGTGAGAACTGGAACACTTGGAGAGAGTATAAAAATGTAAGAGTTGTATGACTGGGAAAATGTTTGGAGGTAATGTTTGGAGGTGATGAGTGGAGGTGATAGATGGAGGTGAGGGGTGCAGGTGATAGATGGAGGTGAGGGGTGGAAGTGATAAATGGAGGTGAGGGGTGGAGATGATAGATGGAGGTGGAGGGGTGGAGGTGATAAATGGTAGTGCGGAGTAGAGGTGAAGGGTGGAGGTGATAGATAGAGGTGAAGGACCGAAACAGTATTTGAGGAGTGAAGGTTGACGAGTCGATGAGGGGTGGAGGATGTAATGGAAGAGTGAAGGTTGAGGTGTGGAGGTACAGCTTCCAGTTAGTTTACCTCCTGGAGGCCCACTTTCACACTTCTTGAAACAAGAAAGAAAATATTACAAGCCAAGAAATATTACTTAAGAACTGTTAAGTAAGAAACGATATTAAAGTGTATAGTGAGTAAGTAGATGCTTGTAGTATTTACCTGTCACCTTACATGTTTATGAGACACAAAGCTCAGCAACCCTGCCAGAGTGCAACACGAGAGGAGAGAGGATTGTAGTAAGTCATGACCGAGCTTCTCCTCTCTTTCATATTCTGTAGCGTCGTGACTCTCACTCACTCACTCACTCACTCTCTCTCTCTAACTGTTTTATTTCTCAGCACTGGTACCAAGATGCAATTCTTTGTATCTTCTGTTTTTTTTATTATGAGTGGTTTATGGGTATCTGAGGTGACGATGGGGTTGTTTGTGGGGTTGAAGGTGAGGTGGTAAGTAGGAACCTACCACATCCATGAAACAAGTTTGTCTGTGGGGTTGAAGGTGAGGTGGTAAGTAGGAACCTACCACATCCATGAAACAAGGTTGTGGGGTTGAAGGTGAGGTGGTAGGTAGGAACCTACCACATCCATGAAACAAGGTTGTAGGTGGGGGCTGAAGGTGAGGTGGTAAGTAGGAGCCTACCACATCCATGAAACAAGGTTGTAGGTGGGGTTGAAGGTGAGGTGGTAAGTAGGAACCTACTACATCCATGAAACAAGGTTGTAGGTGGGGTTGAAGGTGAGGTGGTAAGTAGGAACCTACTACATCTATAAAACAAGGTCAATAACACTGTCACTTCTGCAGCTGGCACCTACTACCATACTTGCACACTTCTGCAGCTGGCACCTACTGCCATACTTGCACACTTCTACAGCTGGCACCTGCCATACTTGCACACTTCTGCAACTGGCACCTACTGCCATACTTGCACACTTCTGCAGCTGGCACCTACCACCATACTTGCACACTTCTACAGCTGGCACCTACTGCCATACTTGCACACTTCTGCAACTGGCACCTACTGCCATACTTGCACACTTCTGCAGCTGGCACCTACTGCCATACTTGCACACTTCTGCAGCTGGCACCTACTGCCATACTTGCACACTTCTGCAGCTGGCACCTACTGCCATACTTGCACACTTCTACAGCTGGCACCTACTGCCATACTTGCACACTTCTACAGCTGGCACCTACTGCCATACTTGCACACTTCTACAGCTGGCACCTACTGCCATACTTGCACACTTCTGCAGCTGGCACCTACTGCCATACTTGCACACTTCGCTTAAGTCAAATATTGAATCACTGACCCATACTTCCTAACAAATCGAACACAAAGAGTAGTGGTCAACAGAGTTAAATCGGAGGCTGCCATAGTGAAGAGCTCTGTTCCACAAGGCACAGTACTCGCCCCCATCTTATTCCTTATCCTCATATCAGGCATAAACAGAGATATACACCACAGCACCGTATCATCCTTTGCGGATGATACTAGGATCTGCATGAGGCTGTCATCTGCTGAGGACGCGGTTAACCTCCAAGAAGATATAAACAAAGTTTTCCAGTGGGCAACGGTAAACAATATGTTCAATGAGGACAAATTCCAACTACTCCGTTATGGAAAACTGGAGGAGATAATAACTAGAACAGAGTATACTACTGACTCCGGCCATACAATAGAGCGGAAAAATAATGTAAGGGACCTGGGAGTAGTAATGTCTGAGGATCTCACTTTCAAGGATCACAACAGTGCCACGATCGCACGTGCAAAGAAAATGATAGGATGGATAATGAGAACTTTCAAAACGAAAGATGCCAAGCCCATGATGATCCTTTTCAAATCACTTGTTCTCTCTAGGCTGGAATACTGCTGTACATTAACATCTCCATACAAAGCAGGTGAAATCGCAGATCTAGAGAGTGTACAGAGATCCTTTACTGCACGTATAAGTTCTGTCAAGCACCTTAACTACTGGGAACGCTTGAAAGCACTTGACTTGTACTCGTTGGAACGCAGGAGGGAGAGATATATCATAATCTACACTTGGAAACCCCTCAAGGAAGGTTCCTTGATGTTGGTGAGGGGCTCTTGATTTAGGGAATTGGATCTGTGCTCCAGTTCCCCGAATTAAGCCTGAATGCCTTCCACATCCCCCCCCCCAGGCGCTGTATAATCCTCCGGGTTTAGCGCTTCCCCCTTGATTATAATAATAATAATACACTTGGAAAATCTTGGAAGGAATGGTCCCAAATCTGCACACAGAAATCACTCCCTACGAAAGTAAAAGACTGGGCAGGCGATGCAAAATGCCGCCAATAAAAAGTAGGGGCGCCATTGGTACACTACGAGAAAACACCATAAGTGTCCGGGGCCCAAAACTGTTCAACAGCCTCCCATCAAGCATTAGGGGAATTGCCAATAAACCCCTGGCTGCCTTCAAGAGAGAGCTGGACAGATACCTAAAGTCAGTGCCGGATCAGCCGGGCTGTGGCTCGTACGTCGGACTGCGTGCGGCCAGCAGTAACAGCCTAGTTGATCAGGCCCTGATCCATCGGGAGGCCTGGTCGTGGACCGGGCCGCGGGGGCGTTGATCCCCGGAATAACCTCCAGGTAACCTCCAGGTAACCAGGTACAGTAACTTCTTACTAAGACGTCATTTAAACTGCTTACCCAGGATAGCCCACCTTACTTAATAACCCAGGATAACCCATCCTAATTAACAACCCAGGATATCCCATAGAAGCCAAACACAACCTTAATATTGGGTTAAGTTTAGTGGTCAATGGAGTTTAACATTATTTCAAGCATTAAAACAAAGGTTTAAATCCTGGCATAAATATACATAATTTATAACCAAGGTGTAAAACCTCTATGTACAATTCTATATTATTTATTCTCCAAAATGTATATTATTGTCTGTACAAAAATAAATATGGAAATTTTCCTGAATAAAGTTTCCTCACAGCTGACAGAAGTGTGCAAGTCCACCATTAACTGAGCCAGAGAAAACGGTTCTCAAAGTGAAACGTTGTGAGAAAACGTGACTTTCACGAACTCGTTGAACACAAACTACGTTAAGTTTTGCATTTTTTTTAATAATTAATATCTTTATTTCTACAAGTACATGTATAAGGTATATAGACCTAGTTGACAGCAATGACATTACTATATAGAAAGTCGCTTGTTATGTAAAGTATTTCGGGCAAAGTAGGTCAATTTTGTCCCAGGATGCTACCCACACCCGTCCACTAACTCCCAGGTACCTATTGATGGGTGAACATGGACAAGAGGTGTAAGGAAACACGCCCAATGTTTCCACCCTCGCCCGGAATCGAACCCGGACACTGAGCATGTGAAGAGAGAGCAAGGGATGAAAAATAAGTAGATAATCTACACATTGTAATCCTTATAGAGAATAAACTTTGAATTTGAATTTGAATTTGAATTTGAATATGTTGCTTGTGTAACTGTATTTATGTATACTTGTACCAAATAAACTTATTCAGTTTAAAGAGGAATGAAGAAGACAGTGATATCTTGGCCCTAAACACCTTTGTGTAGCGAGGTCTTGTCTCAGATGTTATATTCTCCCACCATATATTCATTACGTGTATACCTGTGGTATATCTCTCCACAACAAACTTGGTCACCAGTATTATTTTTTGTCTCTGTTGGCTATACTGTACATTAACTCCGGTCTTCCCTTCACTCGTATACACTACCTTACACATGTTCAGGTTTAACTCTAGCAGCCACTTATTTAACCAGTCTTAATATTTATGTAATGGACTCCACTGTTGTACTGACCATAACAGTGAAGACACGTTGCAAAACAAGCTTTTATTGAGATGTTTCGCTGAACACAGAGCAAAACGTTGTTACAATAAAAGTTATTTCTTCAATATATTTCTTAAAACTTGAATCATGTTACAGTTTATTCCGGTCAATATTTCTTTTTGTTCTAACTTTACATCATCTGCACATTAATGTGATGCAACATCCTCTGGCACATCATTTATGTTAATAAGAAGTCGCAGTGTAATTACTAATATTGTCTTTGCAATTCCTACAATAATTTATTGTCGCAATGTTTCCTATAGTTGCTGTTATCCATATCTGAACTCCGGTAAGTTATCGCCACAGTGTGAAGATGGGGTAGGTAAGGTTCGTCAGGAAACAGGACAAGCGTTTCCTGACGCCGGTCTTAGATGACCTGCCGTTGGAGCTTTTGGTCATTTGACTGAGGCCTTCCACTGGCTTACCCTTCCACCCCTTTAAAAATTATGGTGTGAAGATGAGGGACCAGGCCCGCAAGCACTGTTGCATGCAAAGAGTATGTAATCTTTATTCGGCGCATGTTAACACACTCACATAGGAGGCCTTCCCAACCAGTGAACCAGATACTAAGGATCTAACGATCTAACGGGGCCCCATCGTCAGATCAGTATCTAGGTTCAGCCAATCATAATGTGGATCTGGCAATTGTGAAGGTGATGTGGTTACCACTCACATTCTCACCCTTGTCATTTCCACTCAAGAGCTGGTTGAAGTACGGTGGTCTGCATTCTATTGGCTTCAATTCCGCCTTGATTACCGTGGCACGCACTAATACCTATTGTTGTACATAGTGTATAATACTTCTGTCCATACTTGGTGAAGGATAATATAATTCAAAGTTTATCTGCTGTGTTTATTTTGCTTCCTTTACACCCAGGATAACAGGCCTTTGAGTACCTGGGTTGTAATAAGCATCTTCCATTTATATATTATCAGGTATCTCTCTTTCTCAGTCTGGGAGAAAACCAGGTGCTTTGAGGCATTCTCCTCTCTTATTCTGTAGTTCTCTGTTATTTTCTCCTTAATCGTTTAACAATAGATCTCCCGATTCACTGTTTCCTACACTACCTCAATCACAATTAGGAGTTCTTCATAATTTACATCTTTGATATACCTTTGATGAGTTTAGGCTTACTACTCTCGGAGCCCAGCCATGGACCAGGCTCGTCTGGTGCTTGCCTGGTCAACCAAGCTGTTGCTGCCGGAGGACCACTGCCCCATATATTTGACCACTGAAATTTCTCCAAACAAAAGTGTGAGGCTCTTTAGTGTGAGAGGAACTTACGCAACCTGGCCTGAAGCCAAAACTTTCTTGTTGACGCCAGGTGGTTTGTGTTAGCGGCCTGCACGACGCCAGGTGGTTTGTGTTAGCGGCCTGCACGACGCCAGGTGGTTTGTGTTAGCGGGCCGAGCCACGGACGCCAGGTGGCGGCCTTGCCCACGCCATCCCAAGCCTACACAACCATCATAACTTGTATTACCAGGCAACTCAACAAGTACAGAGGCTCAAATGCTCTTTAACAAGTACAGTGAAAATTCATCATGCACTGTCTTCAATACGACACAGGTGCCTCCAGACAGTTCCTGATGACTTAGGCTTAGGTACTAACGTTAAGATTTTGTTGGGATTTTTAACCACGGAGGGTTAGCCACCCAGCATAACCCAAGAGTGTCAGTGTGTCATCGAAGGACTTTATCTCCATTTTGGTTCTTCAATCCTGTCCCCCAGGATGACACCCACACCAGTCAATCCTGTCCCCCAGGATGACACCCACACCAGTCAATCCTGTCCCCCAGGATGACACCCACACCAGTCAATCCTCTCCCCCAGGATGACACCCACACCAGTCAATCCTGTCCCCCAGGATGACACCCACACCAGTCAATCCTGTCCACCAGGATGACACCCACACCAGTCAATCCTGTCCCCCAGGATGACACCCACACCAGTCAATCCTGTCCCCAGGATGACACCCACACCAGTCAATCCTGTCCCCCCGGATGACACCCACACAGTCAATCCTGTCCCCCAGGATGACACCCACACCAGTCAATCCTGTCCCCCAGGATGACACCCACACCAGTTAACTACCTGTAGGTGAACGACAAACAGTAATTGCCCAGGATGAACCCCCGCCCAATTGTTCCACCCAGGGACAACCACGACCAGTCAATCCTGTAAGGATGTCCCTAACCAGTCAATCCTTGGTTACACCCACCGCAGCAATCCTTCACGCAGGAGAACATACATATTCCAGTGTTGACCCCAGACCTTCAATCCTCCCCCGGGTGCAGCCACTGACCATATTGTGGTGACCCACCCAGTGACATGCTGCCTCAGGAACACCCACGTATTTGGTAACGATGAAAACATAAACAACTGGAACAGGAGGCATGGTCCCAACCTCAGGCAGGCCAAAAGATGAACCCCTACCATATAATGGTATTCTGAGGGTCAGTGGACAAATCAATCGGGAACTATTCTATGAGATGCTCCTAACTGTCACCCCAAATGACACCCACCATCAACCATCGCCTCGGGCACCACACCATGACCAGTCAGGTGACACTCCAAACCAGTAATCCACCCTGGACATCAAGATCACCAACCATGACCGATGAATCCACCAACCATCGACCTGCCAAATCACCAACCACTGAACCTCAGAGATCACCAACCAATGACCATCAGAAATCACCAACCACTGACCATCAGAAATCACCAACCACTGACCATCAGAAATCACCAACCACTGACCATCAGAGATCACCAACCACTGACCATCAGAAATCACCAACCACTGACCATCAGAGATCACCAACCACTGACCATCAGAAATCACAACCACTGACCCCTCAGAAATCACCAACACTGACCATCAGAGATCACAACCACTGACCATCAGAGATCACCACCACTGACCACAGAGATCACCAACCACTGCCATCAGAGTCACCAACCACTGACCATCAGAAATCACCAACACCCGACCATCAGAGATCACCAACACTGACCATCAGAAATCACCAACCAAATGACCATCAGATACACCAACCACTGACCATCAGAGATCACCAACCACTGACCATCAGATATCACCAACCACTGACCATCAGAGATCACCAACCACTGACCATCAGATATCACCAACCACTGACCATAGTAGCCAACACCAATCACTGACTACATGACTCTGAGTCACGTGGTCACACCCTCCAGGCTGTGGTGAGTACTTTGGACTAAGTACTGCTAGCACTAACAGCCAAGAGGTCTGGGACCTCACCACGCCGGAGATGACCCCCAAGAACCATCAACAAATCAACATCACGTCTTTCGGTGGTCTCACATGATTAATGGTGGTGAGTGGTGGTGGCGGTGATAGTAGTGAGTGGTGCTGGTGGTGGTAGTGAGTGGTGGTGGTAGTAAGTGGTGGTGGTGGTGGTAGTGAGTGGTGGTGGTAGTAGTGAGTGGTGGTGGTGGGTGGTAATGAGTGGTGGGGTAGTAGTGAGTGGTTTGGTTAAAGATGGTGGTGGGTAGTAAGTGGGGCTGGTGGTGGTTAGTGAGTGGTGGGGTAGTAAATGAGTTTGGGGTTGGTGGTGGTTTGCGAGTGGTGGTGGTAGTAGTGAGTGGTGGTGGTGGTGGTAGTGAGTGGATGTTGGTGGTGGTAGTAGTGAGTGGTGGTGGTTAGTTAGTAGTGAGTTTGGGGGTGGTAGTAGTGAGTGGTTTGGTTGGTTTTGGGGGTTTGTAGTGAGTGGTGGTTGTAGTAGTAGTGAGTGGTTGGTGGTTGGTATGTGAGTGTTGGTGGTGGTGGTGGTGGTTTGGTAGTAGTTTAGTGGTGGTGGTGGTGGTGGTGGTTTGGTTTGTAGTGATGGTTTCTGGTTGGTGGTAGTGAGTGGTGGTTTGGGGTAGCGAGTGGTGGTGTAGTGTAGGAGTGTGGTGGTAGTGTAGCGAGTGGGTGGTGGTAGTATAGCGAGTGGTGGTGGTTGGTAGTAGTGATGTTGTGGTTGTGTGGTGTAGTTTGTAGTAGTTTGAGTGGTGGTGGTGGTGGTGGTAGTAGTAGTTTGTGAGTGGTGGTGTGTTTAGTAGTGAGTGGTGGTGGTTTGTGTGAGTTGGTGGTGGTGGTTTGTGAGTTGGTGGTTTGGGGGTTAGTATGAGTGGTGGTTTGGGGGTAGTAGTGGGTCGTGGTTTGTAGTGTAGTGGTGGTGGTGGTTTGGGAGTAGTGAGTGGTGGTGGTTTATATGAGTGGTGGTGGTGGTAGTAGTGAGTGGTGGTGATGAGTGGTGGTGGTAGTGAGTGGTGTGTAATTAGTGAATGGTGGTGGTGGGTAGTAGTGAATGGTGGTGGTGGTAGGTGAGTGGTGGTGGTGGAGTGGGTATAGGGGAATGGGGGTAGTAGTGAATGGTGGTAGTTAGTGTGGTGTGGTAGTAGTGAGGATGGTTAGTAGTGAGTGGTGGTAGTAGTGAGTGATGGTAGTAGTGAGTGATGGTAGTAGTGAGTGATGGTAGTAGTGAGTGATGGTAGTAGTGAGTGATGGTAGTAGTGAGTGATGGTAGTAGTGAGTGATGTAGTAGTGAGTGGTGGTAGTAAATGAGTGGTGGTAGTATGAGTGGTAGTTTGTTAGTAGTGGTGGTAGTACTGAGTGATTTGGTTTTGTAGTAGGTGGTTTGGGATTAGTATTTATTTATGGTAGTAGTGGTGGTGGTAGTAGTGAGTGATGGTAGTAGTGGTTTGGGGTTTGTATGAATGATGGTAGTAGTGAGTTGTGGTTTGTAGTGAGTGTTGGTAGTAGTGAGTGATGGTAGTAGTGAGTGATGGTAGTAGTGAGTGGTGGTAGTAGTGAGTGATGGTAGTAGTGAGTGATGGTAGTAGTGAGTGATGGTAGTAGTGAGTGATGGTAGTAGTGAGTGGTGGTAGTTTGTGGGGTGATGGTTTGTATTGATTGATGGTAGTAGTGAGTGATGTTTGTACTGAGTGTGGTAGTACTGAGTGATGGTAGTTAGTGAGTGATGGTAGTAGTGAGTGATGGTTAGTAGTGGTGTTAGTAGTGAGTGATGGTATTTGTGAGTGATGGTATAGTGAGTGATGGTTAGTACCTGAGTGATGGTAGTAGTGAGTGATGGTAGTAGTAGTGTGGTAGTGTGAGTGATGGTAGTATGAGTGATGGTAGTAGTGAGTGAATGTTTTGTAGTGAGTGATGGTGTAGTGAGTGGTGTTTGTAAATGAGTGATGGTAGTAGTGAAATTGGTGGTAGTGTGAGTGTTGGTAAGTAGTGAGTGATGGTAGTAGTGAGTGATGTAGTAGTGGTGGTAGTGTGGTTGGTAGTGTGAGTGATGGTAGTAGTGAGTTTTATGGTTACTAGTATGTATAGGAGTGATGGTTAAGTATGAGTGATGGTAGTAGTGAGTGGTGGTAGTAGTGAGTGGTGGTAGGGAGGGGTGGTGGTTGGTAGTAGTGAAGTAGGGAGTAGTGGTGATGGTTAGTTAGTGAGTGTTAATTTTGAGTATCTTATTGATTTGTATGATGTTATAGTGAGTGTGGTTTAGTGATTGTGTATATATATGGGATATTTATATTATAGTTTATTATAGTATATTCGTAGTGATATTATAGTGGTGTTGATATATGTTATATGATGATGTATATATATATTATATTAATATATATATAATTTATAGTATTTATTTACTACTATTATATTATATTTTTAGTGTGGTTTTAGTGATTGTAGTAGTGTGATTTTAGTAGTGAGTGTGGTAGTAGTGAGTGATGTAGTATGAGTGATGGTAGTAGTGATGGTTTGTAGTATGAGTGATGTAGTATGATGATGGTAGTATGAGGATGGTATAGTGAAATGGTGGTAGTAGTGAGTGATGGTAGTGTTTAGTGGTAGTAGTGAGTGATGGTAGTGTGAGTGATGGTAGTACTGAGTGATGGTAGTAGTGTGTGGTTAGTACTATGGGTTGTAGTGTTGTAGTAGTGAGTGATGGTTATACTGAGTGTGTAGTAGTGAGTGGTGGAGTAGTAGTGAAGTGATGGTAGTAGTTTATGATGGTAGTTAGTGATTTATGGTAGTAGTGGTGATGGTAGTACTGAGTGATGGTAGTGTGAGTGATGTAGTATGAGTGATGGTAATTTTGTGAGTGTGGTAAATAATGAGTGTGGTAGTACTGAGTGGTGGTAGTATGAGTGGTGGTGTAGTGAGTGGTGGTAAATAGTGAGTGGTGGATGTAGTAGTGTGTGTATAGTGATAGTAGTGAGTGTTGGTAGTATTTAGTGATGGTAGTAGTGAGTGATTGTTTGTAGTGAGTGATTAGTAGGAGTGATGTGTGTGTGGGTAGTACTGAAATGTGGTAGTATTTAGTTTATGGTCGTTATGAGTGATGGTAGTAGGAGTGATGGTGGTAGTACTGAGTTGGTTATGTGATAGTAGTAGTGAGTGTTAGTTTGTGCGTGATTTGTAGTGAGTGGTGGTAGTATATGTTAGTTTCTGGTGGGTGTAGTACTGAGTGTGGTGGTAGTAGTGAGTGGTAGTAGTGAGTGATGGTAGTAGTGAGTGATGGTAGTAGTGAGTGATGGTAGTAGTGAGTGATGGTAGTAGTGAGTGATGGTAGTAGTGAGTGATGGTAGTAGTGATGGTGGTTTTGTAGTGATGATAGTAGTGATTTGTAGTCGTGAGTGATGGTGTAGTGTGATGGTGGTTAGTATGAGTGTGGTTAGTATGAGTGTATAGTATGAGTGTGGTAGTAGTGAGGGGGTTTTGGGAGTAGTGATGTGGTGGGTAGTATGAGTGATTAGTATGAGTGTGGTAGTAGTGAGTGTGGTAGTAGGGGGGGTTGTAGTGATGATAGTAGTGAGTGGTGGTAGTAGTGATGTGGTAGTGTGAGTTGTAGTAGTGAGTGGTGTGTAGTAGTGAGTGTTGTTTGTAGTGAGTGGTGGTAGTAGTGAGTGTGGTAGTTAGTGATGATGTGTAGTGAGTGATGGTAGTACTGAGTGGTGGTAGTATAGTGGGTCTAGTGAGTGTAGTAGTGAGTGTTGGTGTGTAGTAGTTATGTAGTAGTGAGTAGTGTAGTGAGTGTGGTATTAGTGATGTAGTAGTGAGGGGTGGTAGTTAGTGAGTGATGGTAGTTAGTTGGGGAGGTGAGTGTGGTAGTAGTGGTGATGGTAGTAGTAGTGAATGGTAGTAGTGAGTGGTGGTAGTAGTGATTTATGTAGTTTGTGAGTGTGGTTAGTAGTGAGTTTTGGGAGTACTGAGTGGTGGTAGTAGTGATGTTTGGGGTATGAGTGTGGTAGTATGAGTGATGTTTGTAGTGAGTTGGTAGTAGTGAGTGATGGTGTAGTGAGTGTGGAGTAGTGAGTGATGGTGTAGTGAGTGGTGGTAGTTTGTGAGTGATGGTAGTAGTGAGTGATTTAGGTAGTAGTGAAATGATGGTATAGTTGGTGTGGTAGTAGTGAGTGATTTTGGTAGTGTGAGTGGTTGGTAAATTTGTGAGGGATTTGGTAGTAGTGAGTGGTTTGGGAGTTTGTGAGTGATGGTAGTATGAGTGTTTGGTTTGTAGTGATTTATGTAGTTGTGAGTGGTGGTTTGTAGTGGATGATGGTAGTAGTGAGTGGTGGTAGTAGTGAGTGATGGTAGTAGTGAGTGGTGGTAGTAGTGAGTGTTGTAGTAGTGAGTGATGGTAGTAGTGAGTGATGGTAGTAGTGGGTGATGGTAGTAGTGAGTGATGGTAGTAGTGAGTGATGGTAGTAGTGAGTGATGGTAGTAGTGAGTGATGGTAGTAGTGAGTGATGGTAGTAGTGAGTGGTGGTAGTAGTGAGTGATGGTAGTAGTGAGTGATGGTAGTTGTGGTAGAGATAGTTATCTGCACAAGGTCACTGGTTTTGAGATCTAGATTCTACCAATGACAACACGATTCCCTTTCTTTGTCATCAGGAGGAGAGAGGAGGAAAAGAGGGAGAGAGAGAGCAATGAGGGGAAGGGATGGATAAGGTAGGAGAGGAGTATAGTTAAAATTATATAGTAGATTATAATATTAGAAAGTAAAAGGGTTTTCGCCTGTTCCATTGGTAGTGGTTAAATCATGTTGAGTAAGCCAGAGTGTGGTAGTTACTAGTGCCAGAGTTAGATGGTACTTTGACTGTGCCAGAGCTTATGCTACTGTTCACGTGCCAGAGCTTTTTGGCTTTTGTTGCACTATGCCAGAGCTTATTGGTCTACGTTTCACTAGGCCCGAGCTATTCCCTATCTGTTTTCACTGTGCCAGAGCTTTAGGTTACGTATCACTAGTGCCAGAGTTATTGGCTTACTGTTCAGTGCAGAGCTATTGGCTATGTGCACAGGCCAGAGCTTATTGGCACTGTTCACTAGTGCCAGCTTATGGTTACTGTTGCACTAGTGCCAAGCTTATTGGCTTACTGACACTAGTGCCAGAGCTTATTGCTTACTGTGCACTGTGCCCGGCTTATTGGCTTACTGTTGCCCCTAGTGCCAGAGCTATTGGCTTACTGTTGGCACTAGTGCCAGAGCTTATTGGCTTACTGTTGCAACTAGTGCCAGAAGCTTTTGGCTTACTGTTGCACTAGTGCCAGAGCTTATTGGCTTACTGTTGCACTAGTGCCAGAGCTTATTGGCTTACTGTTGCACTAGTGCCAGAGCTTATTGGCTTACTGTTGCACTAGTGCCAGAGCTTATTGGCTTACTGTTGCACTAGTGCCAGAGCTTATTGGCTTACTGTTGCACTAGTGCTTTAGAGCTATTCCTGTACTGTGCACTAGTGCCAGAGCTTACTGTGCCTTACCGAAACTGTAGTGCCAGAGTTTACTGCACTAGTGCCCGAGTTACGTTTTCATATGCCAGAGCTTACTGTTGCACTAGTGCCAAAGCTTCTTACACTAGTGCGAGCTTACTGTTGCAACTAGTGCCAGGTTTCCGTAGTACTAGTGCCAGAGTTTACCGTAGCACTAGTGCCAGAGTTTACCGTAGCACTAGTACCAGAGTTTACCGTAGCACTAGTGCCAGAGCTTACTGTAACACTAGTGCCAGGCTTACTGTTGCCTAGTGCCAGAGTTATAGTGGCCAGGCTTATGTTGCACTAGTTTCAGGGCTTACGTTGCACTAGTGCAGGTTCAGTTGCACTAGGCCAGAGTTTACTGTTTGCACTAGTGCCCGAGTTTACTTGTTGCATAGGCGACTTATGTTGCATAGTGCCAGAGCTTACTGTTGCACTAGTGCCAGAGTTTACTGTTGCACTAGTGCCAGAGTTTACTGTTGCACTAGTGCCAGAGTTTACTGTTGCACTAGTGCCAGAGTTTACTGTTGCACTAGTTTCCAGAGTTTACGTTGCACTAGTGCCAGGCTTACGGGGCACTAGTGCCAGGGGTTTACGTTGCACTAGTGCCAGAGTTTACAGTTTGCACTAGTGCCAGAGCTTACTGTTGGCCTAGTGCCAGAGCTTACTGTTGCACTAGTGCCAGAGTTTACTGTTGCACTAGTTTACCTGGAGTTTACCTGGAGAGAGTTCCGGGGGGCAACGCCCCGCGGCCGGTCTGTGACCAGGCCTGGTGGATCAGAGCCTGTCAACCAGGCTGTTGCGCGGCTGCACGCAAACCAAGTAGAGCCACAGCCGGTGATCAGGAATCTTTGGTGCTTGTCCGTGCGCTTGAAGACGCCAGGGGGGTTTTTGGTAAACCCCTTATGGGTGCTGGGAGGAGTGCCAGGTTTACTGTTGCACTAGTGCCAGAGTTTACTGCTGCACTAGTGCCGAGGGTTTTCTGTGCACTAGGCCAGAGTTTACTGCTGCACTAGTGCCAGAGGGTTTTCTGTTGCATAGTGCCAGAGTTTACTGCTGCACTAGTGCCAGGGGCTTACTCTTGCACTAGTGCCGAGTTTACTGTTTGCACTAGTGCCAGAGTTTACTTGCACTAGTGCCAGAGTTACTGTTGCAGTAGTGCCCGAGTTTACTGTTGCACTTTGTGCCAGAGTTTACTGTTTGCCCCTAGTGCCAGAGTTTACTGGTGCACTGTGCCCGAGCTTTTCTGCTGCCCCTAGTGCCAGAGTTTTTCTGCTTGCACTAAGTGCCAGATTACGTTTGCACAGTTTCCAGAGCCCTTTCTGTTGCACTAGTGCCAGAGCTTAAATGTTGCACTTAGTGCCAGAGCTTACTGTTGCACTAGTGCCAGGAGTTTACTGTTGCATAGTGCCAGAGTTTACTGCTGCATAGTGCCAGGTTTCTGTTGCCCTGTGCCGGGGCTCTGTTGCACTAGTGCCAGAGTTTAGTGCGCACTTGCCGAGTTCTGTTGCACTAGTGCCAGAGTTACTGTTGCAAGGGTTCCAGGCTTCTGTTGCACTAGTGCCAGAGCTTACGTTGCCCCTAGTGCCAGAGCTTATGTTGCACAGTGCCCGAGCTTCTGTTGCATAGTGCCAGAGCTTCGTTGCCTAGTGCAGAGTTACAGTTGCCTAGTGCCGGGTTTTCTGGATAGTGCCAGAGTTTACTGTTGCATAGTGCCAGAGTTTACTAGCAGTTGCACTAGTGCCAGAGTTTACGGTTGCACTAGTGCCAGAGTTTACTGTTGCACTAGTGCCAGAGTTTACAGTTGCACTAGTGCAGAGTTTTTGTTGCACTAGTGCAGAGTTTTTACTGTTGCCCCTAGTGCCAGAGCTTACCTGTTGCATAGTGCCAGAGTTATGTTGCACTAGTGCCAGAGCTTACGTTGCACTAGTGCCAGAGCTTACTGTTGCACTAGTGCCAGAGCTTACTGTTGCACTAGTGCCAGAGCTTACTGTTGCACTAGTGCCAGAGCTTACTGTTGCACTAGTGCCAGAGTTTACAGTTGCATATGGCCAGAGCTTACTGCTGCACTAGTGCCAGAGCTTACTGTTGCACTAGTGCCAGAGCTTACTGTTGCACTAGTGCCAGAGCTTACTGTTGCACTAGTGCCAGAGCTTACTGTTGCACTAGTGCCAGAGTTTACTGTAGCACTAGTGCCAGAGCTTACTGTTGCACTAGTGCCAGAGTTTACAGTTGCACTAGTTTCCAGGCTTACGTTGCTAGTGGAGTTGTGCACTAGTGCCAGAGTTTTCTGTAGCACTAGTGCCAGAGTTACTTGCACTAGTGCCAGGTTTATGTTGCACTAGTGCCAGAGTTTACTGTTGCACTAGTGCCAGAGTTTACTGTAGCACTAGTGCCAGAGTTTACTGTTGCACTAGTGCCAGAGTTTACTGTAGCACTAGTGCCAGAGTTTACTGTTGCACTAGTGCCAGAGTTTAGTGCACTAAGGCCCGGTTTACTGTAGCATAGTGCCAGAGTTTACTGTAGCAACTAGTGCCAGGTTTACTGTAGCATAATGCCAGAGTTTACTGTTAGCCACTTGTGCCAGAGGTTTACTGTAGCACTAGTGCCAGAGTTTACTGTAGCACTAGTGCCAGAGTTTACTGTAGCACTAGTGCCAGAGTTTACTGTAGCACTAGTGCCAGAGTTTACTGTAGCACTAGTGCCGAGTTTATGTAGCACTAGTGCCAGAGTTTACTGTAGCACTAGTGCCAGAGTTTACTGTAGCACTAGTGCCACAGTAAACAGTGCTTACAGAACAAACTTGATATCGTTGTGTACGGAACTCTATCATAAGTTAATAACGAGCTATAAACTGGAGTAATCAATAACAACCTGCATGTTGTTAGGGGAACGAGGTCAACATTGGATGGTGGTTGATCAACCTTGTACTACAAGGTTGATTAACTACAGACTCTAGTCTGCTAAACAAATTCAACCTTACTCTCTTAAATGTTAAACTGTTCATTGTAGCCTACTAAACAGCACCAACATCCCTCATAACAGCTGCTGTTGTCGACCCATGGATAGTGGACAAGAGATAAGCTCCCTCGCTCCCTCTCTCCCCTCCTCTCTCTCTCGGTACTTTCTCTGTTTCACTGCTATTGAGCCAACTGGATTTCAGGTGCCAAATTCTTGGTTCACGTGAATCACCTGGTTTAGTGACCCGGTGCTGGTGGTGTAGTTTTGCGACTCTCTGATCGCTGGTTCTATCCCCACCCGTGGTATGGTTTGTTTAGTGGTGGTAGTGCGTAGGTGGTGGTGGTGGTGGTGGTGGTAGTGGGTGGCGGTGGTGGGTGATGGTAGTGGGTGGTGGTGGTGGGTGATGGTAGTGGGTGGTGGTGGTGGGTGGTGGTGGTGGGTGATGGTAGTGGGTGGTGGTGGTGGTGGGTGATGGTGTGGGTGGTGGTTTGGGGGGTGATGGTAGTGGGTGGTGGTGGTGGGTGATGGTAGTGGGTGGTGGTGGTGAGGTAGTGGGTGGTGGTGGTGGGGATGGTAGTGGGTGGTGGTGGTGAGTGATGGTAGTGGGTGGTGGTGGTGGGGGTGATGGTAGTGGGTGGTGGTGGTGGGTGATGGTTTGTGGGTGGTGGTGGTGGGTGATGGTAGTGGGTGGTGGTGGTGGGTGATGGTGGTGGGTGGCGGTGGTGGGTGATGGTAGTGGGTGGTGGTGGTGGGTGATGTAGTGGGTGGTGGTGGGTGATGGTAGTGGGTGGTGGTGGTGGGGATGGTAGTGGGTGGTGGTGGTGGGTGATGGTAGTGGGTGGGGGTGGTGGGTGATGGTAGTGGTGGGTGGAGGTAGTGGGTGGTGGTGGTGGGTGATGGTAGTGGGGTGGTGGTGGGTGATGGTAGTGGGTGGTGGGGGGTGGGTGATGTAGTGGGGTGGTGGGGTGGGTGATGGTAGTGGGTGGTGGTGGTGGGTGATGGTAGTGGGTGGTGGGGCGGTGGTGGGTGATGGTGTGGGTGGTGGTGGTGGGTGTGGTTGGGGTGGTGGTGGGTGATGGTGTGGGTGGTGGTGGTGGGTGTGGTAGGGGTGGTGGTGGTGGGTGATGGTAGGGGTGGTGGTGGTGGGTGTGGTAGGGTGGTGGTGGTGGGTGATGGTAGTGGGGTGGTGGTGGTGGGTGGGGTGTGGTGGGTGGGGGGGATGGTAGTGGTGGTGGGGTGGGTGGGTGGTGGTGGTGGGTGATGGTAGGGGTGGTGGTGGTGGTGGGGGATGGTAGTGGTGGTGGTGGTGGGTGATGGTAGTGGGTGGGGGTGGTGGGTGATGGTAGTTGGGTGGTGGGGGTGGGTGGAAGGTGTGGGTGGTGGTGGTGGGTTTATGGTAGTGGGTGGTTGGTGGGGGGTGGAGGTAGTGGGTGGTGGTGGTGGGTGATGGTAGTGGTTGGTGGTGGTGGTGGGTGATGGTAGTGGGTGGGGTGGTGGGTGATGGTAGTGGGTGGTGTGGGTGGGATTAGGGGTGGTGGGTGGTGGTGATAGTGGGTGGTGGTGGTGGGTGGAGGTAGTGGGTGGTGGTGTGGGTGATGGTAGTGGGTGGTGGTGGTGGGTGGTGGTAGTGGGTTGGGGGTGGTGGGTGGAGGTAGTGGGGGTGGTGGTGGGGATGGTTGGGGGTGGTGGTGGGTGAGGGTAGTGGGTGGGGGGTGGTGGGTGGAGGTAGTGGGGGGGTGGGGGGGGTGATGGAGGGGTGGTGGGGTGGGTGGAGGAGGGGGGTGGTGGTGGTGGGTGAGGATGGTGGTTGGGGGTGGTGGGGTGATGGTGGTGGGTGAGGTGTTGGCGAAGGTGGCAAGGTCTTTAAGCTCTTCCTTCCATGGTCAAAATTCAATGCTTCCTCCAAATAATAACAATATAATATATTTATTTCCAGGGTACGGTAATAAATATTAAATTTTAGGGTATTTATGAAGAAGGAGGGAGTAACTAGCGTAGAAGGCCCAGACAATTGTTCACAATTTTTTGGGAAACACTGAGGAGGGAGTTAAACTGCAGTAGAAAGGGCGGGACATGTTCCAATTTCTTGGTAACACTGAAGGGGGGAGTAACTAGCAGTAGTAAGGCAGACAATGTCCAAATATTTTGGTAACACTGAGGGAGTTAATGGGCAGTAGTAAGGCAGACAATTTTCCAATTATTTTTGGGTAACACTAAAGGAGGGAGTAATAGCAGTAGTAAGGCAGACATGTTCCAATATTGGTAACACCGAGGGAGGGGGTAAATAGCAGTAGTAAGGCGACCAAGTTCCAAATTCTGGTAACCAAGGGAGGGGAGTAACTAGCATTTGGGTAAGGCAGACAAATGTCCAATATTCTTGGAACACTAGGAGGGAGTAACTAGCATAGTAAGAGAAAAATGTTCCAATATTCTTGGTAAACTTGGGGGAGTATAGCAGTAGTAAGGCAGACAATGTTTCAATATTCTGTTACAACTGAAGGAGGGAGGTAATAGCAGTAGTAAGCAGACAAGTTCCAATATTCTTGGGTAACTGAGGGAGGGGATGTACTAGCAGTATTAAGGCAGACAATGTTCCAATATTCTTGGTAACACTAAAGGAGGGAGTAACTAGCGGGTAGTAGGCAGCAATGTACCAAATTCTGGTAAAAAACTGAAGGAGGGGTAGTTAAACTAAGCTTAGTAAGCAGACAATGTTCAAATATTTTGGTAACACTGAAGGAGGGGGTGAACTAGCCAGTAGGTAGGGGACAATGTTCCATATCCTTGGTAACACTGAAGGAGGGGAGTAACTCAGCAGTAGTAAGGCGACAATGTTTTCCAAATATTTCTTGGTAACACTGAAGGAGGGAAGTAAAACTGCATTTGTAAGGCGACAAGGTTCCAAATTCTTGGTTAACCTGAGGAGGGGGTACTGCAGTAGTAAGGCAGACAATTTTTCCAAATATTCTTGGTAACACTAGGAGGGGAGTAACTAGCAGTAGTAAGGCGGGACAATTTTCCCAATTTTCCCTTGGTAACACTAAGGAGGGGGTAATAGCAGTAGTAAGGCGACAAGTTCAATTTCTTGGTAAACTGAGGAGGGGGTAATTTAGCAGTGTAGGAGACAATGTTCCAATATTCTTGGTAACACTGGGGGGAGGGGATTAACTAGCAGTAGTAAGGCAGACAATGTTCCATATTTTGGTAACACTGAGGGAGGGGAGGTAATAGCGTAGAAAGGGCAGAAATGTTCAATATTCTTGGTACACTAAAGGGAGGGGAGTAATTTGCAGTAGTAGGCAGACAATGTTCCAATTTCTTATGGTAAATGAGGAGGGGAGTAACTAGCAGTAGAAAGGCAGACAATGTTCATTATTCTTGGTAAACTGAGGGAGGGGAGTAACTAGCAGTAGTTAGGCAGCAATGTTCAATTTATTCTTGGTAACTGAAGGGGGGGGGAGTAACTAGCGTAGTAAGGCGGGACAATTTTCCCAATATTCTTGGTAACACTAAAGGGAGGGGGTAACTGCAGTAGTAAGGCGGGAAATGTTCTATTTTGGTAACACTGAGGAGGGGTAACTAGCATAGTAAGGAGACAATGTTCCAATTTTTGGTAACATGAGAGGAGGGATAACTAGCAGTAGTATCAGAAATGTTAAATTTGTAACATGAAGGAGGAGTAACTACAGTAGTAGGCAGACAATGTCCAATATTCTTGGAAAACATGGAAGGGGGAGTAAACAACAGTAGTAAGGCAGACAATTTTCCCAAATATTCTTGGTTAAACACTGAAGGAGGGGAGTAACTAGCAGTAGTAAGGCAGACATGTTCCAATATTCTTGGTAACACAAAGGAGGGGAGTAATAGCAGTAGTAAGGCAGACAATGTTCCAATATTTTGGTAACACTGAAGGAGGGGAGTAACTAGCAGTAGTAAGGCAGACAATGTTCCAATATTCTTGGTAACACTGAAGGAGGGGAGTAACTAGCAGTAGTAAGGCAGACAATGTTCCAATATTCTTGGTAACACTGAAAGGGAGAATAATTTAGCAGTAGTAAGGCAGACAATGTTCCAATATTCTTGGTAACACTGAGGGAGGGGAGTAACTAGCAGTAGTAAGGCAGACAATGTTCCAATATTCTTGGTAACACTGAAGGAGGGGAGTAACTAGCAGTGTAAGGCAGACAATTTTTCCCAATTTCTTGGTAACACTGAGGGGGGGAAAAACAGCAGTTAAGCAGACAATGTTCCATATTCTTGGTAACACTGAAGGAGGGGAGTAACTAGCAGTAGTAAGGCAGACAATGTTCCAATATTCTTGGTAACACTGAAGGAGGGGAGTAACTAGCAGTAGTAAGGCAGACAATGTTCCAATATTCTTGGTAACACTGAAGGAGGGGAGTAACTAGCAGTAGTAAGGCAGACAATGTTCCAATATTCTTGGTAACACTGAGGGAGGGGAGTAACTAGCAGAGAAGGCAGACAATGTTTTTCAATATTCTTGGTAACACTGAGGGAGGGGAGTAACTAGAAAGTAGTGGAGACAATGTTCCAATATTCTTGGTTAACACTGAGGGGGGGGAGTAACTAGCAGTAGTAAGGCAGACAATGTTCCAATATTCTTGGTAACACAAGGAGGGGAGTAACTAGCAGTAGTAAGGCAGACAATGTTCCAATATTCTTGGTAACACTAAAGGAGGGGGAAACTAGCAGAAAGTAAGGCAGACAATGTTCCAAATTTGGTAACATGAAGGAGGGAGTAAACTAGCAGTAGTAAGGCAGACATTTTTCCAATTCTTGGTAACACTGAGGGAGGGGGGGTAACTAGCAGTAGTAAGGCAGACAATGTTCCAATTTTGGTAACACTGGGGGAGGGGTAGTAACTAGCAGTAGAAAGGCAACAATGTTCCTATTTTTGGGTTTAACACTGAGGGGGAGTAACTAGCAGTAGTAAGGCAGACAATGTTCCAATATTCTTGGTAACAAGAGGGGAGTAACTAGCAGTAGTAAGGCACAATGTCCAATATTCTTGGTAACACTGAAGGAGGGAAGGTAACTAGCAGTAGTAAGGCAGACAATGTTCCAAATTCTTGGTTTAACACTAAAGGAGGGGAAGTAACTAGCAGTAGTAAGGCAGACAATGTTCCAATATTCTTGGTAACACTGAAGGAGGGGAGTAACTAGCAGTGTAAGGCAGCAATGTTCCAATATTCTTGGTAAAACTGAGGGAAGGGGAGTAACTAGCAGTATTTAAGGCAGACAATGTTCCAAATTCTTGGTAAACACTGAGGGAGGGGATAACTAGCAGTAGTAAGGCAGACAATGTCCAATATTCTTGGTAACATGAAGGAGGGAGTAACTAGCAGTAGTAAGGCAGACAATGTTCCAATATTCTTGGTAACACTGAAGGGAGTAACTAGCAGTAGTAAGGCAGACAATGTTCCAATATTCTTGGTAACACTGAAGGAGGGGAGTAACTAGCAGTAGTAAGGCAGACAATGTTCTAATATTCTTGGTAACACTGAGGGAGAGGAGTAACTAGCAGTATTAAGGCAGACAATGTTCCAATATTCTTGGTAACACTGAGGGAGGGGAGTAACTAGCAGTAGTAAGGCAATGTTCTAATATTCTTGGTAACACTGAGGGAGGGGAGTAACTAGCAGTAGTAAGGCAGACAATGTTCTAATATTCTTGGTAACACTGAGGGAGAGGAGTAACTAGCAGTAGTAAGGCAATGTTCTAATATTCTTGGTAACACTGAGGGAGGGGAGTAACTAGCAGTTGTAAGGCAAACAATGCTCCACCATTCTTGGTAACACTGATCGAGGGAACTAGCAGTAGTAAGGCAGACAATGCTCCACCATTATTGGTAACACTGAGGGAGAGAACTAGCAGTAGTAAGGCAGACAATGCTCCACCATTATTGGTAACACTGAGGGAAGTAACTAGCAGTAGTAAGGCAAACAATGCTCCACCATTCTTGGTAACACTGAGGGAGGGAACTAGCAGTAGTAAGGCAGACAATGCTCCACCATTACTTGGTAATACTGAGGGAGAGAACTAGCAGTAGTAGGCAGACAATGCTCCCACATTTTGGAAATCTGGGGGGAATTAACTAGCAGAGAAAGGGCAGACAATGCTCACCTTCTGGTTTTAACACTGAGGGGGGAAGTAATTTGCAGTAGTAAGGCAGACAATGCTCCACCTTCTTGGTAACATAGGGGAGGGAAGAACTTGCAGTGTAAGCAACAATGCTCCCATTCCCTTGAAACTAGAGGGAGGAAGTAACTAGCATTTATAAGGCAGAACAATGATCCCATCTTCTTGGTAACACTGAGGGAGGAAGAGGGTTTTGGCGGAGACACTAACAACTGGAGGCGTGGTCATGTTCACCTGTTCTCTACACAATGTATGCCAAGTGCCACAGTGTTCCGCCTTCCAAGTCAACCTCAGCTTATCCCAAAAGCTGCAGTGGACCTCCCTCCCTCAGCTTATCCCAAAAGCTGCAGTGGACCTCCCTCCCTCAGCTTATCCCAAACGCTGCAGTGGACCTCCCTCCCTCAGCTTATCCCAAAAGCTGCAGTGGACCTCCCTCCCTCAGCTTATCCCAAAAGCTGCAGTGGAGGGTCATCATATGACTAACACCCGCGTCAGGAAACACTTGTCCTGTTTTTTGACAAACCTTACCTAACCTCACTCCATCTCTACCTGTTCTACCACATCATTCTCTCATATCTTCCTTCCCTCTTCCCCCCCCTCTACTCTCCTCCCTCCCTCTCTCTCTCTCTCTATTCACGGTTCAAGAGCCAGAATGAGGTGTGACAGGAAGCCTTGCCTCATCTGACTAGATATGTGGAGAAAGAATGACGTACCCTGGGTGAGAGAGAGAAAGAGAGAGAGAGAGAAACACATACCCAAGGCGAGAGAGCCAATAACGGGTATAAGCAGAGATCAATAGCGACCCTCTAAGAGAAGCCAGCATCACCTGCCCAGCATCATCTGAGGTCAGTAAAACTTTCACATCACCAGATGTCATCAACTTAAAGATGCAAGCAACCAATGAAAAAAATATTATGAATTATTATAAGTATTACACAGGTAACCTGGATATACAAACTTATGACGACGTTTCGGTTCGTCTTTGACCACTAACAAGTCACTAGTTAATGGTCCGAGGCTGGAAAGGTAATATTACGTTAAGAACTAGTAAGAAAAGCCAAGGAAAGTAATGGGTATACTGAATACAAGTTCTTAAGATTAGCCTATAGTCTTAAGACACACATCAACAATCCTGCCATAGTGAGAAGAATAAGTTTTTATCTCAAACTCATTTAGCAGGACAGTAGTACCTCCCTGGATGGTTGATTCTACCACACGACTGTAGTACCTCCCTGGATGGTTGATTCTACCACAGGACAGTAGTACCTCCCTGGATGGTTGATTCTACCACACGACTGTAGTACCTCCCTGGATGGTTGATTCTACCACAGGACAGTAGTACCTCCCTGGATGGTTGATTCTACCACACGACTGTAGTACCTCCCTGGATGGTTGATTCTACCACAGGACAGTAGTACCTCCCTGGATGGTTGATTTTCCCACAGGACGTAGTACCTCCCCGGATGGTTGATTCTACCACACGACTGTAGTACCTCCCTGGATGGTTGATTCTACCACAGGACAGTAGTACCTCCCTGGATGGTTGATTCTACCACAGGACAGTAGTACCTCCCTGGATGGTTGATTTACCACACGACTTTTAGACCTCCCTGGATGGTTTTATTTTTACCCCAGGACAGTAGTACCTCCCTGGATGGTTGATTTCTACCACACAGCTGTTTACTCCCTGGATGGTTTGTTCTACCACAGCGTAGTACCTCCCTGGAATGGTTGATTCTACAACACGACTGTAGTACCTCCCTGGATGGTTGATTCTACCACAGGACAGTAGTACCTCCCTGGATGGTTGATTCTACCACACGACTGTAGTACCTCCCTGGATGGTTGATTCTACCACACGACTGTAGTACCTCCCTGGATGGTTGATTCTACCACAGGACAGTAGTACCTCCCTGGATGGTTGATACTACCACAGGACAGTAGTACCTCCCTGGATGGTTGATTCTACCACATGACAGTAGTACCTCCCTGGATGGTTGATTCTACCACACGACTGTAGTACCTCCCTGGATGGTTGATTCTACCACAGGACAGTAGTACCTCCCTGGATGGTTGATTCTACCACACGACTGTAGTACCTCCCTGGATGGTTGATTCTACCACAGGACAGTAGTACCTCCCTGGATGGTTGATTCTACCACACGACTGTAGTACCTCCCTGGATGGTTGATTCTACCACAGGACAGTAGTACCTCCCTGGATGGTTGATTCTACCACACGACTGTAGTACCTCCCTGGATGGTTGATTCTACCACACGACTGTAGTACCTCCCTGGATGGTTGATTCTACCACAGGACAGTAGTACCTCCCTGGATGTTTGATTCTACCACACGACTGTAGTACCTCCCTGGATGGTTGATTCTACCACAGGACAGTAGTAGTCCTGGGGTGGTTGATACTACACAGGACAGTACCCCCTGGATGGTTTGATCAACCAACAGGACAGTAGTACCTCCCTGGGTGGTTGATACTACCACAGGACAGTAGTACCTCCCTGGATGGTTGATACTAAGACAGGACAGTAATACCTTCCTGGATGGTTGATTCTACCACACGACTGTAGTACCTCCCTGGATGGTTGATACTACCATACGACTGTAGTACCTCCCTGGATGGCTGATACTACCACACGACTGTAGTACCTCCTGGATGGTTGTTTACCACACGACGTAGTACCTCCCCGGATGGTTGATTCTACCACAGGACAGTTTTACCTCCCTGGATGGTGTTATACTACCAACGGACAGTAATACCTCCCCGGGATGGTTGAACTTCCCAAAAAGCTGTTTTTATACCCTCCCTGGTGGTTGATACTGCCCACAGGACAGTAATTACCCCCCGGTTTGGTTGATTCTGCCACAGACAGTAGTACCTCCTTGGATGGTTGATACTACCACACGACTGTAGTACCTCCCTAGATGGTTGATACTACCACAGGACAGTAGTACCTCCCTGAATGGTTGATACTACCACACGACTGTAGTACCTCCCTGGATGGTTGATACTACCACACGACTGTAGTACCTCCCTGGATGGTTGACAGTAGTGCCTCCCTGGATGGTTGACAGTAGTGCCTCCCTGGATGGTTGACAGTAGTGCCTCCTGGATGGTTGACAGTAGTGCCTCCCCGGATGGTTTTACAGTTTCCCCTGGATGGTTGACAGTAGTACCTCCCTGGATGGTTGACAGTAGTACCTCCCTGGATGGTTGACAGTAGTACCTCCCTGGATGGTTGACAGTAGTACCTCCCTGGATGGTTGACAGTAGCCTCCCCGGATGGTTAAATTTGTACCCTCCCTGGATGGTTGACAGTAGTAAACCCCCCTGGATGGTTGACAGTAGTACCTCCTGGATGGTTGACAGTAGTACCTCCCCGGATTTGGGTTTACAGTAGTACCTCCCTGGATGGTTGACAGTTTGTACCTCCTGGATGGTTGACAGTAGTGCCTCCCTGGATGGTTGACGTAGTGCCTCCCTGATGGTTGACAGTAGTGCCTCCCTGGATGGTTGACAGTAGTACCTCCCGGATGGTTGACAGTAGTGCCTCCCTGGATGGTTGACAGTAGTGCCTCCCTGGATGGTTGACAGTAGTGCCTCCCTGGATGGTTGACAGTAGTGCCTCCCTGGATGGTTGACAGTAGTACCTCCCTGGATGGTTGACAGTAGTGCCTCCCTGGATGGTTGACAGTAGTACCTCCCCGGATTTGGGTTTACAGTAGTACCTCCCTGGAAAGGTTGACAGTAGTAAACCTCCCTGGATGGTTGACAGTAGTACCTTCCTGGATTGTTGACAGTAGTACCCCTGGATGGTTGACAGTAGTACCTCCCTGGATGGTTGACAGTAGTACCTCCCTGGATGGTTGACAGTAGTACCTCCCTGGATGGTTGACAGTAGTACCTCCCTGGATGGTTGACAGTAGTACCTCCCTGGATGGTTGACAGTAGTACTTTCCCCGGATGGTTGACAGTTTGTACCTCCCTGGATGGTTGACAGTAGTACCTCCCTGGATGGTTGACAGTAGTACCTCCCTGGATGGTTGACAGTAGTACCTCCCTGGATGGTTGCTCTATAACCTGCTACGTAATAATCATTTTTTGTTAAAATCTATAATGGGATCAGTGTGAGTGACGAGATTAATCAGAGTAATAAACTCGGTACACCCCCGAGAGGTACCACAGAGATACCAGAGAGAGGTGTACAACAGAGACAGGTACCATAGAGAGAGGTACCACAGAGGTACCACAGAGAGAGGTACCACAGAGAGGTACCACAGAGAGAGGTACCAGAGAGAGAGGTACAACAGAGAGAGGTACCACAGAGAGGTAGCACAGAGAGAGGTACCACAGAGAGAGGTACCACAGAGAGAGGTACCACAGAGAGAGGTACCACAGAGAGAGGTACCACAGAAAGAGGTACCACAGAAAGAGGTACCACAGACAGGTACCACAGAGAGAGGTACAACAGAGATACCACTCAAAGATATATACCAGAGACCACAGAGAAAGGACACAGAACGTTGTCGAAGAGGGAAGTAATGTTAAGTAGCATCTTAACAGTAGTGGTAGTGTATAGCCACCAAAGAAGGAAAGAGCCTGGTCACACAGGCTGTTAGTGCTTGCTGCATGCACTCCAATGTAAGAATCACAGCCCAGTTCATCACAAACGGTTTATAGATGTCAAAGTCCTCTAGAAAACAGAGGATACCTTGGTAAGTCCCTCTCATCTGATGGGAGGGTGTTGAGAAGACTTGCAACCAGTGTCTGGAGAGACGTGCTTAAACACTGTGGGTAGGAGAGGGTGTTTCAAAAAACTGTGGGCAGGAGGGGTGGCTCCACATGTGGGGAGGAGAGGGGTTGCTCCCCTGTGGCAGGAGAGGGGTGCTCCACACTGTGGGCAGGAGGGGGTGCTCCCACCACTGTGGGCAGGGAGAGGGTGTGCTCCCACACTGTGGGCAGGAGAGGGGTGCTCCCACACTGTGGGCAGGAGAGGGGTGCTCCCACACTGTGGGCAGGAGAGGGGTGCTCCCACACTGTGGGCAGGAGAGGGGTGCTCCCACACTGTGGGCAGGAGAGGGGTGCTCCCACACTGTGGGCAGGAGAGGGGTGCTCCCACACTGTGGGCAGGAGAGGGGTGCTCCCACACTGTGGGCAGGAGAGGGGTGCTCCCACACTGTGGGCAGGAGAGGGGTGCTCCCACACTGTGGCAGAGAGGGTGCTCCACATGTGTAGGAAGGGGTGCTCCCACACTGTGGGTAGGAGAGGGGTGCTCCCACACTGTGGGTAGGAGAGGGGTGCTCCCACACTGTGGGCAGGAAACAACCACAAAGAGATAGCTCACTTGTACTCTTTGTTCCACCAACTCAAACCTCAACAATGTAAGACTGTAGGATAGAAACTGTGGGTGTGGGAGTGGTTGTAGAGCGAGTGGCTGTGGGAGTGGCTGTGTGGGAGTGGCTGTGTGGGAGTGGCGGTGGGAGTGGCTGTGTGGGAGTGGCTGTGTGGGGAGTGGCTGTGTGGGAGTGGCTGTGTGGGAGTGGCTGTGTGGGAGTGGCTGTGTGAGAGTGGCTGTGTGAGAGTGGCTGTGTGAGAGTGGCTGTGTGAGAGTGGCTGTGTGGGAGTGGCTGTGTGGAGTGTGTGAGGTGGCTGTGTGAGAGTGGCTGTGTGAGAGTGGCTGTGTGTGTGGAGTGGCTGTGTGAGAGTGGCTTGGGGTGGGTGAGATGGCTGTGTGGAGTGGCTGTGTGAGAGTGGCTGTGTGAGAGTGGCTGTGTGAGAGTGGCTGTGTGAGAGTGGCTGTGTGGGAGTGGCTGTGTGGAGTGGCTGTGTGAGAGTGGCTGTGTGAGAGTGGCTGTGTGAGAGTGGCTGTGTGGGAGTGGCTATGTGGGAGTGGCTATGTGGGAGTGGCTATGTGGGGAGTGGTTGTGTGGGTTGCGCTTTCTACAAACCCCTTTAAGTGTGTGTGCATCGTGGCCCACTCCACCCACCCCCACACAACCCACCCCAACCACCCCCACACAACCCACCCCAACCACCCCCACACATGCGCCTGAATCGATAGGGCCCACCACTGTTGGTAGCGACTCTCAGTGCCAGGGGAGTGCCTTGATGCTCCTGATGGCCTCTGGATCCAAGGCACTAAAACTACCCTCCCCTTCCAGATCAACCTATTACCTCATTCTCCAAGATATTAGAACACTGCAGTTTGTGTGAACGTGTTCTAGCGCAGTCTTCTGGAGGATATTTGAACACAGATGAGATGTTCATCCCGTGGTACAGCGTGTTGTGCTAGCCCGATCTTCTGTGGATACAAGCACTAATAATATTAGTTCTGTGAATGACGATGTATCCAGGCGGGTCAGCAGAGTGAGTGTGCCTGCGCCGTTCCCTGGATTGTTCCCTAGTAATGAGAGGTTGAAGTGTAGGCAATCCAAGAAGTGGTGCATACTCAGATTCTTGAATCCAGCGTGATCTTACACATTTTGGAGACATAGCATAGCCAAGTACACCCACCTTTGGGACTGTACCCACCTGTGGAAATGTCACCACTTGTGGGAATGTACCAACGTTGTGGGAACTGTACACCAACTGTGGACATTCACACACCTTGGGAAATGTCACCAACCTTGTGGAACATGTCCCACACTGTGGGAACTTACACCACACCTTGTGGGAACATCACCCACCTTGTGGAACATGTACACCACACCTTGTGGGAACATGTACACCACACCTTGTGGGAACATGTACACCACACCTTGTGGGAACATGTACACCACACCTTGTGGGAACATGTACACCACACCTTGTGGGAACATGTACACCACACCTTGTGGGAACATGTACACCACACCTTGTGGGAACATGTACACCACACCTTGTGGGAACATGTACACCCAAAACATGAGTCAAGAGCGGTGCCTCGACCCTTGTTCCCAGTAGCGGTGGTGACAGGGAGGGACACAGACATACCAACACACACTCCACCAACATTAATCTCCTGATGGCTTGATACAACTTCCCAAAAAAACAGTGTTCTCCTCTCAGCATTTTAACTTCAAGATTTATGAAATTCAACGTATCGAGTATCCCCCAGGATTCCTGTCTTCACTATCAGGAGGCCTGGTCACAGACCGGGCCGCGGGGGCGTTGACCCCCGGAACTCTCTCCAGGTAAACTCCAGGTATACCTGTCTTCACTATCAGGATTCCTGCCTTCACTATCAGGATACCTGTCTTCACTATCAGGATTCCTGCCTTCACTATCAGGATACCTGTCTTCACTATCAGGATACCTGTCTTCACTATCAGGATTCCTGTCACTATCAGGATTCCTGTCTTCACTACCAGCATTCCTGTCTTCACTATTAGGATTCCTGCCTTCACTATCAGGATACCTGTCTTCACTATCAAGATTCCTGTCTTCACTACAGATTCCAGTCTTCGCTATCAGGATCTGTCTCACTATCAGATCCGTTTCACTATCAGGATTCCTGTCTTCACTATCAGGATTCCAGCCTTCACTATCAGGATTCCAGCCTTCACTATCAGGATACCTGTCTTCACTATCAGGATACCTGTCTTCACTATCAGGATACCTGTCTTCACTATCAGGATTCCTGTCTTCACTATCAGGATTCCTGTCTTCACTATCAGGATTCCTGTCTTCACTATCAGGATTCCTGCCTTCACTATCAGGATACCTGTCTTCACTATCAGGATTCCTGCCTTCACTATCAGGATACCTGTCTTCATTATCAGGATTACCTGCCTTCACTATCAGGATCCTGTCTTCACTATCAGGATACCGTTTCACTATCAGGATTCCAGTCCTATCGGATCCGTCTCACACAGGATTCTGTCTTCACTATCAGATTCCTGTCTTCACTATCAGGATACCTGTCTTCACTATCAGATTCCCTGTCTTCACATCCAGGATCCTGTCTTCACTATTAGGATTCCTGCCTTCACTATCAGGATACCTGTCTTCACTATCAGGATTCCTGTCCACTATCAGGATTCCTGTCTTCACTATCAGGATTCCTGTCTTCACTATCAGGATTCCAGTCTTCACTATCAGGATACCTGTCTTCACTATCAAGATTTCAGTCTTCACTACCAGCATTCCTGTCTTCACTATTAGGATTCCTGCCTTCACTATCAGGATACCTGTCTTCACTATCAAGATTCCTGTCTTCACTATCAAGATTCCAGTCTTCGCTATCAGGATACCTGTCTTCACTATCAAGATTCCAGTCTTCACTATCAAGATTCCTGTCTTCACTATCAGGATTCCAGCCTTCACTATCAGGATACCTGTCTTCACTATCAGGATACCTGTCTTCACTATCAGGATACCTGTCTTCACTATCAGGATACCTGTCTTCACTATCAGGATACCTGTCTTCACTATCAGGATACCTGTCTTCACTATCAGGATACCTGTCTTCACTATCAGGATTCCTGTCTTCACTATCAGGATTACTGTCTTCACTACAGTCCTTACTATCAGGATTCCTGTCTTCACTATCAGGATTCCTGTCTTCACTATCAGGATTCCTGTCTTCACTATCAGGATTCCTGTCTTCACTATCAGGATTCCTGTCTTCACTATCAGGATTCCAATCTTCACTATCAGGATTCCTGTCTTCACTATCAGGATTCCTGTCTTCACTATCAGGATTCATAAATACAATCATACAAACACAACAATCATACAAACCATACATACAAGCCACAATCATACAAACACTCCAAATACAACCTACACAAACGTCTCCTTGAGAGAGACCTACAAGCTACCATGAACACTGAGTGCAACACCCTTGTCCGTCCTCCCTCCCTCCCTGCTTGTCTGTCTGCCTTCCTGACTAGGACCTTCCCATCCTGCCTTCCTCCCTCCCTCCCTCCTTTCCTGCCGTTCCCACGACGGCAGAGTTATAACCATTCGTCAAATCGCTGTCTCCCTCCTTCTCACTTCCCACCTCCCTCCCTTCCCTCCTTTTGTTCCCTTCTCCCTCTTCATATAAACACCCCAGCCACTCTGCTCTCAAGATTTAGCAACAGGCAATACAAAAAAGAGTTCGTCTGTGGAACACTCCCTCAAGTGTTCATCTCTGGAACACTCAGGGGAACAAATTATTCCACTCCCACTACACTTCTATGACAGAATCAATAATTTTACGCTACGCTAAGTGATTTAAAATTGTACGTTACCTATTACTGTCTTGTTTACTAACTCTCCCTGACGTCAAGATGAAAGTGGTGTTGTCATCCAAACAGTTCCTGATGAGCCGGGCTGTGGTACATACGTTACACTGTCGAATGGCAATTCAGTAATATAAACTACCACTTAACTTACCAATGCTGGGTACTACCTACCTGGAGGGTATTCCAGGGATCAACGCCCCCGTGGCCCGGTCCATGACCAGGCCTTCTGGTGGATCAGGGCCTGATCAACGAGGACGTTACTGTAGTCCAACGCACGAACTACAGCCCGGCTGATACGGCAATGACTTTAGTTATTTGTCCAGCTCCCTCTTGTAGACAACCAGGGGTCTATTGGTAATTCCCCTTATGGCTGGCGGGAGGCTGTTGAACAGTCTAGGGTCCCGGACACTTACGATGTTTTCTCTAAGTGTACTAATGGTGCCCCTACTTTGCACTGGAGGTATGTTGCATCGCCTGCTAAGTCTTTTGCTATCGTAAGGAGTGATTCTTGTGTGCAGATTAGGGACCAGTCCCTCTCAGGATCTTCCAGGTGTAGATTATGATGTATCTCTCTCGCCTGCGCTCCAGTGAGTACAAGTCAAGTGCTTCCAGGCGTTCCCAGTAGTTAAGGTGTTTTATGGAACTGATATGTGCAGTAAAGGTTCTCTGTACATTGTCTAGGTCTGCGATTTCACCTGCCTTGAATAAAGCTGTTAGTGTACAGCAATATTCCAGCCTAGAGAACAAGTGATTTAAAAGGGATCATTGGCTTAGCATCTCTTGTCTTGAATGTTCTCATTATCCATCCTATTATTTTCTTCGCAGATGTGATAGTGGCAGTGATTGATATCACTGTCTTACCAGTGATTTATATTACTGTCTTACAAGTGATTTATATCACTGGCTTACCAGTGATTTATATCACTGGCTTACCAGTGATTTATATCACTGGCTTACCAGTGATTTACAACACTGGCTTACCAGTGATTTAAGCCACTAAAAAATGATAGAAGAGTTAACAATGTAGGCATGAGAACAATGTAGGTTGATAAGACTGTAGCGAGGGTGCCACTGGCCAAGATGCTAGACCTTGGCACTCACCTGGGCAATACCTGTGACATACCTATTAATGGTTTTGAGGGTTCTTGTACCAATGCAGCCTGGCCTGAGGCCAGCCTTCCTGGTTCACTGCTTGAACACTAGCTGTTGCTGCCACGAAGCACACACCTTCACACGTCATCACAGTTTAGTTGAACTGATATACTTCTGAATAGACTTTTCTATTCCCCGGAGCCCGGCCATGAGCCAGGCTTGTAGAAAGATGGTTACTTGTTTCTAAAACATCAGTGTTTGCTTGGGTCGAGTTTCAGCTCCTGGCCCTGTACTTATATAAACTGGACTATATAGTGTTGACGGGTATGAACACAGTCGTACCATGAATGCCTCTGGGGCTGTGAGACAACACAGTAGTGTCACAGTTAGTGCCGCTGATGCAACCATGTCACAGTTGTGATGGTTATAAAACCATCCGATGGTGACTCTCTTCAAATCACTAGTGCTCCCTCACTTAGAATATTGCTAAGTTCTAACGGAACTGGAACAAATGCGTACAGAGATCGTTTACGGCTCACACTGAGCCAGTAAAGCACCTAAACTACTGGGAACGCCTGCAAGTCTTGAATATGTACTCAATGGAGTGGAGGAGAGATACATGATAATGTATACCTGGAAATTACTCAAGGGCCTGATCCCAAATCTGCACACTGCCATAACATACTGGAGTGAGAGATATGGGAAGAAGTGTAAAATAAACTCAGTGAGGAGCAGGGTGCGGTGGGGACAATAAGAGAACACTGTATCAACATCCGCAGTTCCAGACTATTCAACATCTTACCAGAAGATGTCAGAAACACTGCTGGAATAAGTGTAGAAGCCTTCAAGACGAAACTGGACAAGTATCTTCACCAGGTGCCAGATCAACCAGACTGTGATGGATATGTGGAGCAGCGGGCCTCCAGCCTGGTTGACCGGGCAAGCACCAGACGAGCCTGGCCCATGGCCGGGCTCAGAGATAGAGAAACTCTCGAAACTCTTCAAAGGTATATCAAAGGTATCCTACTGTAAGCTCCGTGGGTGAATGGTTACAGTGTTGGACCTGCTATACGCAGATCCATTGTTCTGTTAATCCATTCACAGTCGTTCATTACGACTTGCCTTGATTATCTACACACTGATGAACCGTAATGTATATACAATGATGCATACATTTGGGTATATACAGTGACATATATACACCACAGTGAATATACAGTGAATTAAGTGCACACTCACCAGATGGATGATGGATAGAGCTGGTGGAGAGGTGGTGTGGAGAGGCTGAGGCTAGACTCTCCCTACGTCTTCGTACCTCCTCCGTAGAGGTCTGCCTGTAGGCCCCAGGCACAGCGTAGGCACCTGTACGCCTCCGCCATAGTGACGCCTCATCCACTGACCGACGTACAGTGGGTGACAGAGGAGTGCCGAGCCCGCCAGACCCATACTCAAGCTGGAAACAAACGTAAGCAATATTAGTATGGTTTAAGCTGAAGCTGAACGCAAATATTAGCGTGATTTATGCTGAAACCTACGTATATATTTGTAAGCTTCAAAAAGAGTGCTCTGATAACCTTCAAGGCTTTTGATTCAAGGGATTGCACGAGGCCTGATTACCTCCCATACCCCAGGTGTTGTATAACCTCCAAGCTGGTATAAAGACATGATGCTCAATGGGGACTATATACAGTTACCCGGTCATGGAAGAAAGAGGTCTGGATGGAATATAAAACAAACTGGAATCATTCAACATAGTGAAGAAGTAATTAACTGACTTAGGAATGATAATGTCAGATCTCACCTTCAAATATCATGATCAGAGGCAAAATGATACTTTAAATAATAAAAACCTTCAAAACACGAGGTACCGAGTCAATGGTGATATTATTCAAGTCAGCTATTCTTTCTAGACCTTAAAATTCATACACTAACAGCCCAATTTAAGGCAGATGAAACTACACATCTGGAGAATGTACAACTTGACTGCCAGTTTACATCCAGTTCTTCTCTAGACTTACAATCAGTTGTAAACAAATATGGAAAAAAGGTAGGTGGAGAGAAGCCCATCTATCATCTGTCACCACCAGCACAGCTGCCCTAACTCTGCCTTGTTGGCACTGTTCCCAACCCAGTAGTAAACAGTACACGTTCCTGCCTTACTATACCATAACTTATATCTACACCCGCTGACTTTCTTACTTCACTTCCTATACCAGTGTCCTGACATCTAGTGCCTACCAGGTGTGGCCAGGTCGAAGATCAGGCCTCCTAGGTGCTGGCTTGATCACTCAGGTGCTACTCTTTCACACTCCAATATGAATACCACTGCCTAGTTAATCACGAAATGTCTCTTAAGGAACTTAGGTTCCTTCCTGAAGATAGCTAGCGCGCGCGCGCGCGTGTGTGTGTGTGTGTGTGTGTGTGTGTGTGTCGGTGTGTGGTTGTGTGTGTGTGATGTCGGTGTGTGTGTAGTGTGTGTGTGTGTGTGTGTGTGTGGTGTGTGTGGTGTGTGTGTGTGTGTGTGTGATGTGTATTAGTTGTATGTGTGTGTGTGTGTGTGTGTGGTTTGTGTGTGATGTGTGTGTGTGTGTGTGTGTTGTGTGTGTGTGTGTGTGTGTGTGTGTGTGTGCGCTCACCTATTTGTGGTTGCAGGGGTCGATTCATAGCTCCTGGCCCCGCCTCTTCACTGATTGCTACTAGGTCCTCTCTCTCCCTGCTCCATGAGCTTTATCATACCTCGCCT
Source organism: Cherax quadricarinatus (assembly GCF_026875155.1). Taxonomy (NCBI): domain Eukaryota; kingdom Metazoa; phylum Arthropoda; class Malacostraca; order Decapoda; family Parastacidae; genus Cherax; species Cherax quadricarinatus. The sequence continues at coordinate 15,912,178 of NC_069495.1, read as the reverse complement.
TGAAACTATGTATGGTTCCCGTCTCCACTACGTCACTTTCTAGGCTATTCCACGGCCTGACTACTCTATGACTGAAGAAATACTTCCTAACATCCCTTTGATTCATCTGCGTTTTCAACTTCCAATTGTGACCTCTTGTGTCTGTGTCCCTTCTTTGGAACATCCCGTGTTTGTGTGTTAGTTACCATTTTGTCCTAGGCACATGTCGGTTTGACACTAGGCCTGTTGTGTGTGTAGGTGTGTGTGTAGGTGTGTGTTGTGTAGGTGTGTGTGTGTAGGTGTGTGTGTGTGTGTAGGTGTGTGTGTGTGTGTAGGTGTGTGTGTGTGTGTAGGTGTTAGTTACCATTTTGTCCTAGGCACATGTCGATTTTACACTAGGCTGTTGTGTGTGTAGGTGTGTGTGTGTAGGTGTGTGTGTGTGTAGTGTGTGTGTGTGTGTGTGTGTGTGTGTAGGTGTGTGTGTGTGTGTAGGTGTGTGTGTGTGTGTAGGTGTGTGTGTGTGTGTGTGTAGGTGTGTGTTGTGTGTGTGGTGTGTAGGTGTGTGTGTGTGTGGTGTAGGTGTGTGTGTGTGTGTGTGTAGGTGTGTAGTGTGTGTGTGTGTAGGTGTGTGTGTGTGTAGGTGTGTGTGTGTGTGTATATATATATATATATATATATTATATATATATATATGTATGTGTGTGTGTGTAATTCCTCTCGTGTATGAAGGGAGTATGTTGAAAAGTCTTGGAGCCCTTACACTTACTAAGTAATCTATTACTGTACTTCATACACACCTGCATTTCATTTGGACATCCTTAAGTCTGCACGGTTACCCACTTTCAAAATGAATAATATCACTGAAGATTTAGAAGCAGTGATTCTCGTCGGCAGTGCAGAGTATAATTTAGGTGACATAATAACAGAATTCCCAATAATTTAGGCATTTGGTTAAATTAACATGAGCAATGCGAATATAACTCTGCTGCCTTTAATGGGCTTGTTAGCGAGCAGCAATATTCTAGAGAGAACAAGTGAGTGTTATCTCTTGTCTTGAAGGTTCTACCTGGAGGTTACCTGGAGGTTATTCCGGGGATCAACGCCCCCGCGGCCCGGTCCACGACCAGGCCTCCCGATGGATCAGGGCCTGATCAACTAGGCTGTTACTGCTGGCCGCACGCAGTCCGACGTACGAGCCACAGCCCGGCTGATCCGGCACTGACTTTAGGTATCTGTCCAGCTCTCTCTTGAAGGCAGCCAGAGGTTTATTGGCAATTCCCCTAATGCTTGATGGGAGGCTGTTGAACAGTTTTGGGTCCCGGACACTTCTAGTTACCGAATCTAGATTTTTCCTAACAGTTGTTATTCTAACACTGTTATTGTAACACTGTTATCCTGGTATAATGTAAACTTTCCCCCACATACACAACAATGTAACCAAGATGGCACAAACTAACCCACACACACAAAATAATAAATATAGTTGGTTTAGAAAGACACGTAAGCAAACACTAACATATTTATTAGAAAACGTTTCGGTCCTGGGACCTTGATCACTTCTAACAAGTGATCAAGGTCCCAGGACCGAAACGTTTTCTAATAAATATGTTATAGTGTTTGCTTACGTGTCTTTCTAAACCAACTTGTCGGTATTTATTACCAAGGTTTATACCAATAAATATAGTCAATAATGACCTACATGGAAACAAACTCAGGAGCTTGATTAATCTGTATATTATGACCCCCTTCTGGGACCCTCTTCAGCAGATCCTGAATACACACACATATATTTGTCCCCCCAAAGTTTCGATCCCATAATGTATGGGTCCACCCTTGAGGGGGACCCATACTGTACATCATTGTAGCCTCGTAGTGAGGGCGAGGAACACCGTGGTCTGGGGTTCTAGTACTGTACATCATTGTAGCCTCGTAGTGAGGGCGAGGAACACCGTGGTCTGGGGTTCTAGTACTGTACATCATTGTAGCCTCGTAGTGAGGGCGAGGAACACCTTGCTCTGGGGTCTCAGTACTGTACATCATTGTAGCCTCGTAGTGAGGGCGAGGAACACCTTGGTCTGGGGTTCTAGTACTGTACATCATTGTAGCCTCGTAGTGAGGGCGAGGAACACCTTGCTCTGGGGTTCTAGTACTGTACATCATTGTAGCCTCGTAGTGAGGGCGAGGAACACCTTGGTCTGAGGTTCTAGTACTGTACATCATTGTAGCCTCGTAGTGAGGGCGAGGAACACCTTGGTCTGGGGTTCTAGTACTGTACATCATTGTAGCCTCGTAGTGAGGGCGAGGAACACCGTGGTCTGGGGTTCTAGTACTGTACATCATTGTAGCCTCGTAGTGAGGGCGAGGAACACCTTGGTCTGGGGTTCTAGTACTGTACATCATTGTAGCCTCGTAGTGAGGGCGAGGAACACCTGGTCTGGGTTCTAGTACTGTACATCATTGTAGCCTCGTAGTGAGGGCGAGGAACACCTTGGTCTGGGGTTCTAGTACTGTACATCATTGTAGCCTCGTAGTGAGGGCGAGGAAACCACCGTGGTCTGGGGTTCTAGTACTGTACATCATTGTAGGCCTCGTAGTGAGGGCGAGGAACACCTTGGTCTGGGGTTCTAGTACTGTACATCATTGTAGCCTCGCAGTGAGGGCGAGGAACACCTTGGTCTGGGGTTTAATACTGTACATCATTGTAGCCTCGTAGTGAGGGCGAGGAACACCTTGGTCTGGGGTTCTAGTACTGTACATCATTGTAGCCTCGTAGTGAGGGCGAGGAACACCGTGGTCTGGGGTTCTAGTACTGTACATCATTGTAGCCTCGTAGTGAGGGCGAGGAACACCTGGTCTGGGGTTCTAGTACTGTACATCATTGTAGCCTCGTAGTGAGGGCGAGGAACACCTTGGTCTGGGGTTCTAGTACTGTACATCATTGTAGCCTCGTAGTGAGGGCGAGGAACACCGTGGTCTGGGGTTCTAGTACTGTACATCATTGTAGCCTCGTAGTGAGGGCGAGGAACACCCTTTGGTCTGGGGTTCTAGTACTGTACATCATTGTAGCCTCGTAGTGAGGGCGAGGAACACCTTGCTCTGGGGTTCTAGTACTGTACATCATTGTAGCCTCGTAGTGAGGGCGAGGAACACCTTGGTCTGGGGTTCTAGTACTGTACATCATTGTAGCCTCGTAGTGAGGGCGAGGAACACCTTGGTCTGGGGTTCTAGTACTGTACATCATTGTAGCCTCGTAGTGAGGGCGAGGAACACCTTGGTCTGGGGTTCTAGTACTGTACATCATTGTAGCCTCGTAGTGAGGGCGAGGAACACCTTGCTCTGGGGTTCTAGTACTGTACATCATTGTAGCCTCGTAGTGAGGGCGAGGAACACCTGCTCTGGGGTTCTAGTACTGTACATCATTGTAGCCTCGTAGTGAGGGGGAGGAACACCTTGGTCTGGGGTTCTAGTACTGTACATCATTGTAGCCTCGTAGTGAGGGCGAGGAACACCTGGTCTGGGGTTCTAGTACTGTACATCATTGTAGCCTCGTAGTGAGGGCGAGGAACACCTTGGTCTGGGGTTCTAGTACTGTACATCATTGTAGCCTCGTAGTGAGGGCGAGGAACACCTTGGTCTGGGGTTTTTAGTACTGTACATCATTGTAGCCTCGTAGTGAGGGCGAGGAACACCTTGGTCTGGGGTTCTAGTACTGTACATCATTGTAGCCTCGTAGTGAGGGCGAGGAACACCGTGGTCTGGGGTTCTAGTACTGTACATCATTGTAGCCTCGTAGTGAGGGCGAGGTACACCTTGGTCTGGGGTTCTAGTACTGTACATCATTGTAGCCTCGTAGTGAGGGCGAGGAACACCATGGTCTGGGGTTCTAGTACTGTACATCATTGTAGCCTCGTAGTGAGGGCGAGGAACACCGTGGTCTGGGGTTCTAGTACTGTACATCATTGTAGCCTCGTAGTGAGGGCGAGGAACACCTTGCTCTGGGGTTCTAGTACTGTACATCATTGTAGCCTCGTAGTGAGGGCGAGGAACACCTTGGTCTGGGGTTCTAGTACTGTACATCATTGTAGCCTCGTAGTGAGGGCGAGGAACACCTTGGTCTGGGGTTCTAGTACTTTACATCATTGTAGCCTCGTAGTGAGGGCGAGAAACACCGTGGTCTGGGGTTCTAGTACTGTACATCATTGTAGCCTCGTAGTGAGGGCGAGGAACACCTTGGTCTGGGGTTCTAGTACTGTACATCATTGTAGCCTCGTAGTGAGGGCGAGGAACACCTTGGTCTGGGGTTCTAGTACTGTACATCATTGTAGGCTCGTAGTGAGGGCGAGGAACACCGTGGTCTGGGGTTCTAGTACTGTACATCATTGTAGCCTCGTAGTGAGGGCGAGGAACACCTTGGTCTAGGGTTCTAGTACTGTACATCATTGTAGCCTCGTAGTGAGGGCGAGGAACACCTTGCTCTGGGGTTCTAGTACTGTACATCATTGTAGCCTCGTAGTGAGGGCGAGGAACACCTTGGTCTGGGGTTTAATACTGTACATCATTGTAGCCTCGTAGTGAGGGCGAGGAACACCTTGCTCTGGGGTTCTAGTACTGTACATCATTGTAGCCTCGTAGTGAGGGCGAGGAACACCGTGGTCTGGGGTTCTAGTACTGTACATCATTGTAGCCTCGTAGTGAGGGCGAGGAACACCTTGATCTGGGGTTCTAGTACTGTACATCATTGTAGCCTCGTAGTGAGGGCGAGGAACACCTTGGTCTGGGGTTCTAGTACTGTACATCATTGTAGTCTCGTAGTGAGGGCGAGGAACACCGTGGTCTGGGGTTCTAGTACTGTACATCATTGTAGCCTCGTAGTGAGGGCGAGGAACACCTTGGTCTGGGGTTCTAGTACTGTACATCATTGTAGCCTCGTAGTGAGGGCGAGGAACACCTTGCTCTGGGGTTCTAGTACTGTACATCATTGTAGCCTCGTAGTGAGGGCGAGGAACACCTTGCTCTGGGGTTCTAGTACTGTACATCATTGTAGCCTCGTAGTGAGGGCGAGGAACACCTTGCTCTGGGGTTTTAGTACTGTACATCATTGTAGCCTCGTAGTGAGGGCGAGGAAACACCTTGGTCTGGGGTTCTAGTACTGTACATCATTGTAGCCTCGTAGTGAGGGCGAGGAACACCTTGCTCTGGGGTTCTAGTACTGTACATCATTGTAGGGCCTCGTAGTGAGGGCGAGGAACACCTTGGTCTGGGGTTCTAGTACTGTACATCATTGTAGCCTCGTAGTGAGGGCGAGGAACACCTTGCTCTGGGGTTCTAGTACTGTATTCGTAGCTTCTGTTTTACAAGATGTGAGGTGTTGCTGCTTTGTGATTTACAACAGTTTGGCAGGATACAATGGTTGTGGTGTTGTGTCGTTGTGTGTGTGTGTGTGGATGTTGTTGGTGTTCTGTGTGTGTGTGTGTGCCTGTGTGTGTGTGTGTGACGTGTGTGTGTGTGTGTTTTGTGTGTGTGTTTGTGTGTGTGTGGGGTGTAGTGTTGGGTGTGTGTGTGCTGTGTGTAGTGTTGTGAGGCATCTCCTACACGACTCTACTAGTTTTTCATCACCATCCCAACCAGGCATCGCCTCCACGCACGTGAGAGGGAACATTATTGTGAAGGAAAACTTCCCTGCGCCATCTATTATTATTAATTTTTTGTGCAAGTGATGGGAGTGGAGACCACGCACCACTGTCAGACTGATTCCCACCCTGAACAACATCTCATTATACTCTCCTGACTACAAACACCTGCTTAAGGAATACAAAAAGAGGTAAGAGAAACGCCCCTCCTACTACCGTTCACTTCTGGGGTCATGAGAGGGGAATGGTGATTTAAGCTAGTAATGTACAGCCACGTTTTCTGATATGTTATATATGACAGTTTCACTGTGGGAACCACAACAGGTTGTTCCTACATTATCCTTGGACAGTACACTAGGTGGGAACAAACAGTTTTGCTACGCCATTACCTGTGACAGTACACTGTGAGAACCCCCAAGCAGTGGTGTACCTACATTCATTACCTGTGACAGTAAAACTGTAGGAACACAAGCGTGTGTTGAACGCCTTACCCTGACAGTTACACATGGGGAACACAAGCAGTGTGTTCCACTACACTATTACCTGTGACAGTACACTGTGGGAACACAAGCAGTGTGTTCCTACATCATTACCTGTGACAGTACACTGTGGGAACACAAGCAGTGTGTTGCTACGCCATTACCCGTGACAGTTACACTGTGGGAACACAAGCAGTGTGTTCCTACATCATTACCTGTGACAGTACACTGTAGGAACACAAGCAGTGTGTTCCTACATCATTACCTGTGACAGTACACTGTGGGAACACAAGCAGTGTGTTGCTACGCCATTACCTGTGACAGTACACTGTGCGAACACAAGCAGTGTGGTGCTACGCCATTACCCGTGACAGTTACACTGTGGGAATACAAGCAGTGTGTTGCTACGCCATTACCTGTGACAGTACACTGTGGGAACACAAGCAGTGTGTTGCTACGCCATTACCCGTGATAGTTACACTGTGGGAACACAAGCAGTGTGTTGCTACGCCATTACCCCTGACAGTTACACTGTGGGAACACAAGCAGTGTGTTGCCACGCCATTACATGTGACAGTACACTGTGGGAACACAAGCAATGTGTTGCTACGCCATTACCCGTGACAGCTACACTGTGGGAACACAAGCAGTGTGTTGCTACGCCATTACCCCTGACAGTTACACTGTGGGAACACAAGTAGTGTGTTGCTACGCCATTACCCCTGACAGTTACACTGTGGGAACACAAGCAGTGTTGCTACACTATTCTATATGATAGTTACATTGTGGGAACACTAGCAGTGTGTTGCTACACTATTCTATATGATAGTTACATTGTAGCAACACCTGCAGTGTTGCTACACTATTCTATATATTTACATTGTAAGAACACCAGCAGTGTTGCTACACTATTCTATATGATAGTTACATTGTGACAACACCAGCAGTGTTGCTACACTATTCTATATGATAGTTACATTGTGACAACACCAGCAGTGTTGCTACACTATTCTATATGATAGTTACATTGTGACAACACCAGCAGTGTGTTAGTCACAAAACTAGCTATGTTCGTCAATTTCATCACATTTAATGGGTTTGATATGTGAATTGATGAAATATGTCAGTTTGAGCTGAGAGACTTGTCAATGAGAGTGATTAAGGTATCAAACACTCCAGTATGGGATTACTCTCCCTGCCCAGCATGCCACTCATAACAGTCGACTAACACCCTGGGTACCTATTTAATAAACATGGGCAAGTATTAGGATTATTATTATTATAATCAAGGGGGAAGCGCTAAACCCGGAGGATTATACAGCGCCTGGGGGAGGGATGTGGAAGGCATTCAGGCTTAATTCGGGGAACTGGAGCACAGATCCAATTCCCTAAATCACGAGCCCCTCACCAACATCAAGGAACCTTCCTTGAGGGGAGCAAGTATTAGGAGAGTTGCCCGTGCGTTTCACCTTAAGATGCCACCAGCAACAGTCGACATATACCCGGGTACATATTTACCGGCAAAATATGGGCATAACGTGCGAGGAGAATTGCCAATACATTTCTCTCTCCCTAGAAATCGAACCAAGGTACCTTCCATTGTGAAATGATTGTTATGTTTCTGGATGTTTTTTATATACCTGTTTCATGGTGAAGGCGTCGCTGGGGATGGGAGGAGAGCTGAGAGGAGAGAAGAGAGGAGAGAGGCAGTAAGCCACACCATCCTCAGGGATGCGAATACGGGAAGGCATTGAAGTCTTGCGGGTTCGATACAGCACCCTCGGGCGCAACACTGGTGCCGAGGTGGACCTCGACCCGTCTCTTGAAGGACTGCTGGAAGGAGCTCGAGAACGACTGCTGGCACACTGAGTTGGACTTGAAGTGGAAGACCTTGTGGGACATCGTGTTGGGCTAGCAGTGGTTGACCTCTCTTCGCTTTCTGTGGCGGGGTCACTTGTGGACGGCTTTTCATCGGCCGCGCCCACAACCGGTCCTTCACTCGTTCCAGGTATGTATATAGGGGCATCATCATCATCATCGTCCTTAGAAGGTATACAGCTCAGGCGGCGAAAGTTGCGCTGCTGTGAGATGTCCTCCTGTACATCTTCGTTTTGCAATTCCGGAGGGATGAGGCAGCTGCGGCTGCGGGGGCGCGGCGCAGCAGGTTGAGAGCGCAGAAGAGTATCTTGGCTAGGTTCCATCTCCTCTGGGATGAAACACGGGGTGCTCCAAGAGTGGCGGATCATGTTAATACGGGAGTCAAGTCGTTCCAGGGCCCACACGCACTCACGCAAGTACTTGATCAATGAGTACTCTTTCACCTGCCATCGTGGCCGCATACCGCACCACCTGACTCACCACCTGACCTACTAATTCTACTTGCCTTCCTACACACACAGCCCAGGCCCATCCTCAAACACAATGCACAGTTTTAAGAATGGGTATGACAGGGCCCTACAGACCCAGGAATAAGCAAAATCTATAGTTTAAGCTTAAGCGGCGTAGCCAGAACTATAAATCCATCCCTGCAAACAGGCGAGTACAACTAGACGAGTACAAAGTCGAGTGAACACAGGATCTACGGTTCGACCCCTACAAGCACAACTAGGCCAGTACAACACTTCCACAAAAAACATTTTCAATACATTTTCACACTTCTGTTCTCAAATATTTCAATTCTGTGATATTTTATAAGTTTGGGAAGCACTATTGTAGTTCTGTACACACTAATTGACTTGTTAATGCAGAACAGTGATGAAAAGTGGCACTCAAGAAGAGAGAAGTGGCACTGGTTGCTTGGGAGAAGCAGCCAAACTGGCACTAGTGGCTGGCACCCTGAAACCTCACTCACTGGCACGTGTCACCAGTAGCAGCAGCGTCCACCAGAGGCACTACTATAGGCAGTGCCATCACAGCTGGCAAGAATTTGGCACTGGTTCGACCGCATGCCATCCTTCAGTGCGCTGATAGGTAACTGCTAATAAAGTCAGGCTGAGGTGCTGAGGCTGCACTGCATGTTGCTAGTACCAATAGCCTGACTGCTCTGCCCAGCAACCAGGATCCTTGTTCGTCAAGAAGTCTCAGGGAGCGATGACCCCCCCCCCTCCCCGGGGACCTTCAACACACATCTGCTTCCCAACAATACTGCAGATATGTGCAATACTCTGACAATGTGGGTGAGTGTACTGTGCGCTCTCTCTCTCTCTCTCTCTCTCTCTCTCTCTCTCTCCTCTCTCTCTCTCTCTCTCTCTCTCTCTCTCTCTCTCTCTCTCTCGACAAGTAAATAATAATAATAATAATAATCTTTATTTCTACCAGTACATGATTCAACTTATACAGACCATAGCTGACATCAATGACATACTATATAGAAAGCCTCTTGTTATGCAGAGCATTTCCCACAACTTAGGTTAATTTTGTCCCCAGGATGAGACCCACACCAGTCGCCTAACACCCAGGTACCTACTTACTGCTAGGTGAACAGGGACAGCAGGTGTCTTAAGGAAACACGCCAGCCAATGTTTCCACCTGTACTGGGGATCACACCACTGGTCTGAGGCCTGGTCATGGACCGGGCCGCAGGGCGTTGACCCCTGGAACACCCTCTCCCCTCCAGGTATACGGATCTCAAGTGTGTTAGACGAGTGCCTTACCAACCGAGTTACGGTTGGTAGACAGTAGCCATCTATGGAGGTACGACTCTCCTGTCATAAGAGTGAAACTGAGCACACAAATAACCAGCACATAGCAGAGAGGAGCTTAAGACGACGTTTCGCTCAGATTTAATCCATTTACAAAGTCACACTCTGAGTCATTTTATAATGAGAGAGAGAGAGAGAGAGAGAGAGAGAGAGAGAGAGAGAGAGAGAGAGAGAGAGAGAGAGAGAGAGAGATTGATTTTCCCATGTTTCAATCACCTGTGAGAAACTAACGGGTCCGAGACCTGATCTGAAGACTGGTGTAAGGCCTGGTCCAAGACCTGGTCTGAAGACTGGTGTAAGGCCTGGTCCGAGACCTGGTTTGAAGACTGCTGTATTCCTGGACAAAAATCCCAAGGTTTGAAATGTTTGGCAGCGTCCAGGACACGTCACAGACTGGTACATTCTTGGTACAGTACCACACTGTCCAGGACACGTCACAGACTGGTACATTCTTGGTACAGTACCACACTGTCAAGGCCACGTCACAGACTGGTACATTCTTGGTACAGTACCACACTGTCCAGGGTATGACAGTACCACACTGTCCAGGACGTCACAGACTGGTACATTCTTGGTACAGTACCACACTGTCCAGAACACGTCACAGACTGGTACATTCTTGGTACAGTACCACACTGTACAAGACACGTCACAGACTGGTACATTCTTGGTACAGTACCACACTGTCCAGGGTATGACAGCACCACACTGTCCAGGACACGTCACAGACTGGTACATTCTTGGTCCAGTGTCACACTGTCCAGGGTATGACAGTGTAAGGGGATACCAATAAGCGTGGGGATACATGGGACTACGGTATATCCAACGCTGCCTCACCATGATCTTCCTGTTTACGTCATTTTCACATAAATTCACAGTGTACAGTTTTGTATACGTTAAAATGAAGCAATCGAGGAGACTTGGTCTGAGACCTGACTATAACGTGCGTGCGTGCGTGCGAGAGAGAGAGAGAGAGAGAGAGAGCGCACAGTTTAGGGGTGTGAGGTGAACGTTGGTGGTACCTAACTCATATCAGCACCACGTGAATAATCACTGCTCAATTAACACTGTTTCTGGGCCTGAGGTCAAGAAACCTCACCTCAGAGCTGACACACGTCAGTCACACTAGTCTGTGAATGATCTCCTCCCTTGGAAGATGCTCTGACCACACTAGTGCCACATCTCCTGCCTTGGAAGATGCTCTGACCACACTAGTGCCACATCTCCTGCCTTGGAAGATGCTCTGACCACACTAGTGCCACATCTCCTGCCTTGAGATGCTCTGACCGCACAGTGCCATCCCTGCCTTGGATGATGCTCTGACCACACTAGTGCCACATCTCCTGCCTTGGAAGATGCTCTGACCCACACCGTGGGCCACATCTCCTGCCTTGGAAGATGCTCTGACCACACTAGTGCCACATCTCCTGCCTTGGATGATGCTCTGACCACACTAGTGCCACATCTCCTGCCTTGGAAGATGCTCTGACCACACTCGTGCCACATTCCTGCCTTGGAAAAATGCTTGACCACACTAGTGCCACATCTCCTGCCTTGGAAATGCTCTGACCACACTAGTGCCACATCTCCTGCCTTGGAAGATGCTCTGACCACACTAGTGCCACATCTCCTGCCTTGGAAGATGCTCTGACCACACTAGTGCCACATCTCCTGCCTTGGAAGATGCTCTGACCACACTAGTGCCACATCTCCTGCCTTGGAAGATGCTCTGACCACACTATTGCCACATCTCCTGCCTTGGAAGATGCTCTGATCGCACTCGTGCCACATCTCCTGCCTTGGAAGATGCTCTGACCGCACTAGTGCCACATCTCCTGCCTTGGATGATGCTCTGACCACACTAGTGCCACATCTCCTGCCTTGGAAGATGCTCTGACCACACTCGTGCCACATCTCCTGCCTTGGAAGATGCTCTGACCACACTAGTGCCACATCTCCTGCCTTGGATGATGCTCTGACCACACTAGTGCCACATCTCCTGCCTTGGAAGATGCTCTGACCACACTAGTGCCACATCTCCTGCCTTGGAAGATGCCTGACCACACTAGTGCCACATCTCCTGCCTTGGAAGATGCTCTGACCACACTAGTGCCACATCTCCTGCCTTGGAAGATGCTCTGACCACACTAGTGCCACATCTCCTGCCTTGGAAGATGCTCTGACCACACTAGTGCCACATCTCCTGCCTTTGGGAAAATGCTCTGATCGCACTGTGCCACATCTCCTGCTTGGAAGATGCTCTGACCGCACTAGTGCCTCATCTCCTGCCTTGGATGATGCTCTGACCACACTAGTGCCACATCTCCTGCCTTGGAAGATGCTCTGACCACACTCGTGCCACATCTCCTGCCTTGGAAGATGCTCTGACCACACTCGTGCCACATCTCCTGCCTTGGAAGATGCTCTGACCACACTAGTGCCACATCTCCTGCCTTGGGAAAAATGCTCGGGCCACACTAGTGCCACATCTCCTGCCTTGGAAGATGCTCTGACCACACTAGTGCCACATCTCCTGCCTTGGAAGATACTCTGACCACACTAGTGCCACATCTCCTGCCTTGGAAGATGCTGTGAACACAAAATATTCGTGAGAGCACAAGTGATTTGAAAAGTACCGTCACTGGTAATGCTTTTCTCCTTGAATGCAACACTGGAGATGGTAATTGTAAGGTTATCAGTCCCTCAGTCATGATAGGTAGTCAGTCCCTCAGTCATGATAGGTAGTCAGTCCCTCAGTCATGATAGGTAGTCAGTCCCTCAGTCATGATAGGCAGTCAGTCCCTCAGTCATGATAGGTATCCCGTCCCTCACATGAAGGTAGTCAGTCCCTCAGTCATGATAGGTAGTCAGTCCCTCAGTCATGATAGGTAGTCAGTCCCTCAGTCATGATAGGCAGTCAGTTCCTCAGTCATGATAGGCAGTCAGTTCCTCAGTCATGATAGGTAGTCAGTCCCTCAGTCATGATAGGTAGTCAGTCCCTCAGTCATGATAGGTAGTCAGTCCCTCAGTCATGATAGGTAGTCAGTCCCTCAGTCATGATAGGTAGTCAGTCCCACAGTCATGATTTGGGAGTCAGTCCCACAGTCAAGATAGGCAGTCAGTCCACAGTCATGATAGGCAGGTCAGTTCCCCACAGTCATGATAGGTTTGTCATCCCACAGTCATGATAGGCATCAGTCCCACAGTCATGATAGGTAGTCAGTCCCCCAGTCATGATAGGTAGTCAGTGCCCCAGTCATGGGTAGGCAGTCAGTCCCACAGTCATGATAGTAGTCAGTCCCTCAGTCATGATAGGCAGTCAGTCCCACAGTCATGATAGGCAGTCAGTCCCCAGTCATGATAGGCAAAATCAGTCCCACAGTCATGATAGGTAGTCAGTCCCTCAGTCATGATAGGCAGTCAGTCCCACAGTCATGATAGGCAGTCAGTCCCTCAGTCATGATAGGCAGTCAGTCCCACAGTCATGATAGGCAGTCAGTCCCACAGTCATGATAGGCAGTCAGTCCCACAGTCATGATAGGTAGTCAGTCCCACAGTCATGATAGGCAGTCAGTCCCTCAGTCATGATAGGCAGTCAGTCCCTCAGTCATGATAGGCAGTCAGTCCCACAGTCATGATAGGCAGTCAGTCCCACAGTCATGATAGGCAGTCAGTCCCTCAGTCATGATAGGCAGTCAGTCCCTCAGTCATGATAGGCAGTCAGTCCCTCAGTCATGATAGGCAGTCAGTCCCACAGTCATGATAGGCAGTCAGTCCCACAGTCATGATAGGTAGTCAGTCCCTCAGTCATGATAGGCAGTCAGTCCCACAGTCATGATAGGCAGTCAGTCCCACAGTCATGATAGGCAGTCACTCCCTCAGTCATGATAGGCAGTCACTCCCTCAGTCATGATAGGCATGTTTTCCAAAAAAAACAGATCCTCTGATATTGTTCATATTATCCAGGGTAGCAGTGTTTGTTATCCAGCCATTGTAACACTGTCCTTGTTAGCCAGGTCATCATGTGCTTGCAGTGCACGAGTGACAGAGAGCTTACTCAGCTATGGATGTAAGGTGGTAATGAAGCACAGAGCTGTGAAAAGCTAAGAGGCTCTCAAAGAGGTCATCAGCCTCTTGGGGGGTGAGCTAAGATGCTTCTCTCTGGCCTAGAGACAAGCACACTTCATCTCGTGAGACACAGGCGTGGCAGAGAGAGAGAGAGAGAGAGAGAGAGAGAGAGAGAGAGAGAGAGAGAGAGAGGATAAAAGAAGAGGAATAAGGGGAAGTGTCAGAGTGTGGAAGATATATTTAAAAGATATTTTTACATTAAACTGACACGATGACTACACGATATCACGTCCCTCTCTTTGAGAGGGAACTGAGAGGGAACTGAGGGGGAACTGAGGGGAAACAAGAGAGAGGATACAGCAACAACGAGAAAAGTTAAAGAGAATTCTCTTCTTTAATAAAACTGATATATTAGCAGTGTGTTGCAACCCTCGTCTCTACAACACTTAACTGTCAACAAAACTAGTTTCTCTATAGCAGGCTCCATCACATAACATGCTCCATCACATAACATGCTCCATCACATAACATGCTCCATCACATAGCAGGTTCCATCACATAGCAGACTACATCACACAGGAGGTTCCATCACGTAGCAGACTATATCACATAGCATGCTCCATCACATAACATGCTCCATCACATAGCAGGTTCCATCACATAACATGCTCCATCACATAACATGCTCCATCACACAGGAGGTTCCATCACATAGCAGACTACATCACACAGCAGGTTCCATCACATAGCATGCTCCATCACATAACATGCTACATCACATAGCAGGTTCCATCACATAACATGCTCCATCACATAACATGCTACATCACATAGGTTCCATCACATAACATGCTCCATCACATAGGTTCCATCACATAACATGCTCCATCACATAACATGCTCCATCACATAGACTACATCACACAGGAGGTTCCATCACACAGCAGACTACATCACACAGCAGGTTCCATCACATAGCATGCTCCATCACATAACATGGTCCATCACATAACATGCTCCATCACATAACATGCTCCATCACATAGCAGACTACATCACACAGGAGGTTCCATCACATAGCAGACTACATCACACAGCAGGTTCCATCACATAACATGCTCCATCACATAGCAGGTTCCATCACGTAACATGCTCCATCACATAACATGCTCCATCACATAGCAGGTTCCATCACATAACATGCTCCATCACATAGCAGGTTCCATCACATAACATGTTCCATCACATAGCAGGTTCCATAACATAACATGCTCCATCACATAGCAGGTTCCATCACATAACATGCTCCATCACATAGCAGGTTCCATCACAGACTACATCACACAGAAGGTTCCATCACATAACATGCTCCATCACATAGCATGCTCCATCACAAAGCATGCTCCTTCACATAGCATGCTCCATCACAAAGCAGGTTCCATCACACAGCATGCTTCATCACATAGCATGCTCCATCACATAGCATGCTCCATCACAGACATCACATAGCAGGTTCCATCACATAACATTCTCCACCACATAGCAGGTTCCATCACATAGCAGGTTCCATCACATAACATTCTCCACCACATAGCAGGTTCCATCACATAGCAGGTTCCATCACATAGCATGCTCCATCACATAGCATGCTCCATCACATATGCTCGATCACATGCTCCATCACATAGTATGCTCCATCACATAGTAGGTTCCATCACATAGGATCCATCACATAACATGCTCCATCACATAACATGGTCCATCACATAGAATGCTCCATCACACAGCATGCTCCATCACATATGCTCGATCACATATGCTCCATCACATATCATGGTCCATCACATAGCATGCTCCATCACATAGCATCCATCACATAACATGGTCCATCACATAGCATGCTCCATCACATAACATGCTCCACCACATAGCAAGTTCCATCACATAGCAGGTTCCATCACATAACATGCTCCATCACATAACATGCTCCATCACATATGCTCGATCACATATGCTCCACACAGCATGCTCCATCACATATCATGGTCCATCACATTGCATGCTCCACATAACATGGTCCATCACATAGCATACTCCACATAACATGGCCCATCACATAGCTTCCTCCATCACATAACATGGTCCACCACATAGCATGCTCCATCACGTAACATGCTCCATCACATAGCAGGTTCCATCACATAGGATGCTCCATCAGTTTTTAGTCTACTGTGCACCTCATATCCATCCTGTGGATGGTAGTGGCTAGTTTATTGTGTACCTCATATCCATCCTGAGGATGGTAGTGGCTAGTTTATTGTGCACCTCATATCCATCCTCTGGATGGTAGCGCAAGAGCATATGGATACAGAAGAGGCCTAGGAACTAGGTTGCAAAAGAGTTAACAGGAATACAAAACAGGGAATGCCTTAAACTAGAAATCTGGAGACAGAGAGTATACACATGGAAGATACTGGAGAGACTAGTCCCAAACTTACTACCTTAACAATGTACTTGAGTAAGAGATACGGGATAAACTGTACAACAGACCTAGTGAAAAGCGGGGGAGCCAAAGACACAAGAGAGAACACTATATCAACATCCCTATCAGCACGATCACTACTTCCGTGGGGTGCCAGAGCAACCAGGCTGCGATGGGTGTGCGAGCTGGCGGGCCATCAACAGCAACAGGCTAGTTGACAAAGCAATCAAGGGAGGCCAGGCCCAGGGCCGCACCCTTGAGAGGCCAAGACTTCAATGAGGTCTTGACCTTGAAGTCTGTTTTACCTAAGACTGCGGGAAAGGTAAGATGCTCAAACTTACTCTCAAGGTGTTAGTCTAAGATGTGTTATCTGTGCCTTATCAACAGGATGCTGGGCAGAGGTGTTGTGCGCTCGCTCGCTCTCTCTCTCTCATGAGAGAGTGCAACTATCATTTAGACCAGTGCGGCAACACACTGCAGCTGTTCCCACAATGTAACTATCATACAGAATAGTGTAGCAACACTGTTGGTGTTGCCACAATGTAACTGTCATACAGAATAGTGTAGCAACACTGCTGGTGTTCCCACAATGTAACTATCATATAGAATAGTGTAGCAACACTGCTGGTGTTCCCACAATGTAACTATCATACAGAATAGTGTAGCAACACTGCTGGTGTTCCCACAATGTAACTATCATATAGAATAGTGTAGCAACACTGCTGGTGTTCCCACAATGTAACTATAATGTAGAATAGTGTAGCAACACTGCTGGTGTTCCCACAATGTAACTATCATATAGAATAGTGTAGCAACACTGCTGGTGTTCCCACAATTTAACTATCATATAGAATAGTGTAGCAACACTGCTGGTGTTCCCACAATGTAACTATCATACAGAATAGTGTAGCAATACTGCTGGTGTTCCCACAATGTAACTATCATATAGAATAGTGTAGCAACACTGCTGGTGTTCCCACAATGTAACTATCATATAGAATAGTGTAGCAACACTGCTGGTGTTCCCACAATGTAACTATCATATAGAATAGTGTAGCAACACTGCTGGTGTTCCCACAATGTAACTATCATATAGAATAGTGTAGCAACACTGCTGGTGTTCCCACAATGTAACTATCATACAGAATAGTGTAGCAATACTGCTGGTGTTCCCACAATGTAACTATCATATAGAATAGTGTAGCAACACTGCTGGTGTTCCCACAATGTAACTATCATATAGAATAGGTGTAGCAACACTGCTGGTGTTCCCACAATGTAACTATCATATAGAATAGTGTAGCAACACTGCTGGTGTTCCCACAATGTAACTATCATATAGAATAGTGTAGCAACACTGCTGGTGTTCCCACAATGTAACTATCATACAGAATAGTGTAGCAACACTGCTGGTGTTCCCACAATGTAACTATCATATAGAATAGTGTAGCAACACTGCTGGTGTTCCCACAATGTAACTATCATATAGAATAGTGTAGCAACACTGCTGGTGTTCCCACAATGTAACTATCATATAGAATAGTGTAGCAACACTGCTGGTGTTCCCACAATGTAACTGTCATAAAGAATAGTGTAGCAACACTGCTGGTGTTCCCACAATGTAACTATAATAACGCAGTATGACACTGCTGATATACCCACTTTTAAAAGAAGTCTGACAGACATACCGAGAAAAGCCGACGTCTCCGGGTGATGACAGGGAAGTCACTTCCCTCTTGCTCCATGCTGAAGACTGACATCTTGTGTTATCAGTATCCAGGGTAATTCATGTTTTGACGCCAGTGATATTCACTCATTTCCCAGTGGTTTGTTTTGTTTTAACTTGATTGCACATTATACATATTTCACTACACCTCACATGCGAACATAAGAGTTAAATTCACCGAATTTAAATGAGCACTTACTTTTCTACACAGCAACAGCCTGGTTGATCAATCAAGGATATTTGCTCTTAAGACTATCACTGATAAGTCTCGCAACTAGTCGATATAGTTCACCATGTTTGACAAACTTTCTCACCTACTTTTATATTTTTTTTTTTCAGGGCGAGATCAGGCCCTGATTCACGGGGAGGCCTGGTCATGGACCGGTCCGCGGGGGCGTTGATCCCCGGAATACCCTCGAGGTAGACTCCAGGTAGGTAGAGAAACCAGCCACGGGTGGTAGCCACCTGTGACGTTAACCTACACAAATTTCTCAACTGTTATTGCTGGTGACAAAGCACGACACTTCTGAAAAGTTAGGTTTTCCTTCCTGGCACTCGCACACTTAACCATGAATTTCATGGTAAACTGGGTGTGGAGTTTACATTTTTCTTAATTCTAGTTACACGCCATATATACAAGAACAGTAGAGAGGTGGAAGATTCCTATGGTAAGTTCTGTCTCTCCTAGCAGGATTCTTGTAGAGGACGGTACTGTCAGTGTAGCAAGCTCTCTGTCCTTCAAGGACTCTTGTAGAGGACGGTACTGTCAGTGTAGCAAGCTCTCTGTCCCTCAAGGACTCTTGGAGAGGAAGGTCTGGCAAGCTCCGTCTTTCTTTAAAGGATTCTAGTATAGAATGTAACTATGGGTGTAGCAAGCTCTCTCTCTCTCTTACAAGCCTCTAGAAGAGGACCAAACTGCAAGTGTAGCTCCTTGTCTCTCCTAGAAGGACTCTAGGAGAGAACGGAACTATTGTTAGGATACCTCAATGGATAATCTTGATTATGTGTCACGTGTACTGGGATTCCTTCACTAGTCACTCACACACCTTTTCTTGGCTGCCCTGGGAACGTGACTCCGAGCAGTGAGAAATGACGGGAGACAAGGAGGAGAATACACAAGTATTATTCCTCTTCTTTAGGTGGCTAATACTCATAAGATATTCACTTCACAACTCTTCTTTCGCTTCTTGATACTTGTCGGATATTCACTTCTCTACGAATCTTCTTTACAAGTGGGTAGTGCTTGAATTATTACCAAGGGAATATCAGACAAGTCTCTGAGACGATATCCAGAAGCTCTGATAGATAGTGTTGAATTTGCTGGATGTGTTCGCGTGTTAAGGCGATTAATAAACATGACGCTGCAAAAGAGGGGGAATATTACTACGTATATGAGGCTTTTAAGCCCTTATGAGTCATACACTCAGAGGTAGAGGCTCGAGCCACCGTCACGTTCTGTAGAGCAGACGGTACGTTGTATACAAGTTGGGGTTGTGTCTGGAAACTCCCTCCCTGGCCCAGTGCCTACTCAAAACACGTGTCTAGTGCCTGCCTGCAGCAGGCTAGGGAGAGTGCCAGAGCCACAGTGAGTGGCGGCACCATCGTAGTTTCCCATATCTCACTCCTACCGGGGGAGGGAAGGTTGCCATACTGCGCCGCCCACACTCGCTACGTGGCCTCCTGCAGGGTGACTGCGCCGTGGGTGCCACACTGCGCACCACTCACCACCACCACCACCTGATGCGCGCGCACATTCACATTACAACCAGTACATAACGCATAACACATCACTGAAACATCACACTTACGATAACATAATATCCACGGTACAGGTCACTTATAATACATCACTATATCATCACATTTCTGATAATGGGGCATCTACTAAGAGGTTTTGTACAATAGGGATGATCAATCAAGTCCACGGTGAGAGAAACGTCTCCCCAATAAAACTGATAAAACTGAGTATACACGCATCATTAATATTATGATCTGTCTGGTTACCTAAGACCGATTATACTACCAAGATAAAAGACTTTGCTCTATCTTATTCCAGTACACTTCAAGACAGTGTAGCAACACCGCTGGTGTTCCCACAATGTAACTATCACATATAATAGTGTAGCAACACTGCTGGTGTTCCCACAATGTAACTATCACATATAATAGTGTAGCAACACTGCTGGTGTTCCCACAATGTAACTATCACATATAATAGTGTAGCAACACTGCTGGTGTTCCCACAATGTAACTATCACATATAATAGTGTAGCAACACTGCTGGTGTTCCCACAATGTAACTATCACATATAATAGTGTAGCAACACTGCTGGTGTTCCCACAATGTAACTATCACATATAATAGTGTAGCAACACTGCTGGTGTTCCCACAATGTAACTATCATAGAATAGTGTAGCAACACTGCTGGTGTTCCCACAATATAACTATCACACAGAACAGTGTAGCAACACTGCTGGTGTTCCCACAATATAACTATCACACAGAACAGTGTAGCAACACTGCTGGTGTTCCCACAATATAACTATCATACAGAACAGTGTAGCAACACTGCTGTTCCCACAATATAACTATCATACAGAACAGTGTAGCAACACTGCTGGTGTTCCCACAATATAGCTATTACACAGAACAGTGTAGCAACACTGCTGATGTTCCCACAATATAACTATCATACAGAACAGTGTAGCAACACTGCTGTTCCCACAATATAACTATCACACAGAACAGTGTAGCAACACTGCTGGTGTTCCCACAATATAACTATCACACAGAACAGTGTAGCAACACTGCTGGTGTTCCCACAATATAACTATTACACAGAACAGTGTAGCAACACTGCTGGTGTTAACACAATATAACTATCATACAGAACAGTGTAGCAACACTGCTGTTCCCACAATATATCATACAGAACAGTGTAGCAACACTGCTGGTGTCGCCACAATATAACTATCACACAGAACAGTGTAGCAACACTGCTGGTGTTCCCACAATATATCATACAGAACAGTGTAGCAACACTGCTGGTGTTCCAACAATATAACTATAATACAGAATAGTGTAGCAACACTGCTGGTGTTCCCACAATATAACTATCATACAGAACAGTGTAGCAACACTGCTGGTGTTCCCACAATATACCTATAATACAGAACAGTGTAGCAACACTGCTGGTGTTCCCACAATATACCTATAATACAGAACAGTGTAGCAACACTGCTGGTGTTCCCACAATATAACTATAATACAGAACAGTGTAGCAACACTGCTGGTGTTCCCACAATATAACTATCACACAGAACAGTGTAGCAACACTGCTGGTGTTCCCACAATATAACTATCACACAGAACAGTGTAGCAACACTGCTGGTGTTCCCACCATGCTGTCATGACACTTATCCAGATTCTAAAATATTTCAAGCCATGTAAAATAAAAATTTCTTCAAAGCCAGACTTTAATATGTCAGTAACTTCCTCTTCCCAAAAGTCTGGGTCTAAGTCTAGACATTCACCCCAGACTATCTAAGGAAAGGAAAGGTGGGAGAAAGAGGGAGGGAAGGAGGGAGGGAGGATTGAAGGATGCTGCAGATGCCTGACCATTCATCTCCCTCCCACTAACATTAGTTCCACTAAGTCTACACCTCCTGGTGACTTACATTGTTTCCAACCTCCTATAACTTCCACATTTAACCACAATGAATATTGGCACAAGAATGAGTTGTTAGAGAAGTGTGAAACCCAGCTGACCTGATCATGAGTTAGCATGGATTAGTTGTGAAACGTTCCAGCTATGGTATTGTGGCTCACGAAATCGTAATGACAAGATTGCAAACCATACCACGGGTGGGGATAGAACCCGTGGTCAGTCAAAACTCCAGGCCGACGCGTTAGCCATTGGGCCAGCTGGCTATAATAAGATTCAACCAACTAGGTATATTATACACCATAGGAAGATTAGCAATACCATCCCGTGGTATGGGATGGTATTGTGGGTTAGTTGTGAATTGTTCCATGCATGATTTTGTGGGTTAGTTGTGTAATGTTATGGCCATGGTATTGCGGGTTAGTTATAAAACGTTCCAGCCAAGGTATTGTGGGTTAGTTATGAATTATTCCAGCCAAGGTATTGTGGATTAGTTGTGAATTATTGTTATCGTATTGTGACTTTTATTCTGCTGTGAGAGAAGTAATTAACGACAGCACCCCAGGTATTAGTCTTGTCATAAGCATATTTTAAGTTGGGTACAAGTCATCAACTTAACAAGGCTGTACACAGGGCGAAACATTACTGAGCTAACGTTCCTTCATGTTGCCAGACAGATGGTTGAGAGAAACATACGACAGGTGGTCAGTAGACAGCAACCGTAAATGGTTGAGAAATTGTTTGCCACCACAACACTCTCATTCAACCTTCGATAGGTTGCCAATGATCAACCAGCTTGTTGCTGGCCCTGGGCCAGGTGTGTCTAATGTTTGCCTGGTCAACCAAGCCACTGACCCACATATCCATCACAGTCTGGTTGATCTGGCACTTGGAGATACTTGTCCAGTTTCCACTTAAAAACTTCTACACTTGTCTTCTGGTAAGATGTTCAACTGTCTGGGGCCACGGATGTTGACACAATGTTCTCTTACTATGCCCACGGTGCCCCTATTTTTCACTGGGTTTATCGGTAGTGTGCAAAACATTCATTAAAGAAAATGATGGAAGACCTTTAAACAACAACAAACAAGAAAACACTGCAGTTCCCAGACTGACGTGTCATTCATTTCGACTCGTAACTTGAGCACACTTGCGTGCAACACACGGAGCTGAGTGCGCACACGCAACACAATCATCTTATTTTCAGTCTGTTTCAAAACGTTATTTTGATTATCATCATCACGGGGGAAGCGCTAAAGCAGCAGGAGTCACAGCGTTGAAACAACATTGAGAAACAACACTGTGACCTGATCCGCAGGGTCACATTCTGTGAGGTTCCATAATCAAGAGGGAACCATGGGCAGTGTAAGAACCTTGTGGTGAAGGTTCACTAATTATCGTAGTTACACTCAACTCCGGCAGTTTCTGGCCTTCGATGTGAAAACTTTTTTTTTCTGTACTGTCAGAAACAACTGACACAACCAGTGGAGTGTCAGGCACTACCACCAGCTGCACCAGCTTCAGGACGCAGCACCGTCAAGCTGTGTGCAAGACACGGCACCGTGTACGAGGCACGACACCGTGTACAAGGCACGACACTCTACAGCCACGCATAGCTAAACCAGGCGAGACAGATTCAGACACAGACAGACACATGGCTAGACTACACGAGCACCAACACCAGACTGACACTATCTCACCACTGACATCCGTCCACACATAACGAACACGCACGCACGCACGCACGCATGAATACAATACAGTGCATGTTTGTTAGTGTTTCCGGGGATCATCGCCCCCTAGAACAGCTCTCAGACCACACCTCAATAACCGGAAACGAAGAATTTTACACACACACACACACACACACACACACATATATACACACACACACACACACACACACACACACACACACACACACACACACACACACACATATACACACACACACACACACACACACACACACACACACACACATGATGAGAAGAATTCACTCGATCGAAGACCAGGCAGAACTACAAAGGGTTCTTGGACAGGCTGCAGACCTGGTTCAGCAATTGGCTCCTGGAGTTCAATCCCACCAAGTGCAAAGTCATGAAGATTGGGGAAGGGCAAAGAAGACCACAGACGGAGTACAGTCTAGGGGGCCAGAGACTACAAACCTCACTTAAGGAAAAAGATCTTGGGGTGAGTATAACACCAGGCACATCTCCTGAAGCGCACATCAACCAAATAACTGCTGCAGCATATGGGCGCCTAGCAAACCTCAGAACAGCATTCCGACATCTTAATAAGGAATCATTCAGGACCCTGTACACCGTGTACGTTAGGCCCATATTGGAGTATGCGGCACCAGTTTGGAACCCACACCTAGCCAAGCACGTAAAGAAACTAGAGAAAGTGCAAAGGATTGCAACAAGACTAGTCCCAGAGCTAAGAGGTATGTCCTACGAGGATAGGTTAAGGGAAATCAACCTGACGACAATGGAGGACAGGAGAGATAGGGAGGACATGATAACGACATACAAAATACTGAGAGGAATTGACAAGGTGGACAAAGACAGGATGTTCCAGAGATTGGACACAGTAACAAGGGGACACAGTTGGAAGTAAGCAGAGGTATGATAAAGCTCACGGTTCAGGGAGAGTGACCTAGTAGCGACCAGTGAAGAGGCGGGGCCAGGAGCTTGGACTCGACCCCCGCAACCTCAACTAGGTGAGTACACTGTGGAAATAAATGGTATAAAATACCGACACAATGGCAATATAAACACAAATGCAGTATAATGTGATCCTTTATTGACTACGTTTCGCCCACACAGTGGGGTTTTTCAAGTCACAAACAGAACTACCTGGGGTGGAAGGAACGCGAGTATTTATAGTCCGGCTGAGGTCAGGTGAAGAATGCTGCATCTGATGATGTACCGAGTTGGGTTGTAGACTCTACAACCCAACTCGGTACATCATCAGATGCAGCATTCTTCACCTGACCTCAGCCGGACTATAAATACTCGCGTTCCTTCCACCCCAGGTAGTTCTGTTTGTGACTTGAAAAAGCCCACTGTGTGGGCGAAACGTAGTCAATAAAGGATCACATTATACTGCATTTGTGTTTATATTGCCATAGGTGAGTACACACACACAAAGTCTCTAATACGTATGGATGAATGCTTAATTACGCAAAACAGCAGAGTTTATTGGTCAGTGTTACTCGTGCTGTGAGTGAACTTAAGTACCGATCAATCAGGTTGTTGGTGTTGGCGGCTGGCTGGCCCACATATTCATCACAGCCTGGTTGATCTGGCAGCTGGTCCATGGAGGTAGTAATGTAGGTTCCTCACCGAGACGCCTACACATGTAACAGTGTGGTGAACACACAAATTAAGCCACCATAACACACAGTACTGGTGTTAATATTGAGTACATCCTGACGTGTTGAATTACAGCTGCTCTCTTCTCTCTCCTGTCTCTCTCTCTCTTCTCTCTCTCTCTCTCTCTCCTCACTTACTTCTCCTCTCTTCCTCTCCTCTCTCTTCTCTTCTCTCTTCTCTCTCCCCTCTCTCTCTCTCTCTCTCTCTCTCTCTCTCTCTCTCTCCACCACACACACACACACACACACCACACACACCCACACACACACACACACACACACACACACTTATCAACAGTCACCTTATCAGTTATCACTAGTTATTTTTACCTGCGCCTGCACACACACACTTCAGTCAATCCCTGCACCCAGAATGTCTCCCCCAGCAACACTGGTACTCACCTGGTTGTCTTCGTAGGGGTCGAGTCACCGCCTATTGGCGTTTATACACCGACTTTACATATTATTTTATATTGGAAGTCAGAAATCAGTAGTCTTAGAACTGTGTACTTGCCTAGTTCTTCCTCTAGGGGTCGATTCACAGCTTTTGGCACAGCCTCTTAATTCTTGTCAAGCAGTTTCACTGACTTGTGACCACCAAGACCAGATCATACCTGCTCTTGAAACTGTGTATAATGTTTGCCCCCCCCCCCACTAACAGGAAACACAATAAGTATCAGGGGCCCAAGATTATTCAACAGCCTCCCACTTGCCCTAAGGGGAATTACCAACAGACTCCTGGCTGCCTTCAAGACGGAGCTGGAGAGATACTTAAAAGTCGGTGCCGGACCAGCCAGGCTGGTCCACCAGGAGGCCTGGTCATGGACCGGGCCGTGGAGGCGTTGATCCCCGGAATCCCCTCCAGGTAGACCTCTTTTAGTGTCTTCTGCTACTGAAGCTTCTGCTACTGAAGCTGCTGCTACTGAAGCTGCTGTTACTGAAGCTTCTGCTACTGAAGCTTCTGCTACCGAAGCTTCTGCTACTGAAGCTGCTGCTACCGAAGCTTCTGCTACTGAAGCTTCTGCTACCGAAGCTTCTGCTACTGAAGCTGCTGCTACCGAAGCTTCTGCTACTGAAGCTGCTGCTACTGACGTTGCTATTTCCGCTGTTGTTACTTGTGCTGATGTTACGTTTATCGCTTCTACTCCTGCTCCTTTCCCTGCTTTTGTTGCTTCTGTTACTGCTGCTCCTACTTCTGCTGCTCCTACTTCTGCTTTTCTAGTGCATCAAATTTCTCCTTCATTTCCTATCTGTAGTGGTGCTGCTGCCACCCATGCCTGCTACCCATGCCTGCCACCCATGCCTGCCACCCATGCTGCTACCATGTCGCTGCACCCATGCCTGCCACCCATTGCCTGCTACCCATTCCTGCCACCCATGCCTGCCACCCATGCCTGCCACCCATGCCTGCCACCCTGCCTGCTACCCATGCCTGCCACCCATGCCTGCCACCCAGCCTGCTACCCATGCCTGCCAACCCATGCCTGCCACCCATGCCTGCCACCCATGCCTGCTACCCGTGCCTGCCACCCATGCCTGCCACCCATGCCTGCCACCCAAGCTGCTACCCATGCCTGCCACCCATGCCTGCCACCCATGCCGCCACCCATGCCTGCCACCCATGCCTGCCACCCATGCCTGCCACCCGTGCCTGCCACCCATGCCTGCCACCCGTGCCTGCCACCCATGCCTGCCACCCATGCCTGCTACCCATGCCTGCCACCCATGCCTGCTACCCATGCCTGCTACCCATGCCTGCCACCCATGCCTGCCACCCATGCCTGCCACCCATGCCTGCTACCCATGCCTGCCACCCATGCCTGCCACCCATGCCTGCCACCCATGCCTGCCACCCATGCCTGCCACCCATGCCTGCTACCCGTGCCTGCCACCCATGCCTGCCACCCATGCCTGCCACCCATGCCTGCCACCCATGCCTGCTACCCATGCCTGCTACCCATGCTTGCCACCCGTGTCCGACACCCATGCTTGCCACCCGTGCCTGATACCCATGCTTGCCACCCATGCTTGCCACCCGTGTCTGACACCCATGCTTGCCACCCGTGCCTGATACCCATGCTTGCCATCCGAGCCTGACACCCATGCTTTGCCACCCGTGCCTGATACCCATGCTTGCCACCCGTGCCTGACACCCATGCTTGCCACCCGTGCCTGACACCCATGCTTGCCACCCGTGCCTGACACCCATGCTTGCCACCCGTGCCTGACACCCATGCTTGCCATCCGTGCCTGACACCCATGCTTGCCATCCGTGCCTGACACCCATGCTTGCCACCCGTGCCTGGTACCCGTGCCTGGCACCCATGCTTGCCACCCGTGCCTGGCACCCATGCTTGCCACCCGTGCCTGACACCCATGCTTGCCACCCGTGCCTGACACCCCTGTCTGCCATCCGTGCCTGACACCCATGCTTGCCACCGGTGCCTGACACCCATGCTTGCCACCCGTGCCTGACACCCATGCTTGACACCCGTGCCTGACACCCATGCTTGCCACCCGTGCCTGACACCCATGCTTGCCACCCGTGCCTGACATCCATGCTTGCCACCAGTGCCTGACACCCATGCTTGTCACCCGTGCCTGACACCCATCCTTGCCACCCGTGCCCGACATCCCTGCTTGCCACCCGTGCCTGACACCCATGCTTGCCACCCGTGCCTGACACCCCTGTCTGCCATCCGTGCCTGGCACCCATGCTTGCCACTCGTGCCTGACACCCATGCTTGCCACCCGTGCCTGACACCCATGCTTGCCACCCGTGCCTGACATCCATGCTTGCCACCAGTGCCTGACACCCATGCTTGCCACCCGTGCCTGACACCCATGCTTGCCACCCGTGCCCGACATCCATGCTTGCCACCCGTGCCTGACACCCATGCTTGCCACCCGTGCCTGACATCCATGCTTGCCACCCGTGCCTGACACCCGTGCCTGACACCCATGCTTGCCACCCGTGCCTGACATCCATGCTTGCCACCCGTGCCTGACACCCATGCTTGCCACCCGTGCCTGACACCATGCTTGCCACCCGTGCCTGACACCCATGCTTGCCACCCGTGCCTGACATCCATGCTTGCCACCCGTGCCTGACATCCATGCTTGCCACCCGTGCCTGACATCCATGCTTGCCACCCGTGCCTGACACCCATGCTTGCCACCCGTGCCTGACATCCATGCTTGCCACCCGTGCCTGACACCCATGCTTGCCACCCGTGCCTGACACCCATGCTTGCCACCCGTGCCTGACACCCATGCTTGCCACCCGTGCCTGACACCCATGCTTGCCACCCGTGCCTGACATCCATGCTTGCCACCCGTGCCTGACATCCATCTTGCCACCCGTGCCTGACATCCATGCTTGCCACCCGTGCCTACACCCATGCTTGCCACCCGTGCCTGACATCCATGCTTGCCACCCGTGCCTGACACCCATGCTTGCCACCCGTGCCTGACACCCATGCTTGCCACCCGTGCCTGACACCCATGCTTGCCACCCGTGCCTGACACCCATGCTTGCCACCCGTGCCTGACACCCATGCTTGCCACCCGTGCCTGCCACCAACACCACAGCTGGTAATACAAGAGAGGAAAGCCAGCGACACGCAAGTGATTTGCATATCAGTCTCAGCGTAACACTGCGTGACGTGTTGTGTTGCACCCACCACCCTGCAACACAACACTCTAGGCACGAACTACTTAAAGAAACACTACAACACTTCAGTAACTATTCAACACTGACAACTGGCGAGTTTTAAACCATTAACTCAACTACTGGTAGTGTTATACACTGCCAGACAACCACCACCACATAGACTAACATACACTGGTGGTGGTGTTATACACTACCAGATCACCACCACATGATCTAACATACACTGTGGTAGCGTTATACACTGCCAGACCACCACCACATGATCTAACATACACTGCCAGACCACCACCACATGATCTAACATACACTGTGGTAGTGTTATACACTGCCAGACCACCACCACATGATTTAACATACACTGTGGTAGCGTTATACACTGCCAGACCACCACCACATGATCAACAACACTGCCAGACCACCACCACATGATCTAACATACACTGTGGTACGTTATACACTGCCAGACCACCACCACATGATCTAACATACACTGCCAGACCACCACCACATGATCTAACATACACTGTGGTGGTGTTATACACTGCCAGACCACCACCACATGATCTAACATACACTGTGGTGGTGTTATACACTGCCAGACCACCACCACATGATTTAACATACACTGTGGTGGTGTTATACACTGCCAGACCACCACCACATGATCTAACATACACTGTGGTAGTGTTATACACTGCCAGACCACCACCACATGATCTAACATACACTGTGGTGGTGTTATACACTGCCAGACCACCACCACATGATCTAACATACACTGTGGTGGTGTTATACACTGCCAGACCACCACCACATGATCTAACATACACTGTGGTAGTGTTATACACTGCCAGACCACCACCACAGACTAACATACACTGGTGGTAGTGTTATACACTGCCAGACCACCACCACATGATCTAACATACACTGTGGTAGTGTTATACACTGCCAGACCACCACCACATGATCTAACATGCACTGCCAGACCACCACCACATGATCTAACATACACTGTGGTAGTGTTATACACTGCCAGACCACCACCACATGATCTAACATACACTGTGGTGGTGTTACACTGCCAGACCACCACCACATGATCTAACATACACTGTGGTGGTGTTATATACTGCCAGACCACCACCACATGATCTAACATACACTGTGGTAGTGTTATGCACTGCCAGACCACCACCACATGATCTAACATACACTGTGGTAGTGTTATACACTGCCAGACCACCACCATATGATCTAACATACACTGTGGTAGTGTTATACACTGCCAGACCACCACCACCACATGATCTAACATGGTATAAACCTTGGTAATAAATGCCGACAAGTTGGTTTAGAAAGACATGTAAGCAAACACTAACATATTTATTAGAAAACGTTTCGGTCCTGGGACCTTGATCACTTCTAACATACAGAGGTAGAAAGACATTATATATATAGGCGGAGAGTGAGATGTGACGCACGTGACCTGAGGAATGTCATAAGAACAAAAGAATGGAGGAACACTGTCGAAGGCCTACTGGCCCATGCGAGGCAGGTCCTTATCAAAACAACCTCTACCTATGATGAGGACGGGTAGACGATGAAATCATGTGACTCCTGTGTTGTTGGGTTGGTGCTGCTTAAGTATCATATATGCCAATGTTTTTGAAATTTTGTAGTTTCCAGTGTTGCGTTCTATAGTGTCGGTGACGGTGATTAGTGAGGCTTCTAGGCACCGTCGGCGTCTGAGGTCTGGTTCGGTGAGAACGAGTTGTGCCTCGTTCCAGTTCATCAAATGCCCCGTGGAGTCTCTGTGGAGGACACACCCCTCAAGGAAGGTTCCTTGATGTTGGTGAGGGGCTCTTGATTTAGGGAACTGGATCTGTGCTCCAGTTCCCCGAATTAAGCCTGAATGCCTTCCACATCCCCCCCCAGGCGCTGTATAATCCTCCGGGTTTAGCGCTTCCCCCTTGATTATAATAATAATAATGTGGTGGACACAGGCGTACCTTACATCGTCTCTGTTAGAGGCATTTCGATGTTCATTCAGGCGGACTGCAAGATCTCTGCCTGTCTCGCCTACATATTTCTTGGGACAGAACCCACAGGGGATAGTAAAGATCTAACATACACTGTGGTAGTGTTATACACTGCCAGACCACCACCACCACATGATCTAACATACGCTGTGGTGGTGTTATACACTGCCAGACCACCACCACATGATCTAACATACGCTGTGGTGGTGTTATACACTGCCAGACCACCACCACATGATCTAACATACATTGTGGTAGTGTTATACACTGCCAGACCACCACCACATGATCTAACACACACTGTGGTAGTGTTATACACTGCCAGACCACCACCACAGACTAACATACACTGTGGTAGTGTTATACACTGCCAGTCCACCACCACCACAGACTAACATACACTGTGGTAGTGTTATACACTGCCATACCACCACCACAGACTAACATACACTGTGGTAGTGTTATACACTGCCAGACCACCACCACATGATCTAACATACACTGTGGTAGTGTTATACACTGCCAGACCACCACATGATCTAACATACGCTGTGGTAGTGTTATACACTGCCAGACCACCACCACATAATCTAACATACATTGTGGTAGTGTTATACACTGCCAGACCACCACCACATGATCTAACATACACTGTGGTAGTGTTATACACTGCCAGATCACCACCACATGATCTAACATACACTGTGGTAGTGTTATACACTGCCAGACTACCACATTATCTAACATACACTGTGGCAGTGTTATACAGTGCCAGACTACCACCACATGATCTAACATACACTGTGGTAGTGTTATACACTGCCAGACTACCACCACATGATCTAACATACACTGTGGTGGTGTTATACACTGCCAGTCCACCACCACATAGACTAACATACACTGTGGTGTTATACACTGCCAGTCCACCACAGACTAACATACACTGTGGCAGTGTTATACACTGCCAGTCCACCACCACAGACTAACATACACTGTGGCAGTGTTATACACTGCCAGTCCACCACCACAGACTAACATACACTGGTGGTAGTATTATACACTGCCAGTCCACCACCACAGACTAACATACACTGGTGGTAGTATTATACACTGCCAGTCCACCACCACATGATCTAACATACACTGGTGGTGGTGTTATACACTGCCAGACCACCACCACATAGACTAACATACACTGGTGGTGGTGTACTACACTGCCAGTCCACCACCACCACAGACTAACATGCACTGTGGCGGTGTTATACACCGTGTACCGACAACAACGATGATTAACACCTCCACGATATTCAATCTAGTTAATTTATTATCTCAGTGATGACTTCTGTGTCTTATTGTGAGACAGCCAGCCCCCTCTCCTCTCTCTATCTCTCTCTCTCTCTCTCTAATACTTCAAACGGTCAAACATGTACACTGAGAGGTGTGTTGTAATGTGTTGAGGCAACGGGCCAGGAGCTGTATGAGCCCCCGCGGGTTTAGTGCTTGCCAGTGTACAACACAACTGAAGCAACACATCAATGGCTGTCAACACCCTGAACTTCACACCAATTAATACACCTTGCTTAATACGTCACCTTACTTAATACGTCACCTTGCTTAATACGTCACCTTGCTTAATACGTCACCTTGCTTAATACGTCACCTTGCTTAATACGTCACCTTGCTTAATACGTCACCTTGCTTAATACGTCACCTTGCTTAATACGTCACCTTGCTTAATACGTCACCTTGCTTAATATGTCACCTTGCTTAATACGTCACCTTGCTTAATACGTCACCTTGCTTAATACGTCACCTTGATAATACACCACCTTGCTTAATACATACCTTGCTTAATACGTCACCTTGCTTAATACACCACCTTGCTTAATACACTACCTTGCTTAATACGTCACCTTGCTTAATACGTCACCTTGCTTAATACGTCACCTTGCTTAATATGTCACCTTGCTTAATATGTCACCTTGCTTAATATGTCACCTTGCTTAATACGTCACCTTGCTTAATACACCACCTTGCTTAATACACTACCTTGCTTAATACGTCACCTTGCTTAATACGTCACCTTGCTTAATACGTCACCTTGCTTAATACGTCACCTTGCTTAATACGTCACCTTGCTTAATACGTCACCTTGCTTAATACGTCACCTTGCTTAATACGTCACCTTGCTTAATATGTCACCTTGCTTAATATGTCACCTTGCTTAATATGTCACCTTGCTTAATACGTCACCTTGCTTAAAATACGTCACCTTGCTTTAATACGTCACCTTCCCTTAATCCCGTCACCTTGCTTAATACGTCACCTTGCTTAATACGTCACCTTGCTTAATACGTCACCTTGCTTAATACGTCACCTTGCTTAATACGCCACCTTCCCTTAATACGTCACCCTTGCTTAATACGTCCCCTTTGCTTAATACGTCACCTTGCTTAATAACTCACCTTGCTAATACACCCAAACCCTTGCTTAATACACACCTTGCTTAATACGTCACCTTGCTTAATACGTCACCTTGCTTAATACGTCACCTTGCTTAATACGTCACCTTGCTTAATACGCCACCTTGCTTAATACGCCACCTTGCTTAATACACCAACTACACAAAGTAAGAAAGAAATACAAATTAAATAACTATACAAAGAGTATACAAACACCATACATACCATAAAAACTTTATACTATATAAACACAATATATATAAAATTATAGAAATACAAGATATACAATGTAAGAGAAATACTACTGGAACACAAAGTATACAACATTACTGGAACACAAAGTATACAACACTACTGGAACACAAAGTATACAACACTACTGGAACACAAAGTATACAACATTACTGGAACACAAAGTATACAACACTACTGGAACACAAAGTATACAACACTACTGGAACACAAAGTATACAACACTACGGGAAACCCACAAAGTATACAACATACTGGAATACAAAGTTATACAACACTACCTGGAACACAAAGTATACAACACTACGGAACACAAAGTATACAAACACTACTGGACACAAAGTATACAACCATTACTGGAATAAAAGTATACAACCCACTGGAACACAAATAAAAACAACACTACTGGAACACAAAGTATACAACACTACGGAACACAAAGTAACAACATTACTGGAACACAAAGTATACAACACTACTGAACACAAAGTATACAAACACTAACGGAATAAAAGTATAAAACACGGGAACACAAAGGATACAACATTACTGGAACACAAATATACAAACTACTGGAACAAAACAATTACAACACTACTGAGTACACAAAGTATACAACACTACAGGAACACAAATTTATACAACATTACGGAACACAAAGTATACAACATACTGAATACAAAGTATCAACACTACTGGAACACAAAGTATACAACACTACGGGAAACAAAGTATCCCAACACTACTGGAACACAAAGTATACAACATTACTGGAACACAAAGTATACAACACTACTGGAACAAAGTATACAACATTTACTGGAATCAAAGTATACAACACTAGGGAACACAAAGTATACAACATTACTGGAACACAAAGTATACAACACCACTGGAACACAAAGTATACAACATTTATGGAACACAAAGTATAACAATTACTGGAACACAAAGTATACAACATTACTGGAACACAAAGTATACAACATTACTGGAACACAAAGTATACAACATTACTGGAACACAAAGTATACAACATTACTGGAACACAAAGTATACAACACTACTGGAACACAAAGTATACAACACTACTGGATCACGAAGTATACAACACTACTGGAACACAAAGTATACAACACTACTGGAACACAAAGTATACAACACTACTGGAACACAAAGTATACAACTATACAACACATCACTTAAGGGGAGACTAGTGTAAATGAACCACAACAAAACAGAATATTTGAACAATCTCCACTCATTAAAATATTTAGATCTAAATATAAGCACATGAGGTATGTTTGCTTGCAACACTATACTGTGCTGTCATCTTGCATGTATGTTGGCAGCCACACGCACACAACCTTAAAGCATCTAAATCAAAGGGAACCCTAACGTTTCTTCAAGTGTACTCCCTGGTACATAGGCGAGAAAATTAGTGGAGGCATTGGTGTTAAATCTGCACACGGGAATAAGTAGCAACATGCTGACTGGGGGGAGTAGCAACATGGTGACTGAGGGATGGGCAGGAAGTAGCAACATGGTGACTGAGGGATGGGCAGGAAGTAGCAACTGGTGGGCTGAGGGATGGGCAGGAAGTAGCAACATGGTGACTGAGGGATGGGCAGGAAGTAGCAACATGGTGACTGAGGGATGGGCAGGAAGTAGCAACATGGTGACTGAGGGATGGGAGGAAGGGGATGCAACATGGTGACTGAGGGATGGGCAGGAGGTAACAACATGGTGACTGAGGGATGGGCAGGAAGTAGCAACATGGTGACTGAGAGATGGGCAGGAGGTAGTAACATGGTGACTGAGGGATGGGCAGGAAGTAGCAACATGGTGACTGAGGGATGGGCAGGAGGGAGCAACATGGTTTACCCGAGGAAAAGGGCAGGAAGTAGCAACATGGTGACTGAGGGATGGGCAGGAGGTAGTAACATGGTGACTGAGGGATGGGCAGGAAGTAGCAACATGGTGACTGAGGGATGGGCAGGAAGTAGCAACATGGTGACTGAGGGATGGGCAGGAGGTAGCAACATGGTGACTGAGGATGGGCAGAGGGAGCAACATGGTGACGAGGGATGGGCAGGAATAGCCCAAAAGGTGACTGAGAGGTGGGTAGGAAGTAGCAACATGGGACTGAGGGATGGGGAGGAAGGGAACAACATGGTGACTGAGGGATGGGCAGAAGTGCAACATGGGGACTGGAAAGGCAGGGGTAGAACATGGTACTGAGGGATGGGCAGGAAGTAGCAACATGGTGACTGAGGGATGGGCAGGAGGTAGCAACATGGTGACTGAGGGATGGGCAGGAAGTAGCAACATGGTGACTGAGGGATGGGCAGGAGTGAAAAATGGGGACTGAGGGATGGGGGGGGGAGGAAGTAGCAACATGGTGACTGAGGGATGGGCAGGAAGTAGAACATGGGGACTGAGGATGGGAAGTAGCAACATGGTGACTGAGGATGGGGAGAAATAGCAACATGTGACTGAGGGATGGCAGAAGTAGCAACATGGTGACTGAGGATGGGCAGAAGTAGCACATGGTGACTTGAGGGATGGGCAGGGAAATAGCAACATGGTGAATGGGGATGGCAGGAGTAGCAACATGGTGACTGAGGGATTGGCTGGAGGGAGTAACATGGTGACTGAGGGATGGGCAGGAGTAGCACATGGTGACTGGGGTGGCCCGAAGTAGCACAAAGGTCGAGGGTGGCAGGAGTAGCAACATGTGACTGAGGGTGGGCAGGAAGTACAACATGTGACTGGGATGGCAAGTAGCAAAAATGGTGACTGAGGATGGGCAGAAGTAGCAACTGGCGACTGGGGGATGGCAGGAAGTACAAATGTGACTGAGGTGGCAGAGTAGCACATGGTGACTGAGGATGGCCCGGAGTACAACATGTGACTGAGGATGGCAGAGTAGACATGTGACTAGGATGGGCAGAAAACACATGGTGACTGAGGGATGGCAGAGTGACATGTGACTGAGGATGGCAGAGTAGCAACATGTGACCGAGGATGGCAGGGTAGTAACATGGTGACTGAGGGATGGGCAGGAAGTAGCAACATGGTGACTGAGGGATGGGCAGGAGGTAGCAACATGGTGACTGAGGGATGGGCAGGAAGTAGCAACATGGTGACTGAGGGATGGGCAGGAAGTAGCAACATGGTGACTGAGGGATGGGCAGGAAGTAGCAACATGGTGACTGAGGGATGGGCAGGAAGTAGCAACATGGTGACTGAGGGATGGGCAGGAAGTAGCAACATGGTGACTGAGGGATGGGCAGGAAGTAGCAACATGGTGACTGAGGGATGGGCAGGAAGTAGCAACAAAGGTGACGAGGGATGGGCAGGAAGTAGCAACATGGTGACTGAGGGATGGGCAGGAAGTAGCAACATGGTGACTGAGGGATGGGCAGGAAGTAGCAACATGGTGACTGAGGGAGGGGGGATACAACATGTGACTGAGGGAAAGGCAGGGAAATAGCAACATGGTGACTGAGGGGTGGGCAGGAAGTAGCAACATGGTGACTGAGGGATGGGCAGGGAAATAGCAACATGGTGACTGAGGGTGGGCAGAATAGCAACAGGTGACTGGGGATGGGCAGAAGTAGCAACATGGGGACTGAGGGATGGGCAGAAGTAGCAACATGGGAAATGAGGGATGGGAGAGAACCACATGGTGACTGAGGGATGGGCAGGAAGTAGCAACATGGTGACTGAGGGATGGGCAGGAGGGAGAACATGGTACTGAAAGGGGTGGGCAGAAGTAGCAACATGGTACGAGGGATGGGCAGGAAGTAGGAACATGTGACTGAGGGATGGGACAGGAGGGAGCAACCATGGGGACTGAGGGATGGGCAGGAAGTAGCAACATGGGGACCCGAGGGATGGGCAGGAAGTAGCAACATGGTGACTGAGGGATGGCAGGAAGTAGCAACATGGGACTGAGGGATGGGCAGGAGGAAAACAACATGGTGATGAGGGATGGGCAGGAAGTAGCAACATGGTGACTGAGGGATGGGCAGGAGGTGAACATGGTGACTGAGGATGGGCCAGGAAGTAGCAACATGGTGACTGAGGGATGGGCAGGAAAATAGCAACATGGGACTGAGGGATGGGCAGGAGGTAAGCAACCCTGGTGACTGGGGATGGGCAGGAATAGCAACATGGTGACTGAGGGATGGGCAGGAAGTAGCAACATGGTGACTGAGGGATGGGCAGGAAGTAGCAACATGGCACTGAGGGATGGGCAGGAAGTAGCAACATGGTGACTGAGGGATGGGCAGGAAGTAGCAACATGGTGACTGAGGGATGGGCAAAGGGAAGTAGCAACATGGTGACTGAGGGATGGGCAGGAAAAAAGAACATGGTGAACTGAGGGATGGGCAGGAAGTAGCAACATGGTGAAATGAGGGATGGGCAGGAAGTAGGGAACATGGTGACTGAGGGATTGGGCAGGAAGTACAACATGGTACTGAGGGATGGGCCAGGGGGTAGTAACATGGTGACTGAGGGATGGGCAGGAAGTAGCACATGGTGACTGAGGAAAGGGCAGGAGGGAGCCAACATGTGACTGAGGGATGGGCAGGAAGTAGCAACATGGTGACTGAGGGATTGGGCCCGGAAGTAGCAACATGGTGACTGAGGGAATGGGGAGGAAGTAGCAACATGGTGACTGAAAGGGGGGGCAGGAACAGCAACATGGTGACTGAGGGGATGGGCCCGGAAGTAGCAACATGGTGACTGAGGGATGGGCAGGAAGTAGCAACATGGTGACTGAGGGATGGGCAGGAAGTAGCAACATGGTGACTGAGGGATGGGCAGGAAGTAGCAACATGGTGACTGAGGGATGGGCAGGAAGTAGCAACATGGTGACTGAGGGATGGGCAGGAAGTAGCAACATGGTGACTGAGGATTGGGGAGGAGGTACCCAAAATGGTGACTGAGGGATGGGCAGGAAGTAGCAACATGGTGACTGAGGGATGGGCAGGAAGTAGCAACATGGTGACTGAGGGATGGGCAGGAAGTAGCAACATGGTGACTGAGGGATGGGCAGGAAGTAGCAACATGGTGACTGAAGGGATGGCAGAAGTAGCAACATGGTGGGCTGAGGGATGGGCAGGAAGTAGCAAAAATGGTGACTGAGGGATGGGCAGGAAGTAGCAACATGGTGACTGAGGGATGGGCAGGAAGTAGCAACATGGTGACTGAGGGATGGGCAGGAAGTAGCAACATGTGAAATGAGGGATGGGCAGGAAGTAGCAACATGGTGACTGAGGGATGGGCAGGAAGTAGCAACATGGTGACTGAGGATGGGCAGGAAGTAGCAACATGGTGACTGGTATCAAAAAGCATGAGAGGGAGGGGGGAAACCAGTGCTGAGGAAACTTTTTAAAAGGTAGACGGGGCTGGGGAGATAGAGAACAAATGGTATCTAGGTGGAGAAAATAAAATTAAGGTTGGGTTGAACTCTGTGAGACGATTCCCTGTGTCCTCGTCTTCCTTCACTAACAAAACACACACCACCACACAGGCACACCCACACACAAATTCAGATTTAGGAAGTATTTCTTCAGTCATAGATGCAAGGGGGAGTGAATAGCCAAAAATGACGTAGTGAAGGCAGGAAATCACATTTTTTAAGACGATAGGGATTGGAAAAGCCATTTGACTGGGGAGGAGGGAAATAGCAACCGGTGAAGAAGGAGGGGGCCAGGAGCTAAACTGGACCCCGAAACAAATGGTGAGATCACAATAAACCACACACACACACACAATACAACAACACAACACAAAGACACAACACACAGCACACAAGGCCACATTTCTCCTGTGGGGACAATCCCTCCTATATCAAAACAACATACTACATCACATTCCAACTCACTGGGGGGAAAATCCCAAAATGGTTGTTCTCATTCGAGCCTCCAAACATTTCTTCGACAACCCCCCAGTTCTCAAGAGAGAACCTGGCCCAGTGTTTTCCCAAGGGGAAGAAAACAGAATTGGCTGAGTAAACAATTGAGAAAGGGAATCATGTTGCCTACTCAAACACAGTCCCCCACAAAACCCAAATCAGAGAGAGAGAAGGGAAAAGAAGAGAGAGTAGGAGGAAAAGAGAAAGAGAGGGTGGAGGAAGAAGAGAGAGAGAGGACAACCCTGGATGGGGTCGGTGTGGTACTAAGAGGGAGAATTTGAACGGTACTAAGTTGAAAAGGGTAGAACTGCCTGAGGAAATGCCAGACTTAAAACAGGGGAACTGTGAATCACCAAAACATAACTGGGTAGCAGCAAACAAAAGTAACTGGAAATGCAGCAAAAACAGTAACTGTGGAAATGTTTAGCAAAACATTAACTGTGAAAGTCAGCATACAGTACTGTGGAAAGTCAGCAAAACGTCTAAAACAAATTTAAATGGGGGCCCAAAAAAAGAATTCTAATTTAATACCTCACATCACCGGGGTGATTCAACCTTTATAACCTGCACATCACCTGGGTGATTCAAACCTTTATATACCTGCACATCACCTGGGTGATTCAGACCTTTATATACCTGCACATCACCTGGGTGATTCAGACCTTTATATACCTGCACATCACCTGGTGATTCAGACCTTTATATACCTGCACATCACCTGGGTGATTCAGACCTTTATATACCTGCACATCACCTGGGTGATTCAGACCTTTATATACCTGCACATCACCTGGGTGATTCAGACCTTTATATACCTGCACATCACCTGGGTGATTCAGACCTTTATATACCTGCACATCACCTGGGTGATTCAGACCTTTATATTCCTGCACATCACCTGTGTTACTCAGACTGTGAAAACTATCTTATGAGACCTTTAAGTCACTGACAAACATTATGAGTTGTGTAAGCTTATACATGGGCAGCAGCACCACCACCATCAGCAACAGCAGCACCACCACGATTAACAGCAACACCACCATCATCAGCAGCACCACCATCAGCAACAGCAGCAGCACCACCACCAGTAACAGCAACAGCAGCACCACCACCAGTAACAGCAACAGCAGCACCACCACTATCAGCACCACCACCATCAGCACCACCACCACTATCAGCACCACCATCAGCAACAGAAGCACCACCACCAGTAACAGCAGCACCACCACTATCAGCACCACCACAATCAGTACCACTCCCACACTTGAGGCAACGGAACACTATCCTGCAAGTCTGAAGGTATAGGTGGAACACTAATGGGAGTGACAGAATTACCAGTGCCTGACCGCTTGGGTACGCTACTGGAAATTGCATTGGCTTGTAAGGACTTAATGCGTACATCATACTCTGCAGCAGTATGACAGATTTCTGATCCAAGCTGGTAACCCCAGAATGGAACGATTAAGTCATCTATTTGGGCATGCCATCGGTACGGGTCGAGCACAATGCGTAAGTCTCGCATGGAAGCAAATCCCAGAAGAAGGTCACCATCAGCACCACCACCACATCAGCACCACCATCACTATCAGCACCACCATCAGCACCACTACCACCAGCACCACCACTATCAGCACCACCACCAGCACCACCACCAGCACCACCACCACCAATCAGCAGCAACACCACCACCAATCAGCACCACCACCACTACACCATCAGCACATCCACCACTATCATCATCAGCACCACCACCACCATCATCAGCACCACCACCACCACCACAACCACCATCAGCACCACCACCATCATCATCAGCACCACCACCATCATCATCAGCACCACCACCATCAGCACCACTACCACCAGCACCACCACTAACAGCACCACCACCAGCATCACTACCACCATCACCACCACCCACCATCAGCACCACTACCACCACCACAACCACCATCAGCACCACCACCACCAGCATCACTACCACCAACACCACTATCAGCACCACCATCAGCACCATACCACCAGCACCACCACTATCAGCACCACCACCAGCATCACTACCACCATCACCACCACCATCAGCGCCACCACCACCACTATCAGCACCACCACCACCATCAGCACCACCACCACCACCATCCAGCACCACCACCAGCACCACCACTTCAGCAGCAACACCACCACCATCAGCACCACAACCACCATCAGCACCACCACCACCATCACAGCAACACCACCACCATCAGCACCACTACCACCACCACTATCAGCACCACCACCACCAGCATCACTACCATCACCACTATCAGCACCACCACCACCAGCATCACTACCACCAGCACCACCACTATCAGCACCACCACCATCAGCACCACCACCAGCACCACCACCACCATCAGCAGCAACACCACCACCAACAACCACCATCACCATCAGCAACACCACCACCATCAGCACCACCACCACAACCACCATCAGCACCACCACCACCATCAGCACCACCACCACCATCAGCACCACTACCACCACTATCAGCACCACCACCACCACCATCAGCACCACTACCACCACTATCAGCACCACCACCATCAGCACCACCACCAGCAACCACCACCACCATCAGCAGCAACACCACCACCACAACCACCATCAGCACCACCACCACCATCAGCAGCAACACCACCACCATCAGCACCACCACCACAACCACCATCAGCACCACCACCACTATCAGCACCACCACCATCACCACCACTATCATCACCACCACCACCAGCATCACAACCATCACCACCACCACTATCAGCACCACACCACCATCACCACCACTATCAGCACCACCACCACCAGCATCACTACCATCACCACCACCATCAGCACCACCACCACCATCAGCACCACTACCACCACTATCAGCACCACCACCACCCCATCACTACCACCACTATCAGCCCCACCACCATCACCACCACTATCAGCACCACCACCATCACCACCACCACTATCAGCACCACCACTATCAGCACCACCACCATCACCACCCCACCACCAGCACCACCACCACCATCAGCAACAGCAGCATCCAGCACACACAACACGTCCCAAGGTGTAAACTTATCTTACCAAGAGAGCCAAAAGGGAATTGCCAGTCCCACCATACACACACACACACACACCACACACACACACACACACACACACACACACACCCTCTTCCTAACACCCACCACCACCACCACTTCCTCCTCCTCCTCCCACGTACTACAATGCCTCATTTACACGATCTAAACACAGAAGCCTCTGTAAAACAAATCTCGGTCTTCCAGCCATAGGTTCAAACACCACCCGTTCCGTGGCTTGTTTTCAATAGTTTATCACCATTTCCTGAGCTGTTATATGTATTTTTTTTTGCTGCATTAACATGCAGTAGCCAAAAATAACCTATATTAACTTGTAAATAACCCAAAAAATCGAAACTTCATACATCTGGCAGAGCAGAAAACATGATTGTTGATTAAATCGTTGGATACCACACGTTTGTTAGTGATATTGGAGGAAGACTGGACAGATGGCTCCACCCATTAGATTTTAGATTTAGATTTTGACGATGATGTGGCTAGTTTATTGTGCCCCTCATACCCATCCTGTGGATGGTAGTGGCTAGTTTATTGTGTACCTCATGCCCATCCTGTGGATGGTAGTGGCTAGTTTATTGTGTACCTCATGCCCATCCTGTGGATGGTAGTGGCTAGTTTATTGTGTACCTCATGCCCATCCTGTGGATGGTAGTGGCTAGTTTATTGTGTACCTCATGCCCATCCTGTGGATGGTAGTGGCTAGTTTATTGTGTACCTCATCCCATCCTGTTTGGATGGTATTTGGGTAGTTTATTTTTGTACCTCATGCCCATCCTGTGGATGGTAGTGGCTAGTTTATTGTGCACCTCATACCCATCCTGTGGATGGTAGTGGCTAGTTTATTGTGCACCTCATATCCATCCTGTGGATGGTAGTGGCTATTTTTTGTGCACCTCATACCATCCTGTGGATGGTAGTGGCTAGTTTAAATTTGCACCTCATATCCATCCTGTGGATGGTAGTGGGTAGTTTATTGTGCACCTCATACACCTTGGATGGTAGTGGCTAGTTATTTTGCACCTCATGCCACGTGGGGTGGATGGCTAGTTTATTGTGTACCTCAAAGCCCTCCGTGGGTGAAGTTTGGCTAGTTTATTGTGCACCTCATGCCATCCTGTGGATGTAGGCATTTATTGTGCACCTCAAATCCATCCTGTGGAAGGTAAATGCTAGTTTATTGTGCACCTCATACCCACCTGTGGATGCATGGCTAGTTTATTGGCACCTCATACCATCCTGTGGATGGTATGGCTAGTTTATGTGCACCCATCCCATCCTTGGGTGGGAGTGGCTAGTTATTGGCACCCTCATACCATCCTGTGGGTGGTAGGGCTATTTATTGTGCACCTCCCTTCCATCCTGTGGATGTAGTGCTATTTATTGTGCACCTCATACCATCCTGTGGGGGTAGTGCCTAGTTTATTGTGCACCTCATTTTCCCATCCTGTGGGTGGATCAAATCGGGTTTTCCCTCCAAAAAGGGAAGGGGAAGAAAACCCCGGGGGGGTAGGGCTTTTTGGGGGTTTTCCCCCCGGGGGTTTTGGGGTTTTTTTGGTACCCCCATTTTTGGAGGTTGGCAAGGCCCCCCCCACCGGGAATTTTATTTAA
Source organism: Cherax quadricarinatus (assembly GCF_026875155.1). Classification (NCBI taxonomy): domain Eukaryota; kingdom Metazoa; phylum Arthropoda; class Malacostraca; order Decapoda; family Parastacidae; genus Cherax; species Cherax quadricarinatus. The sequence continues at coordinate 15,867,966 of NC_069495.1, read as the reverse complement.
AACTCCCCCATCCCTTTTTTATTTTTTAATAAAACCCAATCCAAAAATTTTAAAATAAAAAAATTTAAACCCGGGGTGGGAAAAGGGGTTAAAAAAATTACGTGGGATTTTGTCAATTCCATTTTTTTTTTTTAAATTCACCTATTACCCCTGATATGAGCTATTTTTTACTCATTCATCCTGTAGGTTCAGTTGACCTTCCCCCCTTGGAGGGGCATTTAACCTCCCCACCCTTTAATCTATTTTGGCCCCTCATCCCTCCGGGGAAATTGGCCACACAACCACCTTAAATTAAAAACATTAAAACCTACCCCCAAACCGGGGGAATGTTATTGACCACCCAAAACCACCTTGATTTGCTTTTTTTCACCTCCCCCTCCTTATATCTACCTATGCACCTCATCCCTCCCTTCACTTCTCCCTATTGCCCTCTCACCTCTGATCCTCTTCCATTCACCTCTACCCACCTCCCAGCTCATCCTCTCCCCTCCTTCCTCCGTCACCTCGCTACCTCCACCCTCCTCCCTACCTTCCCCCTCCTCCTCCCTACCTTCCCACATCTATATCCCTTCCTTCCCTCCCTACCTCCCACTCCACTCCTTCCTCTCCTCCTTCCACCCACCTCCCTCACTTCCCGTCCTCCCTACGCCCACCTCTCACCTCCCTTCCTTCCCTCTACCATCCCACCCTCTCCCTCCCTTCCTTCCCTACCTTCCATCACCCTCCTTCCTCCCTACCCACCCCACACTTCCCGCTCCTTCTCCCTACGCTCACACACTTCGAAAATCCCTCTCCCTTACCTTCCCTCCCACCATCCCACACTCTCCCTCCCACCCCATCCTCCTACTCCATACTCCACTCCCTATCCTTCCTTATCCTGACAATCCCCCCTCTCCCTCCCTTCCTCCCTACCTCCCACCCTCCCCTTCTCTTCCTTCCTACCTCCCACACCTCTCCTCCCTTCCTTCCTTCCCTCCCTACCTCCCACACTCTCCCTCCCTTCCTTCCCCCCCTACCTCCCACATCTCCCTCCCTTCCTTCCTCCCTACCTCCCACTCTCCCTCCCTTCCTTCCCTCCCCCTACCTCCCACACTCTCCCTCCCTTCCTCCTTCCCTCCCTACCTCCCACCCTCTCCCTTCCTTCCCTCCCTACCTCCCACCTCTCCCTCCCTCCTTCCCTCCCTACCTCCCACCCTCTCCCCCCTCCTTCCTCCCTCCCCTACCTCCCCACCCTCTCCCTCCCTTCCTCCTCCCTACCTCCCACCCTCTCCCTCCCTTCCTTCCCTCCCTACCCTCCCACCTCTCCCTCCCCCTTCCCTTACCTCCCTACCTCCCACCCTCTCCCTCCCTTCCCCTCCTACCTCGCACTCTCTCCTCCCTTCCTTCCCTCCCTACCTCCACACCTCTCCCTTCCCCCTCCCTACCTCCCCTCTCTCCCTCCCTTCCTTCCCTCCCTACCTCCCACCCTCTCCCTCCCTTCCTTCCCTCCCTACCTCCCACCCTCTCCCTCCCCTTCCTTCCCTCCCTACCTCCCACACTCTCCCTCCCTTCCTTCCCTCCCTACCTCCCACCCTCTCCCTCCCTTCCATCCCTCCCCTACCTCCCACCTCTCCCCCCTTCCTTCCCTCCCTACCTCCCACACTCTCCCTCCCTTCCTTCCCTCCCTGCCTTCCCACCTCTCCCTCCCTTCCTTCCCTCCCTACCTCCCACCCTCTCCCTCCCTCCCTCCTACCCTCCCACCCTCTCCCCTTCCCTCCCTTCCTACCCTCCCTACCTCTCCACCACCCTCCTCCCTCCCTACCTCCCACCCTCCTCCCTCCCTTCCTCTCCCTCCCTCCCTACCTCCCACCCTCCTCCCTTCCTCCCTCCCTACCTCCCACACTCTCCCTCCCTTCCTTCCCTCCCTACCTCCCACCTCTCCCTCCCCTCCTCCTTCCCTCCCTCCCTACCTCCCACCTCCCTCTCCCTCCCTTCCCTCCCTACCCTCCGACCGTCCATCCCTCCTTCCCTCCCTACCTCCCACTCTCTCCCTCCCTTCCTTCCCACCCTAACCTCCCACCTCTCCCTCCCTTCCTTCCCTCCCTACCTCCCACCCTCCCTCCCTTCCTTCCCTCGCTACCTCCCACTCCTCTTCCCCCCTACCTCCCACCTCTCTCCCTCCCTTTCCTTCCCTCCTACACCTCCCACCCTCCCTCCCTTCCTTCCCTCCCTACCTCCCACCCTCTTCCCTCCCTTCCTTCCCTCCCTACCTCCCACTCCTCTCCTCCCTTCCTTCCCTCCCTACCTCCCACCCTCTCCCTCCCTTCCTTCCCTCCCTACCTCCCACCCTCTCCCTCCCTTCCTTCCCTCCCTACCTCCCACCCTCCCCTCCCTTTCCTTCCCTCCCTACCTCCCACCCTCTCCCTCCCTTCCTCACTTCCTCCCAACCCTCCCACCCTCTCCTCCCTTCCCCTTCCCTCCCTACCTCCCACACCTCTCCCTCCCTTCCTTTCCCTCCCTACCTCCCACCCTCTCCCTCTCCTCCTTCCCCCCTACCTAACCCCTCCTCCCTCCCCTACCTCCAACTCCTCCCTTCCCTCCCTACCTCCCACTTCTCCTCCTCACCTTCCCTCCCTTCTCCCTCCCTACCTCCCACTCTCTCCCTTCTCCTTCCTTCCCTCCCTACCTCCCACACTCTCCCTCCCTCCCTACCTCCCACTCTCCTCCCTCCCTTCTACCCTCCCTACCTCCCACCTCTCTGCCTCCCTTCCTTCCCTCCCTACCTCCCACACTCTCCCTCCCTTCCTTCCCTCCCTACCTCCCACTCTCCTCTCCACTCCCTCCCTTCCTTCCCTCCCTACCTCCCACTCTCTCCCCTCCCTTCCTTCCCCTCCCTACCTCCCACCTCTCCCCCACTTTCCCTTCCTTCCCTCCCTACCTCCCACATCTCCCTCCCTTCCTTCCCTCCCTACCTCCCACCCTCTGTACAAACAAAGGTTATTTTCCTGAGTAAATATGTGTAGCAAGCAAACGAAAAATAAACGAGGTGTAGAATCATGTCAGGAGAAAATTTCCTGACGAACAAAACACCATCGTCTGTGTGTGAATAAGAGATACAGAGGGCGTAGTCTGAGACCGGGATGTACGAAACTTGTACATCAAGTAACCTGTACATCAAGTAACCTGTACATCAAGTAACTTGTACATCAAGTAACTTGTACATCAAGTAACTTGTACATCAAGTAACTTGTACATCAAGTAACTTGTACATCAAGTACATGTACATCAAGTAACCTGTACATCAAGTAACCTGTACATCAAGTAACTTGTACATCAAGTAACTTGTACATCAAGTAACTTGTACATCAAGTAACCTGTACATCAAGTAACCTGTACATCAAGTAACCTGTACATCAAGTAACCTGTACATCAAGTAACCTGTACATCAAGTAACTTGTACATCAAGTAACCTTGTACATCAAGTAACTTGTACATCAAGTAACTTGTACATCAAGTAACCTGTACATCAAGTAACCTGTACATCAAGTAACCTGTACATCAAGTAACTCTGTACATCAAGTAACTTGTACATCAAGTAACTTGTACATCAAGTAACCTGTACATCAAGTAACTTGTACATCAAGTAACTTGTACATCAAGTAACTTGTACATCAAGTAACCTGTACATCAAGTAACGCTTACGTACATCAAGTAACTTGTACATCAAGTAATGTACATCAAGTAACCTGTAACATCAAGTAACTTGTACATCAAGTAACTGTACATCAAGTAACCTGTACATCAAGTAACCTTGTACATCAAGTAACTTGTACATCAAGTAACTTGTACATCAAGTAACTTGTACATCAAGTAACCTGTACATCAAGTAACCTGTACATCAAGTAACTTGTACATCAATAACTTGTACATCAAGTAATTGTACATCACTAAACTTGTACACTCAAGTCTTTGTCCACAATTAACTTGTACATCACAGTAACACTCTTCAGCATCTCACAGTCAACCTGTACATCAATCTAACCTGTACATCCATACACCTTACATCAATAACCTTATCATCAAGTACACACTTACATCAAGTCTAACCATGTACTCATCAAGTAACTTGTCACATCCAGTAACTTGTACATCAATAACTTGTCACATGACTCTCATCAAGTAAACAACCTTACATCAGAACATGTACATCAGTAACCTGTACATCAAGACTCCCTGTTACATCAAGTAAACCTTAGTATCACTCAAGTAACTTGTACATACCATGAAACTTATACCCATCACTTCAAACGCCTACTCCATGCTCCTTCCATCACCTCACTCCAACACTCCTCTCCATGCTCCTCCATCACCCCTCACTCCAAACACTCTCTCCATGCTCCTCCATCACCCTCTCCAACACTCCTCTCCATGCTCCTCCATCACCCTCACTCCAACACTCCTCTCCATGCTCCCTCCATCACCCTCACTTCCAACACTCCTCCCCCATGCTCCTCCATCACCCTCACTCCAACTCTCCTCTCCATGCCCTCCATCACCCCACTCCAACACCCTCTCCATGCTCCTACCATCACCCTCACTCCAACACTCCTCTCATGCTCCTCCATCACCCTCACTCCAACACTCCCTCCATGCTCCCTCCATCACCCTCACTCCAACACTCCTCTCCATGCTCCTCCATCACCCTCACTCCAACACTCCTCTCCATGCTCCTCCATCACCCTCACTCCAACACTCCTCTCCATGCTCCTCCATCACCCTCACTCCAACACTCCTCTCCATGCTCCTCCATCACCCTCACTTCCACACACCCTCCTCCATGCTCCTCCATCACCCTCACTCCAACACTCCTCTCCATGCTCCTCCATCCATCACCCTCACTCCAACACTCCTCTCCATGCTCCTCCATCACCCTCACTCCAACCACCCTCTCCATGCTCCTCCATCACCCTCACTCCAACACTCCTCTCCATGCTCCTCCATCACCCTCACTCCAACACTCCTCTCCATGCTCCTCCATCCACCCTCACTCCAACACTCCTCTCCATTGCTCCTCCATCACCCCACTTCCAACACTCCTCTCCATGCTCTCCATCACCCATCACTCTCAACACTCCCTCCATGCTCCTCCATCACCCTCACTCAACACTCCTCTCCATGCTCCTCCATCACCCTCACTCCAACACTCCTCTCCAGCTCCTCCATCACCCTCACTCCAACACTCCTCTCCATGCTCCTCCATCACCCTCACTTCAACACTCCTCTCCATGCTCCTCCATCACCCTCACTTCAACACTCCTCTCCATGCTCCTCCATCACCCTCACTCCAACACTCCTCTCCATGCTCCTCCATCACCCTCACTCCAACACTCCTCTCCATGCTCCTCCATCACCCTCACTTCAACACTCCTCTCCATGCTCCTCCATCACCCTCACTCCAACACTCCTCTCCCATGTCTCCTCCATCACCTCACTCCAACACTCCTCTCCATGCTCCTCCATCACCCTCACTCCAACACTCCTCTCCATGCTCCTCCATCCCCCTACTCAACACTCCTTCTCCATGCCCTCCATCACCCTCACTCCAACACTCTCTCCCATCCCCTCCATCACACTCCTCACTCCAACACTCCTCTCCATGCTCCTCCATCACCCCTCACTCCAACACTCTCTCCTCTCCCAGTCACCTCTCACTCCTCTCATGCTCCTTCATCAATCCCTCCCTCCCACCCTCTCCATCCCTCCACCCACCACTCACTCCCACTCCTCCCACTCTTATCACCCTCACCCACTCCTCTCCACTCCCTCCATCACCCTCACTCCACACTCCCTCCACCCTCCATCACCCTCACTCCAACACTCCTCTCTCCCTCCATACCCTCACTCCTCTCCATCTCTATCACCCTCCCCCACCCTCTCTCCCTCCCCCACCCTCTCACACCTCCCCCACCCTCTTCCCCTCACCCCACTCCTCTCTCCTCTCCTCCACCCTCTCTCCCCCCCTCACCCTCTTCCCCCTCCCCAACCACCCTCTCATGCCCTCCATCACCTCTCCAACCTTACTCTCTGCATGTCCTATCACCCTCATAGACCTCTCGTCCATCCTCCACACCCTCATCCACTCCCATGCATCTCTCCTACAACTCACTTCAAACCCTCTACATCCCTGGCCATCACCCTCACTCAATCCAACACCACCCTGTCATTCCCTCACTCCAACCGCCCTCATGCTCCTAAGATTCATCAATCTCTCCCATGTCTTTCACTAACAGTATGATCCAACATCATCAAACTCTGATAGTTTTATACTACTTCACAAATCTCATGTCATACACCTCACCAACACTCTACCTGGCATAGAACTCCGCATATCACAGAACGAGCCGACACGTTTCATGCCCGTCCTATACAAACAGACCTTGCAATGCTCTTGCACCCTGGCAGGAACCATGTCCATGCTCCTCCATTCCAAACCCCTCTAATCAACATTTCCACTAAAACATCGCATCCCGACTATCCACAACTACATACCATCTCACACCCACCCAACCCACCATGCTTATCACCATCCTTTTACAGCTATGCACTCATTCCCTCGCTCCTGTAAGGTTAAGAGCGAACTGACCCTGAGCTACCATCGAATCCTCTGTCACAATCTCGTTGGATACTCTCCAATACTGCCAACTTCAGGTCACATTCACTTACGAAGATAATACTTAATACCGCACAAACCACCCATCGTCACATCGTCTTTTCCAACTCCCCACCTCTTATCACTACAACCCACTTCTTCACTCTTAACTAACCTATTACAATGTTAATCATCCCTCACCTCAGTACGCTCTAAGGTCCCTAAACTCTAATCTCCCAATGCTCCCCTCTTCTCCAATACATCAGGTTAACTACCCTCTTTGACATGAGTTCATCTAGCTTCTATAGTATATTCACAGTTAATGATATCACAATGGCGACTCGTTACTATACCAGAATGTTGAATGATTATAACTAGGAGATAGCCGACAATAGCCAAAGACAACAGTGGCAATGTTTTGATTGTAGATGTGTGAGTTTTTGTTGCTCCATGTGTTATCTAACATATGTCTATGACATAACATGTGAGCAAAGGAACATGGATTACGAAATGGTAATGCAGATTGCAAACAACCTACCAGGGGGGGTAAAGGGTTTAGAAGTCGATGGGTTCATCCCACCCTGTATGGTTTGAAGAAAATGCAGCCTACGACCATGCGAAGCAGGACCATGTCCTCCCCCGGATTAGCCCAATGACCCATCTAATCAGGTCACTTCCACTTAAGGAAGGAGCACCGCATCAGACCTAGCAGCACAAGCTAGTCAGGTCCAACTCACACCCACCCACACCCACTCATGTATTTATCTAACCTATTTTTAAAGCTACTGTAATATTTGTTATGCAGCTAACGCTGTAAGGTGTGAGAGGGGGGCGATGATCCCTGAGCTATCAGCAGGTAACTACCTCGCTGTCACTATTGCTCGTTAATGATACATGGTTAATACTGGCACAGTTATATTACTGTGTACGAATGGTATATAATACCGACAAGATGAGAGTAAGACACATGTGCAACATCTGGGTATCTTTATTGTAGACGTTTCGCCATCCAGTGGCTTTATCAATACAAATTCTAGGACATAACTTGAAGACAGTAGAACTATGTACAGAAGATGAGGTAATCAGTCCCTCAACCTAGCAGTAGGTGCGAAGAGCACCATAGTCGTGGAGAATCTCCACGACTATGGTGCTCTTCGCACCTACTACTAGGTTGAGGGACTGATTACCTCATCTTCTGTACATAGTTCTACTGTCTTCAAGTTATGTCCTAGAATTTGTATTGATAAAGCCACTGGATGGCGAAACGTCTACAATAAAGATACCCAGATGTTGCACATGTGCAGTTATATTACTGGAGAAGCGACAGTAGCTAGCAAGACAAGCAGGTGTGGCAGGTGTGTGTGTGTGTGTGTGTGTGTGTGTGTGTGTGTGTGTAGGCTGAGGAAACATGGCTACAGGCAGGTGTAGCAGGTGTGTGCAGGCTGAGGAAACATGGCTATAGGCAGGTGTGTAGGCTGAAGAAACATGGCTACAGGCAGGTGTGTGTGTAGGCTGAGAAAACATGGCTACAGGCAGGTGTGTGTGTGTGTGTAGGCTGAGAAAACATGGCTACAGGCAGGTGTGTGTGTGTAGGCTGAGGAAACATGGCTACAGGCAGGTGTGTGTGTGTGTAGGCTGAGGAAACATGGCTACAGGCAGGTGTGGCAGGTGTGTGTGTGTGTGTAGGCTGAGGAAACATAGCTACAGGCAGGTGTAGCAGGTGTGTGTAGGCTGAGGAAACATGGCTACAGGCAGGTGTGTGTAGGCTGAGGAAATATGGCTACAGGCAGGTGTGTGTGTGTGTGTGTGTGTGTGTGTGTGTGTGTGTGTGTGTGTGTGTGTGTGTGTGTGTGTGTAGGCTGAGGAAACATGGCTACAGGCAGGTGTGTGTGTGTGTGTAGGCTGAGGAAACATGGCTACAGGCAGTGTGGCAGGTGTGTGTGTGTGTAGGCTGAGGAAACATAGCTACAGGCAGGTGTAGCAGGTGTGTGTAGGCTGAGAAACATGGCTACAGGCAGGTGTGTGTAGGCTGAGGAAATATGGCTACAGCAGGTGTGTGTGTGTGTGTGTGTGTGTGTGGTGTGTGTGTGTGTAGGCTGAGGAAACATGGCTACAGGCAGTGTGCGTAGCCTGAGGATACATAGCTACAGCAGGTGTGTGTAGCGAGGAAACATGACTACAGGCAGGTGTCTGTGTAGGCTGAGGAACATAGACTAACGGGCAGGTGTGTGTGTAGGCTGAGGAAACATGGCTACAGGCAGGTGTGTGTGTAGGCTGAGGATACATGGCTACAGGCAGTGTGTGTAGGCTGAGGATACCTGCACAGGCAGGTGTGTGTGTAGGCTGAGGATACATAGCTACAGGCAGTGTGCGCGCAGCCTGAGATACATAGCTACAGGCAGGTGTGTGTGTAGGCTGAGGTACATAGCTACAGGCAGTGTGTGTGTAGGCTGAGGATACCTGGCTACAGGCAGGTGTGTGTGTAGGCTGAGATACCTGCTACAGGCAGGTGTGTGTGTAGGCTGAGGATACATGGCTACAGGCAGGTGTGGTGTAGGCTGAGGATACCTGGCTACAGGCAGGTGTGTGTGTAGGCTGAGGATACCTGGCTACAGGCAGGTGTGTGTGTAGGCTGAGGATACATGGCTACAGGCAGGTGTGTGTGTAGGCTGAGGATACATGGCTACAGGCAGGCGTGTGTGTAGGCTGAGGATACCTGGCTACAGGCAGGTGTGTGTAGGCTGAGGATACAGGGCTACAGGCAGGTGTGTGTGTAGGCTGAGGATACATGGCTACAGGCAGGTGTGTGTGTAGGCTGAGGATACATAGCTACAGGCAGGTGTGCGCGCAGCCTGAGGATACATAGCTACAGGCAGGTGTGTGTGTAGGCTGAGGATACATAGCTACAGGCAGGTGTGTGTGAGCTGAGGATACCTGGCTACAGCAGGCGTGTGTGTAGGCTGAGGATACCTGGCTACAGGCAGGTGTGTGTGTAGGCTGAGGATACATGGCTACAGGCAGGTGTGTGTGTAGGCTGAGGATACCTGGCTACAGGCAGGTGTGGTGTAGGCTGAGGATACAATGGCTACAGGCAGGTGTGTGTGTGTGTGGTGTAGGTACCTGGCTACAGGCAGGTGTGTGTGTAGGCTGAGGATACCTGGCTACAGCAGTGTGTGTGTGTGTGTAGGCTGAGGATACAGGGCTACAGGCAGGTGTGTGTGTAGGCTGAGGATACATGGCTACAGGCAGGTGTGTGTGTAGGCTGAGGATACATAGCTACAGGCAGGTGTGTGTGTAGGCTGAGGATACATAGCTACAGGCAGGTGTGTGTGTAGGCTGAGGATACCTGGCTACAGGCAGGTGTGTGTGTAGGCTGAGGATACCTGGCTACAGGCAGGTGTGTGTGTAGGCTGAGGATACATGGCTACAGGCAGGTGTGTGTGTAGGCTGAGGATACCTGGCTACAGGCAGGTGTGTGTGTAGGCTGAGGATACCTGGCTACAGGCAGGTGTGTGTGTAGGCTGAGGATACATGGCTACAGGCAGGTGTGTGTGTGTAGGCTGAGGATACCTGGCTACAGGCAGGTGTGTGTGTAGGCTGAGGATACCTGGCTACAGGCAGGTGTGTGTGTGTAGGCTGAGGATACAGGGCTACAGGCAGGTGTGTGTGTAGGCTGAGGATACATGGCTACAGGCAGGTGTGTGTGTAGGCTGAGGATACCTGGCTACAGGCAGGTGTGTGTGTAGGCTGAGGATACATGGCTACAGGCAGGTGTGTGTGTAGGCTGAGGATACATGGCTACAGGCAGGTGTGTGTGTAGGCTGAGGATACATAGCTACAGGCAGGTGTGTGTGTAGGCTGAGGATACAGGGCTACAGGCAGGTGTGTGTGTAGGCTGAGGATACAGGGCTACAGGCAGGTGTGTGTGTAGGCTGAGGATACAGGGCTACATGGCTCACCACCTGATGGAGAACCTCCAATATTGCTGACATTACTCCCAGCCTCCACGAATATTGTATTTCTCCTGCTCTCCCTCACTCCTATACCTTCATCCTTCTCTCTCATTCTCTTACTTTACTCATTTTCTCATTCTCACACTTGCTAAACACACTCGAGATGAATTATATTTTCAACACACTCACCATCTTCCTCACTCTTTTCCCTCACCATACTGACTCTCCCTCACTCCTATCTCTTGTTCACCATCCTTCTCTCAATTTCTCTTACCTTGATCTCTCTCATTCTCACAACTCCTATTTTCAACCATACACTCAGCATCTACCATACTCCTCCACCCACCCATCATTTTCTCACTCTTCTTTGCGTGTTCTTCCCGTTCCTGTTAATGACCTGTCTCTACCCTCCTCCTCCTCCCATTTCTCTCCAATAAATCACTACACATTTACAGTCTTACCACACAAACATCATAGTCTACATCACCAAACCTTGGGAGAGGATATTTTTATAACCAGGTAAAGCTAATAGCCAGTAGAAATATCAACAGTGGCTGAGCCAAATTAATATTCCAGACCTCAAGGAGAGACTTTTGGAGAGAGAGAGAAGGAGGAGTAAGATGAGATGAGAGAGAGAGATGAGAGAGTAGGGGAGAGAGAGGGAGAAGATGAGAGAGGAGAGAGAGAGAGATCTCAGGCTGTGTACCCAAAGCTTTATTCCTCTTTGTCGAGGCTATAACTCCTACCATACCAGAATGGTACTTATTTTCATAATATAAAATATTAGTGTCTCCTAGATCTGGCTGAGTGACGTAAGTGCTACGTACTTGTGATGCAGTGTGCGTAGTTCGAATCCTGGTGTGAATAAGATATGTTTGCAAATAATGTTGGCCCGTTTGCGAATTCTCAGCATTAATATATATGACCAATACATCGTGGTGATTACAAATATATTAAAAATATCAAGGAACAGGAAAACCTGAGCGCTTTATGTGCTTACAACATCTTCAGATAACTAGGAAAGACAAGAGAGACAAGATAATGTTAAACACTGAGGCAATACCTCAGTAGGCCGCCAATTTACAGTGCTTCGCTTATACGGACCGTATTGCTAATAAGGGGTTTCCAAGTACACCCATTAGTTATTTTTACGGCCTAGCTGTAATGGCTCACATTAATAATGATATGTGTTAAACTTGTTATACAGAACTTATATGTTTTGAAAATGGGAAAATAACGGCCGTTTTGCTTTACAGCAGCAACCTGGAACCTGGAACCTGGAACCTGGAACCTAATCTGCTGTATAAGTGGGGTCCTACAGTAACCTGGAACCTAACCTGCTGTATAAGTGGGGCCTACAGTAACCTGGAACCTGACCTGCTGTATAAGTGGGGCCCTACAGTAACCTGGAACCTGACCTGCTGTATAAGTGGGGCCCTACAGTAACCTGGAACCTGACCTGCTGTATAAGTGGGGTCCTACAGTAACCTGGAACCTAACCTGCTGTATAAGTGGGGTCCTACAGTAACCTGGAACCTAACCTGCTGTATAAGTGGGGCCTACAGTAACCTGGAACCTGACCTGCTGTATAAGTGGGGCCCTACAGTAACCTGGAACCTGACCTGCTGTATAAGTGGGGCCCTACAGTAACCTGGAACCTAACCTGTTGTATAAGTGGGGCCCTACAGTGACCTGGAACCTGACCTGCTGTATAAGTGGGGCCCTACAGTAACCTGGAACCTAACCTGGTGTATAAGTGGGGCCCTACAGTAACCTGGAACCTAACCTGCTGTATAAGTGGGGCCCTACAGTAACCTGGAACCTGACCTGCTGTATAAGTGGGGCCCTACAGTAACCTGGAACCTAACCTGGTGTATAAGTGGGGCCCTACAGTAACCTGGAACCTAACCTGGTGTATAAGTGGGGCCCTACAGTAACCTGGAACCTAACCTGGTGTATAAGTGGGGTCCCTACAGTAACCTGGAACCTAACCTGCTGTATAAGTGGGGCCCTACAGTAACCTGGAACCTAACCTGCAGTATAAGTGGGGCCCTACAGTAACCTGGAACCTAACCTGCTGTATAAGTGGGGCCCTACAGTAACCTGGAACCTAACCTGCTGTATAAGTGGGGCCCTACAGTAACCTGGAACCTAACCTGCTGCATAAGTGGGGCCCTACAGTAACCTGGAACCTAACCTGCTGTATAAGTGGGGCCCTACAGTAACTGGAACCTAACCTGTTGTATAAGTGGGGCCCTACAGTGACCTGGAACCTGACCTGCTGTATAAGTGGGGCCCTACAGTAACCTGGAACCTAACCTGGTGTATAAGTGGGGCCCTACAGTAACCTGGAACCTAACCTGGTGTATAAGTGGGGCCCTACAGTAACCTGGAACCTAACCTGCTGTATAAGTGGGGTCCTACAGTAACCTGGAACCTAACCTGCTGTATAAGTGGGGCCCTACAGTAACCTGGAACCTAACCTGCTGTATAAGTGGGGCCCTACAGTAACCTGGAACCTGACCTGCTGTATAAGTGGGGCCCTACAGTAACCTGGAACCTAACCTGGTGTATAAGTGGGGCCCTACAGTAACCTGGAACCTGACCTGCTGTATAAGTGGGGCCCTACAGTAACCTGGAACCTAACCTGGTATATAAGTGGGGCCCTACAGTAACCTGGAACCTAACCTGCTGTATAAGTGGGGCCATACAGTAACCTGGAACCTAACCTGCTGTATAAGTGGGGCCCTACAGTAATCTGGAACCTAACCTGCTGTATAAGTGGGGCCCTACAGTAATCTGGAACCTGACCTGCTGTATAAGTGGGGCCCTACAGTAACCTGGAACATAACCTGCTGTATAAGTGGGGCCCTACAGTAACCTGGAACATAACCTGCTGTATAAGTGGGGCCCTACAGTAACCTGGAACATAATCTGCTGTATAAGTGGGGCCCTACAGTAACCTGGAACCTGACCTGCTGTATAAGTGGGGCCCTACAGTAACCTGGAACCTAACCTGGTGTATAAGTGGGGCACTACAGTAACCTGGAACCTAACCTGCTGTATAAGTGGGGCCCTACAGTAACCTGGAACCTAACCTGCTGTATAAGTGGGGCCCTACAGTAACCTGGAACCTAACCTGCTGTATAAGTGGGGCCCTACAGTAACCTGGAACCTAACCTGCTGTATAAGTGGGGCCCTACAGTAACCTGGAACCTAACCTGCTGTATAAGTGGGGCCCTACAGTAACCTGGAACCTAACCTGCTGTATAAGTGGGCCCTACAGTAACCTGGAACCTAACCTGCTATATAAGTGGGGTCCTACAGTAACCTGGAACCTAACCTGCTGTATAAGTGGGCCCCTACAGTAACCTGGAACGTAACCTGTTGTGTAAGTGGGGCCCTACAGCAGCCTGGACCCTAACCTGCTGTATAAGTGGGTCCCTACAGTAACATGAAACCTAGCCTGCTGTATAAGTGGGGCCCTACAGTAACTTGGAACCTAACCTGCTGTATAAGTGGGGCCCGACAGTAGCCCAGAACCTAACCTGCTGTATAAGTGGGGCCCTACAGCAACCTGGAGCCTAACCTGCTGTATAAGTGGGGCCCTACTGTAACCTGGAACCTAACCTGCTGTATAAGTGGGGCCCGACAGTAGCCCGGAACCTAACCTGCTGTATAAGGGGGGCCCTACAGTAGCCTGGAACCTAACCTGCTGCATAAACAGGGTCCTACAATAACCCAGACCTTAACCTGCTGTATAAACAGGGTCCTCCTGTATTATAAACACTGTCTGGACTCACTGGAGGCTGTGGTGGCCTGTTAGCTAAAGCTCTCGCTTCACACGGCGAGGGTCTGGGTTCGATTCCCAGCCAGGGTAGAAACATTGGGCGTGTTTCTATACACCGGTTGTCTATGTTCACCCATCAGTACAATGGTACCTGAGTGTTAGTCAACTGGTGTGGGTCGCATCCTGGGACACTGACCTAATTTGCGGGAAATGCTCAGCATAACAAGCAACTTTCTATATAGTAGTATGTCAGTGATGTCAGCTATGGTCTGTATACCTTGTACATGTACTTGTAGTAAATTAAGATATATTATTATTTTTGACATACTTGACAACAATATGCCGGACGCTCATCCTGTAACTTAACCTAACATGCAAACTCTCTATCCTCACCCATCCTCATGGCCTCTTATCTGCTATTTTTATATAATCTCCCATCCTTCCTAGGCTCCTATTCCCTACTAACTCTCTCCCACCTTTCCCTACTTGGAACAATTCCTCGACCCTTCCTAAGTTTCTAACCTTCTCTTCTACATCGTTTCCACCATACCCAAGTTCCTTTTCCTTTCTCCTGAGCCTCTCCCACACATTATGATGTTGTCACTTGATAATGGCCCAGGAGAGACCGAATGTCGTCTAAATTTCTCTCTCAAAACCGTGGTTTTGTTGGGAAGGTCTCAGAATTGGGAATGCAGTAAAGGGAGTGGAAGAGAGAGATACATGAAAATATTCCCATGAAGGATACGGGAGAACCTGGTCTCAAACCCACACACTGCCGTAACATACTGGAGTGAGAGAGATGGAAGTGTAAATTATCCCAGTGAAAAGTAGGTGCATCGTGAGCATAATACGAGACCACAGTATCAACATCCATGGCCCTAGACTATTCAACATCTTACCAGTATATATCAACATGCTACCAGCAGATATCAACATGCTACCAGCAGATATCACCCTGCTACCAGCAGATATCAACCTACTACCAGCAGATATCACCCTGCTACCAGCAGATATCAACCTACTACCAGCAGATATCAACCTACTACCAGCAGATATCACCCTGCTACCAGCAGATATCACCCTGCTACCAGCAGATATCAACCTACTACCAGCAGATATCAACCCACTACCAGCAGATATCAACCCGCTACCAGCAGATATCAACCCGCTACCAGCAGATATCAACCCGCTACCAGCAGATATCAACCCGCTACCAGCAGATATCAACCCGCTACCAGCAGATATCAACCCGCCACCAGCAGATATCAACCCGCCACCAGCAGATATCAACCCCGCCACCAGCAGATATATCAACCCGCCACCAGCAGATATCAACCCGCCACCAGCAGATATCAACCCGCCACCAGCAGATATCAACCCGCCACCAGCAGATATAAACCCCGCCACCAGCAGATATCAACCCGCCACCAGCAGATATCAACCCGCCACCAGCAGATATCAACCCGCCACCAGCAGATATCAACCCGCCACCAGCAGATATCAACCCGCCACCAGCAGATATCAACCCGCCACCAGCAGATATCAACCCGCCACCAGCAGATATCAACCCGCCACCAGCAGATATCAACCCGCCACCAGCAGATATCAACCTGCCACCAGCAGATATCAACCTGCTACCAGCAGATATCAACCTGCTACCAGCAGATATCAACCTGCTACCAGCAGATATCAACCTGCTACAAGCAGATATCAACCTGCTACCAGCAGATATCAACCCGCTACCAGCAGATATCAACCCGCTACCAGCAGATATCAACCCGCTACCAGCAGATATCAACCCGCTACCAGCAGATATCAACCCGCTACCAGCAGATATCAACCCGCTACCAGCAGATATCAACCCGCTACCAGCAGATATCAACCCGCTACCAGCAGATATCAACCCGCTACCAGCAGATATCAACCGCTACCAGCAGATATCAACCCGCTACCAGCAGATATCAACCGCTACCAGCAGATATCAACCCGCTACCAGCAGATATCAACCCGCTACCAGCAGATATCAACCCGCTACCAGCAGATATCAACCCGCTACCAGCAGATATCAACCCGCTACCAGCAGATATCAACCCGCTACCAGCAGATATCAACCCGCTACCAGCAGATATCAACCCGCTACCAGCAGATATCAACCCGCTACCAGCAGATATCAACCCGCTACCAGCAGATATCAACCCGCTACCAGCAGATATCAACCTGCTACCAGCAGATATCAACCTGCTACCAGCAGATATCAACCTGCTACCAGCAGATATCAACCTGCTACCAGCAGATATCAACCTGCTACCAGCAGATATCAACCTGCTACCAGCAGATATCAGACACATTGCTGGAGCAAGTATAAAAAATTTCTGGGATATAAAAGACTACTACATGTTCCAAGTGTCAGCTCAACCAAGCTGTAATGGATATACGGGTCAGCGTGATGCTAACATCAACAGCCTGGCTAAACAGGCAATTTAGAGAAAAGTCTAATCCCAGGAAGAGTTACAAGGGTAGACAAACTCTAGAATGTGATGAGAGGTACAAGTACTTGCCAAGTGTCTCGTGAAGACCTGGTCTTGTCTTCCAGGAGAGACAGGACCTGGTCTTGTGTGGAGACAAGGACTCTTCTATCTCTCGCCTCCTCGTATATAGGACACGCCGTCTGGCTACGTGCAGCAGTTTACATCGTGCGTTTTATTACGCATTACGCAGCGTCAATGTCAGAAGGTTTAATGTACGAGAATGTAATTATTTTATGTGGTGGGTTATATAGATTGGTTTAACTCAGGTGACTCATCACAGGCAGTCTGGTGGGTTAAGTTTTATCTCCTGGTCCTGCCTCTCAAATCTGCCGCTTGCCAGATTCATTCTCTCCTAGCCTTGTGGCCCCTATCGTGCCTATTCGTAAAACTATACATGAAGTCTGTTTCCACCACCTCTTCGTCGAAGTTATTCCACTTCCCGACCACCCTGAGACTGAAGAAATACTTCCTGACATCCAGCCTCCCAAACAGGCTGTCCGTCTGTCCTACCCCTCCTTCTGAGTAGTTTTATATGTCTTCCCTGCTCCTGTCAAGGTCGCTAAATTCAATTCCTTTACCTTGGTGCTCATACCTCTCAGCTGTGTGTGTGTGTGTTACTTGCACCTCAGTGGGTAGCTGTGTGTGTGTGTGTGTGTGTGTGTGTGTGTGTGTGTGTGTTACTTGCACCTTAGTGGGTAGTCCTGACACTGCTGTGATTCTCCCTAAGGATTGGATTCCACTAAAATGGTCTGGCAGCGACACTAGTGTGATGGAGAACCTGGTTCTCCTTGACTCTCTCTCTCTTCCTACATCCACTAGCCTGTCTGCCTCCCTACATGTACCCTACACACACACACACACACACACACCACACACCACACACACACACACACACACACACACACACACACACACACACACACCCCACAGAGGGATGTTAGGAAGTATTTCTTCAGTCACAGAGCTGTCACGAAGTATAAGTCTGGAGAGTGATGTAGTGGAGGCAGGAGCCATACATAGCTTTAAGAAGAGGTATGATAAAGCTCATGGAGCAGGGAGAGAGCGGGCCTAGCAGAGACCAGCGAAGAGGAGGGGCCAAGAGCTGTGAATCGACCCCTGCAACCACAATTAGGCAAGTACACACACACACACACACACACACACACACACACACACACACACACACACACATTTCATTTATCCCCCTTTTATTTCAATGACTCTCTCACTCCTCCCTCCCTCCCTCGCTTCCTCTCCTTCCTTCTATTCCATCTTTCTCTTCTCTCTTTCCCTCTTCCTCTCTTACCCGCCTTCTCTTCCCTAATGAGAGGTAAGTCATATTACGATTTCTTTTCTAATTGTTTAAGACAATCACGAAGGGAGGGGAGGGGGACTAGGATAGGGAGGGGAAGGGGAAATTGTATGATAGTGAGGGGGGGGGGGATCGATACTCTGGCGAGACATAGTGACTGTCTGACGTGCTGCACGCAGATTTCTTTCCACGCGAACAACGTGCACACCAGTCTATATTAACTTCAATATGCACCAGCTGTGGTGATAACGTTGGATTACATGTTGCTTGCATCAACAGCCTGGTTAATCAGTTAACATGTGGAAATATAGCCCTACATTAACGTTTAGAGACATGAAATCTCATTACAATGACTTGTGTTCCCTCGCTTAGAGTATTGTTCAGTGTAGACGACTCCGCTCAGGGCAGACGATGTACCACAGCTGGTGCACACCTTAAAGTACTCGCTGGAGACGAGGAGATAGATACATGATAATATATACCCGGAGGGTACTTGAGGCAGCAGCACACACTATCAGTGTGTGCTGCTACCTGATACACTGACAGTGTGTGTGCTGCTACCTGATACACTGACAGTGTGTGTGCTGCTACCTGATACACTGACTGTGTGCTGCTACCTGATACACTGACAGTGTGTGCTGCTACCTGATACACTGACAGTGTGTGCTGCTACCTGATACACTGACAGTGTGTGCTGCTACCTGATACACTGACTGTGTGTGCTGCTACCTGATACACTGACAGTGTGTGCTGCTACCGGATACACTGACTGGTGTCTGTACCGATACACTGACTGTTGTGCTGCTACCTGATACACTGACTGTGTGTGCGCTACCTATACACGACTGTGTGTGCTGCACCGATACATGACGTTTTGTGCTGCTCCCTGAACATGACGTGTGTGTCCCTATACACGACAGTGTGTGTGCTACTGATACACTGACAGTGGGCTGCTCCGATACACTGACAGTGGTGTGCTACCTGTACACTGACAGTGTGTGCTCTCCCTGAACACTGCTGTGTGTGCTGTACCTGATACATGACTGTGTGTCTGTACCTGATAACTGAATTGTGCTGCTACCTGATAAATTGTGTGTGTCCCGATACACTGTGTGTGTGCACTGATACATGACTGTGTGTGTGCTCCCTGATACACTGACAGTGGTGGCTGCTCCCTATACACTGACAGTGTGTGTGCTCCCTGTACATTTACAGTGTGTGCGCTACCTTACACTGATGTGTGTCTGCTACCTGTACACACTGTGTGTGCTGAAAACCGATACAATGAGTGTGGCTGCACCTGATCACTACTGTGTGTGCTGCTACCTGATCACTGTGTGTCTGCTACCGATACACTGACTGGTGTCTGCTACCTGATACAATGCTGTGTGTGCTGCACCTATACCTGACTGTGTGGCTGCTACCTGATACACGACTGTGTGTGCTGTACCTGATACACTGACTGGTGTCTGCTACCTGTACACGACAGTGTGTGCTGAAACCTGATACCTGACAGTGTGGCGTCCTGATCACTGACAGTGGGGTTTGCTGCTACCGATACACTGACGTGATACTGTCCCTGCACACACTAGGGAAGCAGTGCGTCTTTTTCCCATCCACAAGCTGTAACACCTAGCACATGACACAACACTAAACTAACACCTAGCACATGAAGACAACATTAAACACCTATCACTTGAAGAAACACTGCGGAACAAGGGCAATGTTTCGCTCAGTTTAGAGCTCCACCGTGACAAAGCTCTACATAAAAGCTTCCGTCACTGACTCTGTGTTGAGCTACGAACCTGAAACTGTTGTTGTAACTTTCTGGGTTACTGCGACACGTGTGAATATACAGGTGTGAGTCAGGTGTGGGTGGTGGTGGTGCTGAGTCAGGTGTGGGTGGTGGTGGTGCTGAGTCAGGTGTGGGTGGTGGTGGTGCTGAGTCAGGTTGTGGGTGGTGGTGGTGCTGAGTCAGGTGTGGGTGGTGGTGGTGCTGAGTCAGGTGTGGGTGGTGGTGGTGGTGCTGAGTTCAGGTGTGGGTGGTGGTGGTGCTGAGTCAGGTGTGGGTGGTGGTGGTGCTGAGTCAGGTGTGGGTGGTGGTGGTGCTGAGTCAGGTGTGGGTGGTGGTGGTGCTGAGTCAGGTGTGGTGGGGGTGGTGCTGAGTCAGTGTGGGTGGTGGTGGTGGTGAGTCAGGTGTGGGTGGTGGTGGTGGTGGTGGTGAGTCAGGTGTGGGTGGTGGTGGTGCTGAGTCAGGTGTGGGTGGTGGTGGTGCTGAGTCAGGTGTGGGTGGTGGTGTGTGCCGAGTCAGGTGTGGGTGGTGGTGGTGCCGAGTCAGGTGTGGGTGGTGGTGGTGCTGAGTCAGGTGTGGGTGGTGGGGGGTGCTGAGTCAGGTGTGGGTGGTGGTGGTGCTGAGTCAGGTGTGGGTGGTGGTGGTGCTGAGTCAGGTGTGGGGGTGGTGGTGCTGAGTCAGGTGTGGGTGTGGTGGTGCTGAGTCAGGTGTGGGCGGTGGTGGTGCTGAGTCAGGGTGTGGGTGGTGGTGGTGCTGAGTCAGGTGTGGGTGGTGGTGGCGAGTCAGGTGTGGGTGGTGGTGGTGCTGAGTCAGGTGTGGGCGGTGGTGTGTGCTGAGTCAGGTGTGGCGCTTCTGTCTATGATACCTCCACCCACTCACCGCACCGATGAATATCAACACCAGTTGTGTACATGTTAACATTACAAAAATTACTGAACAGCTAGGCTGAAGCACACTTCGTGCAGGAACACCTAGGTGAAGCAACACCTAAGTGCAGCAACATCGATTCCAGCAATACCTAAGTTGCAGCAACACTAAGTTGCAGCAACACTCAATTGCAGTAACACCTAGTTCAGGAACACATAGGTGCAGGAACACCTAGATTTGAAGCAACACGTAAATTCCAGCAACACCAGGTTGAAGCAACACTAGTTGCAGAACACCTAGATTGAGCAACACTTATTTGCAGCTAACACCTAGTTGCAGAAAAAACACCTAGGTTAACACACTTAATTTGCAAGAAACACTAGGTTGCAGAACACTAAGTTGCATGTAACGCCAGCTGCAACATCTAGGTTAGAGCAACACCTTGTTGAAACAACAGCTGGTTTAGCAACACCTAGTTCAAGACACCTAGTGTTGAAGCTAACACCTAACTTCAGCAATACCTAGGTTGCATCAACGCTCTATGGTTCTGCAGCAACACTATGTTGCATCAACACCTTGTTGCATCACACTAGTGCACACTGTGTGTGAGCAACACCAGGTGTGCATCAAACCTATGTTGCAGCAACACTAGGTTGCGCAACTATGGTTCAACAGTAGGTTGAGCAACACCTAGTCTGAAGACACGGTGTAGGTTGATCAACACTTGTGCAGTCAACAGCTAGGTTGGAAGCAACCTAGGTGTGAAGCAACACCTAGGTTGATGCAACAACTAGGTTGTCTGAAGCAACCCTAGGTTGAAGCAACACCTAGGTTCTGTATAGCAAACCTCACCGAACAACACCTAAATTGCAGAACACTAGTTTGAAGCAACATGGTTGAAACAATCACCATAAGTTAGCTGCAACACCTAGGTTGAAGCAACACCTAGGTTGAAGCAACACCTAGGTTGAAGCAACACCTAAGTTGCAGCAACACCTAGGTTGAAGCAACACCTAGGTTGAAGCAACACCTAGGTTGAAGCAACACCTAAGTTGCAGCAACACCTAGGTTCCAGCAACACCTAAGTTGCAGCAACACCTAGGTTCCAGCAACACCTAGGTTCCAGCAACACCTAGGTTCCAGCAACACTCACCTAAGTCTGCATGAGAATGGCACAATTAAGTTTTCAAAATATGGAAATTGTTGGAGCTGGTGAAGAATGTTACGGTGGAGTGTTGGAGGAGTGTTGGAGGAGTGTTGCAGGTGGTAAGTTAAGATTTCTTAACCTAGTGAACAATGTTATGGTGGAGGAGGACGTGCGAGTGTTGGTGGAGTGTTCGGGAGCATAAGTGATGGTGGAGTGTTGGGGCAGTGTTAGTGATGGTGGAGTGTTGGGGAATGTTAGTGGAGTGTTGTTGTCGGATGAGTGTTGGGGTAGTGCTGGAGTGTGATGGTGGAGTGTTGGTGATGAAGTGTTGGAGGAGTGTTGGGGAGTGTTGGTGATGGAGTGTTGGTGCTGGAGGAGTACTGGTGCTGTAGGAATATTCGTACTGGAGGAGTGTTGGAGGAAGCATGCTGGTGTAGAAGGGAGTGTTGGTGGAAGCATGCTGGTGGAGGAAGAAGTGCTGGTGGAGGAGGAAGTGTTGGAGGAAGCATGCTGGCGGAGAGGGCAGTGTTGGAGGAAGCATGCTGGCGGAGAGGGCAGTGTTGGAGGAAGCATGCTGGCGGAGAGGGCAGTGTTGGAGGAAGCATGCTGGCGGAGAGGGCAGTGTTGGAGGAAGCATGCTGGCGGAGAGGGCAGTGTTGGAGGAAGCATGCTGGCGGAGAGGGCAGTGTTGGAGGAAGCATGCTGGCGGAGAAGGCAGTGTTGGAGGAAGCATGCTGGCGGAGAAGGCAGTGTTGGAGGAAGCATGCTGGCGGAGAGGGCAGTGTTGGAGGAAGCTGTAGCCAACACAGGAAAGAGAAACAAAGGCGTGGTCATGTTTATTTTGGTTGTGTTACAGATCAATAAGGATGACCCCCAGTGTTGCAGTGTTGCTCGCACACAACACCACCAGCAGGGTTGCTCTCACACACAACACCAGCAGTGTTGCTTTGAAACACAGCACCACCAGCAGTGTTGCTCTCACACACAGCACCACCAGCAGTGTTGCTCTGAAACACAACACCACCAGCAGTGTTGCTCTGAAACACAACACCACCAGCAGTGTTGCTCTCACACACAACACCACCAGCAGTGTTGCTCTCACACACAACACCACCAGCAGTGTTGCTCTCACACACAACACACCAGCAGTGTTGCTCTCACACACAACACCAACCATGCAGTGTTGCTCTCACACACAACACCACCAGCAGTGTTGCTCTCACACACAACACCACCAGCAGTGTTGCTCTCACACACAACACCACCAGCAGTGTTGCTCTCACACACAACACCACCAACAGTGTTGCTCTCACACACAACAACACCAACAGTGTTGCTCTCACACACAACACCACCAGCAGTGTTGCTCTCACACACAACACCACCAACAGTGTTGCTCTCACACACAACACCAACAGTGTTGCTCTCACACACAACACCACCAGCAGTGTTGCTCTCACACACAACACCACCAGCAGTGTTGCTCTCACACACAACACCACCAGCAGTGTTGCTCTCACACACAACACCACCAGCAGTGTTGCTCTCACACACAACACCACCAGCAGTGTTGCTCTCACACACAACACCACCAGCAGTGTTGCTCTCACACACAACACCACCAGCAGTGTTGCTCTCACACACAACACCACCAGCAGTGTTGCTCTCACACACAACACCACCAGCAGTGTTGCTCTCACACACAACACCACCAGCAGTGTTGCTCTCACACACAACACCACCAACAGTGTTGCTCTCACACACAACACCACCAACAGTGTTGCTCTCACACACAACACCACCAACAGTGTTGCTCTCACACACAACACCACCAACAGTGTTGCTCTCACACACAACACCAACAGTGTTGCTCTCACACACAACACCAGTGTTGCTCTCACACACAACACCAACAGTGTTGCTGTCACACACAACACCAACAGTGTTGCTCTCACACACAACACCAACAGTGTTGCTCTCACACACAACACCAACAGTGTTGCTCTCACACACAACACCAACAGTGTTGCTCTCACACACAACACCAGTGTTGCTCTCACACACAACACCAACAGTGTTGCTGTCACACACAACACCAACAGTGTTGCTGTCACACACAACACCAACAGTGTTGCTCTCACACACAACACCAACAGTGTTGCTGTCACACACAACACCAACAGTGTTGCTGTCACACACAACACCAACAGTGTTGCTGTCACACACAACACCAACAGTGTTGCTGTCACACACAACACCAACAGTGTTGCTGTCACACACAACACCAGTGTTGCTCTCACACACAACACCAACAGTGTTGCTCTCACACACAACACCAACAGTGTTGCTGTCACACACACAACACCAACAGTGTTGCTGTCACACACAACACCAACAGTGTTGCTCTCACACACAACACCAACAGTGTTGCTCTCACACACAACACCAACAGTGTTGCTCTCACACACAACACCAACAGCAGTGTTGCTCTCACACACAACAACACCAACAGTGTTGCTCTCACACACAACACCAACAGTGTTGCTCTCACACACAACAACACCAACAGTGTTGCTGTCACACACAACACCAACAGTGTTGCTCTCACACACAACACCAACAGTGTTGCTCTCACACACAACACCAACAGTGTTGCTCTCACACACAACACCAACAGTGTTGCTCTCACACACAACACCAACAGTGTTGCTGTCACACACAACACCAGTGTTGCTCTCACACACAACACCAACAGTGTTGCTCTCACACACAACACCAACAGTGTTGCTCTCACACACAACACCAACAGTGTTGCTCTCACACACAACACCAACAGTGTTGCTCTCACACACAACACCAACAGTGTTGCTCTCACACACAACAACAGTGTTGCTCTCACACACAACAACAGCAGTGTTGCTGTCACACACAACACCAACAGTGTTGCTGTCACACACAACACCACCAACAGTGTTGCTCTCACACACAACACCAACAGTGTTGCTGTGGGATCAAACAAACCTGACCATCAACCATAGGATCAAGCGAGAGGTTTCAAGACAGTAGAAATATGCTGAAGTCACTCTCAGTGATGTAAATGCCTTTTATCACAGGTGCTGGACCTCCACCATCACCCTGTGTAGTCACCCACACACAACTTAGTGAGAAGTAACTTCTGAAATGATCTTAGGAAGAGACAATGCAAATTACAGTATTGTAAATGGTCCAAGGACTGAAACGTCGTCAGAGGTAATGATGATACTCTTCAAGTCACTTGTTTAGTATACTGGTGTATACTAACACCATCCTTCACGACAGATTCAGAAAGGATATAGGAAAGCACTGGTTTGGTAATAGAGTTGTGGATGAGTGGAACAAACTCCCGAGTACAGTTATTCAGGCTAAAACGTTGTGTAGTTTTAAAAATAGGTTAGATAAATACATGAATGGGTGTGGGTGGGTGTGAGTTGGACCTGACTAGCTTGCGCTGCTGGGGCTGGTGCAGTGCTCCTTCCTTGAGTGGAGATGATCAGACTGGGTGGGTCATTGGTCTAATCCGGGGGTGGGTCATTGGTCTAATCAGGGGGAGACATGGACCTGCTCCGTATGGGTCAGTAGGCCTGTTGCAGTGTTGCTTCTTTCTTATGTTCTTATGTTCTTACCGACCAGGAAAACACAGAGGACATTCAGTGCCCTTATGCAGTCAGGTCAAACATCTGAACTACTGGGAAGCCTTATGGTCTCCTCAACTGTATTTCTTGGAATGAAGGCGAGAAAGCTACATCATAATTTACACCTGGAAAATCCTTGAGAGAGTGTTCTGAAACCTGCACACTTAAATCCCTCGGTATGACCACAAGAAACTTGGCAGACAGTGTACATTGTACAATATCTCCAATAAAAATCAGGGGAGGAACGAATACACTAAAAGAGAAATTGGTAAGTGTAAGAGGTCCCCGACTTTTTCAACGCCCTCCTTCAGTGCACAAGAGGAATTAATTACCAACAGAGCCCTGGCTGTCAAGTTCCTCAAAACAGTTCCTAACCAGCCGGACTGTGGTTCATACACTGGGTTGCACACTGCTAGCACACTGGTGACGTGTACTTAGCTCAGTGGTGACGTGTACTTAGCTCAGTGGTGACGTGTACTTAGCTCAGTGGTGACGTGTACTTAGCTCAGTGGTGACGTGTACTTAGTTTGAGTGGTGACGTGTACTTAGTTTGAGTGGTGACGTGTACTTAGCTCTGTGAAGACCTGTTTGTGTGCTCTCTGTGAATCTCAACCAGGATGCCCTCTCTTGAGCAACTTTACCAGCAGCTGAGAGAAGAGCTCAGAGTTGCTAAGCTGGAGATACGACGATTAACGGAGGAGAACAAGAGGATTAGTAGTAATCATCCTGTTGTGAGTCCCCAGGTTAAGAGGGGAGCTTGGTCAGTGGCCGGGCAACATGGAACCAAGCTGAGGATCAAGAAAACGGTTGGAGAGGCAGAAACAACGAGAAACCAGAAGACTACCGTGGAAACTTCCAACTCATTCTCGGTGCTACCTGACGAATGTGTGTGTTCTACTGGGAATGCCACAACGAGCACCAAGGAAGCATTGGCAGACGTGAGTGAGACATCCCTAGAAACCCCAACGAAGACCATCGAGAACGTCTTGACGAATTCCACAAGTGGTGTAATGCTACCTGACGAATGTGAGTAGACTACTGGGAGCATCACGAAGGACAACGCCAAGGAAGGTAAAAACATTGTTGTTGTTGTTGGGGATAGCCAGATTAGGTACATGGATAGGGCATTCTGCTTGAAGGATAGGAGTAGGAGGAAGAGAGCGTGTTTTCCTGGGGCTGGGATGAAGGATATTGTTAGCCATCTGGATGACATCATGAGAGGTAATGGGAGCAATCCTATTATCTGTCTCAGTGCTGGAGGCAACGATGTTGGCAGACGTAGGAGTGAGGACCTGATTAGCAGGTATAGGTCAGCAATAGAGATAATTAGGAGGAAGGGTGGGAAACCTGTCATATGTGGCATTTTGCCAAGGAGAGGAGTTGGAAATGAATGGTTGTCCAGAGCAATTGGTGTCAATTGCTGGCTGGACAAATACTGTAAGGAAAATGCGGTAACATTCATTGACAACTGGGACCTCTTCTATGGCAGAAATGACATGTATGCCAGGGATGGGGTTCACTTATCTAGGTGTGGGGTGGGAGCACTGGCCAACGCAGTGGAGGGAGCTGTTAGGTCTTTAAACTAGGAATAGTTAGTGGTATGGGTTTTGGCGGGAAAACAGTGAAGTCGCAGGGTAGGAGAACTAGTAATAGGCAAAACGAGGTGGATATTGGAAAGCCAGTGGCACTAATTGACAAGGACAGTAATAGGTTTAGTGGAATAACAGAAAGAAGCAGGAAGGGTAAAGAGAGAGGAGGGTCTTTAAATATATATTACACAAATAGTCGCAGTGCTAGGAATAAGATGGACGAGTTGAGACTAGTTGCTAGTGCAGGTAACATAGATGTATTTGCCTTAACCGAGACGTGGTTTAATTCAAAAAGTCTGGACATGCCTGCGGAATGTCACATTCAGGGTTTTAAATTGTTCCAAGTAGATAGAAGTGTCGGGAAGGGAGGTGGGGTGGCACTGTATGTCCGAGATCGCTTGAACTGCTGCATAAAAACGGGTATTAAGTCTGAAGTAACACATACAGAGTCTGTTTGGATAGAATTTTCAGAGGGGCATGAAAAATTAATTTTAGGTGTGATATACCGTCCCCCAAACTTAGGTAGGGACCAAGGGAGACTACTATGGGAGGAAATTGTTAGGGCCACAAGGCACGATAATGTAGTAATTCTAGGAGACTTTAACTTTAGACATATTGATTGGAATTTCTTGACTGGGAATTTAGAATCATACGACTTCTTAGAAGTAGTTCAGGATTGTTTTTTGAAGCAGTTTGTGACAGAACCTACAAGGGGTAATAACCTGCTTGACTTAGTTCTGGCAAACAATGAATCCCTTGTTAATAATTTAGAAGTTTCAGAGGAACTGGGTGCTAGCGACCACGAATCAATTACATTTAGCATTGAATGGAAGTATGATAATAGGGATAACTCAGTAACAGTCCCAGATTTTCGCTTAGCAGATTACGATGGGCTTAGAGAACATTTGTCATCTGTTGACTGGGGTAACGAAGAGAGCTATCAATATGACAGTTTTCTGTGAATCTTTATTCAGGAAACGTTTCGCCACACAGTGGCTTCATCAGTCCAATACAAAGAGGAAGGCGTAAGTAGAGGAGGAGAATGAGGTAATCAGTCCCTCAACCTGGAGTCGATGTGTTCAGTCCATCAATCTTGTAGAATGTACAGCATAGGGCCGTAGACGTGGCTTAGTCCCTCAACCTGGAGTCGATGTGTTCAGTCCATCAATCTTGTAGAATGTACAGCATAGGGCCGTAGACGTGGCTTATATACTGTAGTGAGGTGAGGTGAAGCAGTCGGAGGCGGGGTCATAGTGGTACCATCCACTAGTCGAAGTAGGTCTTCGTCCAAAGGTTGAACAAGTGGATGGTACCACTATGACCCCGCCTCCGCCTGCTTCACCTCACCTCACTACAGTATATAAGCCACGTCTACGGCCCTATGCTGTACATTCTACAAGATTGATGGACTGAACACATCGACTCCAGGTTGAGGGACTGATTACCTCATTCTCCTCTACTTACGCCTTCCTCTTTGTATTGGACTGATGAAGCCACTGTGTGGCGAAACGTTTCCTGAATAAAGATTCCCATATGCTGCATAAGTGTCTCAATCTTCAACTTGTCGGTTTTTCAAACCATTCATCACATGACAGTTTTCTGAACACTATACATGAGGCTCAAAGAACGTTTATCCCATATAAAGAAATTAGATCAAATAGAAATGACCCAAAATGGATGAATAATAGGCTGAAATATCTACTAGGGCATAAGAAAGGAATTTATAGGCGTATCAAAAGAGGTGAGGGTCATCTTATGAATCAGTATATTGACATTAAGAGGGACATTAAAAAGGGGATAAGAAAAGCTAAAAGGGACTATGAAGTTAAAGTTGCTAGGGATTCTAAAACTAACCCAAAAAGTTTTTTCCAGGTATATAGAACAAAAGTCAGAGATAAGACAGGTCCCCTTAAAAATAACTATGGGCATCTTAATGACAAAGAGAATGAAATGTGCTCGATTTTAAATAATTATTTTCTCTCGGTTTTTACACAGGAAGACACTAACAATATTCCAGTGATTAATTTTTATAGTGGGCCAGAAGAAGATAAATTATGTAACATCACAGTCACTAGTGAAATGGTTGTGAAGCAGATAGACCGATTGAAGCAAAATAAGTCACCGGGTCCTGATGAGGTTTTTTCAAGGGTTCTTAAGGAATGCAAAATGGAACTCTGTGAACCATTAACTAACATTTTTAATTTATCTCTTCAAACAGGTGTAGTGTCTGATATGTGGAAGATGGCTAATGTAATTCCTATTTTTAAAACAGGGGACAAGTCGTTACCGTCAAATTACCGCCCAATAAGCCTGACCTCAATTGTAGGCAAATTACTAGAGTCAATTATAGCTGAGATTATAAGAAGCCATCTCGATAAGCATAGCTTGATTAATGATACTCAGCATGGATTCACAAGAGGCCGGTCTTGTCTAACTAATTTATTAACTTTCTTCAGTAAAGCTTTTGAGGCTGTTGACAACGATAAAGAATTTGATATTATTTACTTAGATTTTAGTAAGGCTTTTGATAGAGTTCCGCACCATAGACTGTTGAAGAAAGTGGCAGCTCATGGCATTGGGGGAAAAGTGCTCTCGTGGATCGAGTCATGGCTCACAGACAGGAAGCAGAGAGTGTCCATAAATGGGGTTAAATCCGAGTGGGGATCAGTAACAAGTGGCGTTCCACAGGGATCAGTCTTGGGCCCGTTGTTGTTTATAATATATATCAATGATGAACAATAAAATGGTATAAAATACCGACAGGTTGTTTAGGTAAGACACATATGCAACAGTTAGGTATCTAACTGTTGCATATGATACCTAACTGTTGCATATGTGTCTTACCTAAACATATATCAATGATCTTGATGAAGGAATTACTAGTGATATGAGCAAATTCGCCGATGACACAAAGATAGGTAGGATAATTGATTCAAACGTAAATGTTAGGTAACTTCAGAAAGATTTAGATAAACTCTATTCTTGGTCAGAAAAGTGGCAGATGCAGTTCAATGTAGATAAATGCAAGGTTCTGAAGCTCGGGAGTGCCCATAACCCTAGTACTTATAAGTTAAATGATGTAGAACTTAGCCATACAGATTGCGAAAAGGACTTGGGGGTTATGGTGAGCAGCAACCTTAAACCAAGACAGCAATGCCTAAGCGTACGTAATAAGGCAAATGGATTACTGGGATTTATATCAAGAAGTGTAAGCAACAGAAGTCCAGAGGTCATACTGCAGCTTTATACATCATTAGTAAGGCCTCACCTAGATTATGCAGCTCAATTCTGGTCTCCATATTATAGAATGGACATAAATTCGTTAGAAAACATTCAGCGTAGGATGACTAAATTATTACATAGCATTAGAAATCTTCCTTATGAAGAAAGATTGAAGACTCTTAAGTTACATTCACTTGTTAGACGAAGAATGAGGGGAGACCTGATCGAAGTGTATAAGTGGAAGATAGGTATTAATAAAGGGGATATTAACAAGGTCTTGAGGATGTCTCTCCAAGAGAGAACCCGCAGTAATGGATTTAAATTGGATAAGTTTAGATTTAGAAAGGACATAGGAAAGTATTGGTTTGGAAATAGGGTAGTTGATGAGTGGAACAGTCTACCTAGTTGGGTTATTGAGGCTAGGACTTTGGGTAGTTTCAAATTTAGGTTGGATAAGTACATGAGTGGGAGGGGTTGGATTTGAGTGGGACTTTCACATCAGAGCTTATTTCTTGGGTGGCATTGAAAATTGGGTTGGGCAAATGTTTTGTTAGTGGGATGAATTGTAAAGGACCTGCCTAGTATGGGCCAACAGGCCTCCTGCAGTGTTCCTCCTTTCTTATGTTCTTATGTTCTTAACCTATTCAGTCAAACCACCAGCCAGCTCTGATCTGGCACTGAGCCCCGGGAAGGGGGAAGCGATAACACCGGAAGCAGCAGAAGGTAAGACAAGACAAACTCAAAGCACATGTACTCCCACGTTCAAAATATTGTAAATACTTGCTAAGTTACGTCGCAACGCGTTGTTACACGTTGTGACGTGTCTGAGGTGTTACGAGACCCTATAAAGCACCTCTGATGAGAACTTTACTCTCACATTTGTAAAACAAAGACTACAGAAGTTTCACGACCTTCTTGAAATGTTTACTGGGGAGGGAAGGGGGGCGGGTTCGTCATCAACACAATACTGTCTGGCAAACCTTCGTGCACATAATGTTGCTAGAGTAACTCCCTGATCAACCAGGCTGTCAGTGCCTCACACTGAGAGCAACAGCAGCCTCTGTTGTGTTAAAGGAAGAATTCTTCAAGTCACATCAGAGAGACAGAGACAGAGACAGAGCGAGCGAGCGAGCGAGCGAGAGAGAGAGAGAGAGAGAGAGAGAGAGAGAGAGAGAGAGAGAGAGAGAGAGAGAGAGAGAGCTGGGTCTACAAACTGTAGTTGCATTATCCAAGAATTAACATAGATCAATCCTAAGCTAAAGTTGAGTAGAATGGAAGATAGAGAGTGATAAAAGAGGAAGGAGTGACAGGGGAGAAACAGCGGAGACACAAGACGGAAAGGAGAATAAAAGGAGGCAAAGAATAAGAGGTAAAACAGAGGAAAAATAAAGTGAAGGAAGGTTCAAAACATCGTATGTGAGTCAACACAGCAGCAACGGTCTGGTTGATCAGACCATCAACCTGGAGTGGCACTGGGCCGCGGCTGGTTGAGTACATACATGTCACAGCTGGTTGAGTACATACATGTTACAGCTGGTTGAGTACATACATGTCATAGCTGGTTAAAGTACATACATGTCACAGCTGGTTGAGTACATACATGTTACACCTGGTTAAAGTGCATACATGTCACAGCTGGTTGAGTACATACATGTTACACCTGGTTAAAGTGCATACATGTCTGTAGTACACTGTTATGGTAAGTATGGTGAACATACATATCACAGCTGGTTGAGTACATACATGTCACAGCTGGTTAAAGTACATACATGTCACAGCTGGCTAAAGTACATACATGTCACAGCTGGCTAAAGTACATACATGTCACAGCTGGTTAAAGTACATACATGTCACAGCTGGTTAAAGTACATACATGTCACAGCTGGTTGAGTATATACATGTCATAGCTGGTTGAGTACATACATGTCATAGTTGGTTAAAGTACATACATGTCACAGCTGGTTGAGTACATACATGTCATAGCTGGTTAAAGTACATACATGTCACAGCTGGCTGAGTACATACATGTCACAGCTGGCTGAGTACATACATGTCACAGCTGGCTGAGTACATACATGTCACAGCTGAAGGAGAGTAATCACTGCAGCTGGGTGGGTACCCAGGCGAGGCTGTAACGAGGCAATTAGGAGAGCTAACGACCAGGCATCACTCCCCTCCTCTGAGACTAATATCACATCACATTACAGCCACGAGTCACCACTCAGATCACAGTAGAACCATGATCCACCACTCAGATCACAGTAGAACCATGATCCGCCACTCAGATCACAGTAGAACCATGATCCACCACTCAGATCACAGTAGAACCATGATCCGCCACTCAGATCACAGTAGAACCATGATCCGCCACTCAGATCACAGTAGAACCATGATCCGCCACTCAGATCACAGTAGAACCATGATCCGCCACTCAGATCACAGTAGAACCATGATCCGCCACTCAGATCACAGTAGAACCATGATCCGCCACTCAGATCACAGTAGAACCATGATCCGCCACTCAGATCACAGTAGAACCATGATCCGCACTCAGATCACAGTAGAACCATGATCCGCCACTCAGATCACAGTAGAACCATGATCCGCCACTCAGATCACAGTAGAACCATGATCCGCCACTCAGATCACAGTAGAACCATGATCCGCCACTCAGATCACAGTAGAACCATGATCCGCCACTCAGATCACAGTAGAACCATGATCCGCCACTCAGATCACAGTAGAACCATGATCCGCCACTCAGATCACAGTAGAACCATGATCCGCCACTCAGATCACAGTAGAACCATGATCCGCCACTCAGATCACAGTAGAACCATGATCCGCCACTCAGATCACAGTAGAACCATGATCCACCACTCAGATCACAGTAGAACCATGACTCACCACTCAGATCACAGTAGAACCATGATCCACCACTCAGATCACAGTAGAACCATGATCCACCACTCAGATCACAGTAGAACCATGATCCACCACTCAGATCACAGTAGAACCATGACTCACCACTCAGATCACAGTAGAACCACGATTCACCACTCAGATCACAGTAGAACCACGACTCACCACTCAGATCACAGTAGAACCATGATCCGCCACTCAGATCACAGCAGAACCATGATCCGCCACTCAGATCACAGTAGAACCATGATCCGCCACTCAGATCACAGTAGAACCATGATCCGCCACTCAGATCACATTAGAACCATGATCCGCCACTCAGATCACAGCAGAAACACGATTCACCACTCAGATCACAGTAGAACCACGATTCACCACTCAGATCACAGTAGAACCACGACTCACCACTCAGATCACAGTAGAACCACGACTCACCACTCAGATCACAGTAGAACCACGACTCACCACTCAGATCACAGTAGAACCACGACTCACCACTCAGATCACAGTAGAACCACGACTCAACTCAGATCACAGAACCACGACTCACCACTCAGATCAGAGTAGAACCACGACTCACCACTCAGATCAGAGTAGAACCACGACTCGCCACTCAGATCAGAGTAGAACCACGACTCACCACTCAGATCAGAGTAGAACCACGACTCGCCACTCAGATCAGAGTAGAACCACGACTCACCACTCAGATCAGAGTAGAACCACGACTCACCACTCAGATCAGAGTAGAACCACGACTCACCACTCAGATCAGAGTAGAACCACGACTCACCACTCAGATCAGAGTAGAACCACGACTCACCACTCAGATCACAGTAGAACCACGACTCACCACTCAGATCACAGTAGAAAAAACCATACCCCCGGCCGGGATTGAACCCGCGGTCATAGAGTCTCAAAACTCCAGCCCGTCGCGTTAGCCACTAGACCAGCTAGCCACAATAAGATTCATCCAACTAGGTATATTTCTACACCATAGGAAAGTTAGCACAGGCACCTCTGTGACCACAAATGCAAGTTTTTACAGACGAATCTCCAGCTAGCGTGGCCGTGACGAACTCTAGCTCAAGTCCCTTCACTGCCGTCAACATGACTCAAGAAATCGTAATGACACGATTGCAAATAAACCATACCCCCGGCCGGGATTGAACCCGCGGTCATAGAGTCTCAAAACTCCAATCGTGTCATTACGATTTCTTGAGTCATCACAGTAGAACCACGACACACCACTCAGATCACAGTAGAACCATGATTCACAACTAACATAATACAGACGCCTGGTTTAACTCAGAGTCTCATAACAGGACCCGGCTTCAATCCTGGAGACGTAGGAACAACTACGTGAAATAGACAAGTTTACGGAAACGTAACGACGATTTTATTTTTTATTTTTTATTATCACACTGGCCGATTCCCACCAAGGCAGGGTGGCCCGAAAAATAAAAACTTTCACCATCATTCACTCCATCACTGTCTTGCCAGAAGGGTGCTTTACACTACAGTTTTTAAACTGCAACATTAACACCCCTCCTTCAGAATGCAGGCACTGTACTTCCCATCTCCAGGACTCAAGTCCGGCCTGCCGGTTTCCCTGAATCCCTTCATAAATGTTACTTTGCTCACACTCCAACAGCACGTCAAGTATTAAAAACCATTTGTCTCCATTCACTCCTATCAAACACGCTCACGCATGCCTGCTGGAAGTCCAAGCCCCTCGCACACAAAACCTCCTTTACCCCTCCCTCCAACCTTTCCTAGGCCGACCCTTACCCGCCTTCCTTCCACTACAGACTGATACACTCTTGAAGTCATTCTGTTTCGCTCCATTCTCTCTACATGTCCGAACCACCTCAACAACCCTTCCTCAGCCCTCTGGACAACAGTTTTGGTAATCCCGCACCTCCTCCTAACTTCCAAACTACGAATTCTCTGCATTATATTCACACCACACATTGCCCTCAGACATGACATCTCCACTGCCTCCAGCCTTCTCCTCGCTGCAACATTCATCACCCACGCTTCACACCCATATAAGAGCGTTGGTAAAACTATACTCTCATACATTCCCCTCTTTGCCTACAAGGACAAAGTTCTTTGTCTCCACAGACTCCTAAGTGCACCGCTCACCCTTCTCTCCTCAACAATTCTATGATTCACCTCATCTTTCATAGACCCATCCACAGACACGTCCACTCCCAAATATCTGAATCTCACCTCCTCCATACTCTCTCCCTCCAATCTGATATCAATCTTTCATCATTAATCTTTTGTTATCCTCATAACCTTACTCTTTCCTGTATTCACTTTAATTTCTTCTTTTGCATACCCTACCAATTCATCCACCAATCTCTGCAGCTTCTCTTCAGAATCTCCCAAGAGCACAGTGTCATCAGCAAAGAGCGCTGTGACAACTCCCACTTTGTGTGTGATTCTTTATCTTTTTAACTCCACGCCTCTTTGCCAAGACCCTCGATTTTACTTCTCTTACAACCCCATCTATAAATATATTAAACACCCACGTGACATCACACATCCTTGTCTAAGGCCTACTTTTACTGGAAAAAATTCCCTCTTTCTAATACTTTAACTTGAGCCCACTATCCTCGTAAAACTCTCCTGCTTTCAGTTAACCTACCTCCTACACCTATACACTTGCAACATCTGCACATTGCCGCCCTATCCACCCTGTAAAATTCGCCTTTTCCAAATCCAATAAATCCACAAAGACCTCTTTAGCCTTATCTAAATACTGTTCACTTATATGTTTCACTGTAAACACCTGGTCCACACACCCCCTACCTTTCCTAAAGCCTCCTTGTTCATCTGCTATCCTATTCTCCGTCTTACTCTTAATTCTTTCAATTATAACTCTACCATACACTTTACCAGGTACACTCAACAGACTTATCCCCCTATAATTTTTGCACTCTCTTTTATCCCCTTTGCCTTTATACAAAGGAACTATGCATGCTCTCTGCCAATCCCTAGGTACCTTACCCTCTTCCATACATTTATTAAATAATTGCACCAACCACTCCAAAACTATATCCCCACCTGCTTTTAACGACGATATGTTTGTATATCCAAACTAGAGACGAACATAGAATAAGTGAGAACAAAGAAATTCGTTATATGAAGAAGAAAAGGTGATAATAAAGGGAGTGGAACATAGATAACCCGTACGACGGTTCCGTCTGACTTGGTCCATTTATATACCTTTGAAGAGTTTCGAGAGTTTATCTACTCTCTGAGCCCGGCCATTTGCCAGGCTCGTCTGGTACTTGCCTGGTCAACCAAGCTGGAGGCCCGCCCCATATATCCATCACAGTCTGGTTGATCTGGCACCTGGTGAAGATACTTGTCCAGTTTCCTCTTGAAGACTTCTACACTTGTTCCAGCAGTGTTTCTGACATCTTCTGGTAAGATGTTGAGAAGTCTGGAACTGCGGATGTTGATACAGTGTTCTCTTATTGTCCCCACAGCGCCCCTGCTCCTCACTGGGTTATATTTTACACTTCCTCCCATATCTCTCACTCCAGTATGTTGTTACGGCAGTGTGCAGATTTGGGATCAAGCCCTCGAGTACCTTCCAGGTATATATTATCATGTACCTCTCTCTCCTCCACTCCAGTGAGTACATGTTGATGATGACAGGTGGCAGCAGTGTCGCCAGGTGTAGTGTGATGACAGGTGGCAGCAGTGTCGCCAGGTGTAGTGTGATGACAAGTGGCAGCAGTGTCGCCAGGTGTGGTGTGAGGGACAGTGGTGGCAGCAGTGTCGCCAGGTGTAGTGTGATGACAGGTGGCAGCAGTGTCGCCAGGTGTAGTGTGATGACAGGTGGCAGCAGTGTCGCCAGGTGTAGTGTGATGACAGGTGGCAGCAGTGTCGCCAGGTGTAGTGTGATGATAGCTGGGCTGTGATGCCTATATCTGACAGCATGATGCTAGCACTAACAACCTGGTTGATCAAGCCATCAACCAGGAGCCCGGACACTGACCAGGCCGCGGGGGCGGTGACCCCGGAAGTAGACAGGTAACACTACCGAAGACTAGGGAAAAGGAGGGTAGAAAACAGGGTGAGAAAATAACAAAAGGAAATGAGTAAATAAGTGGGAGAAAAGGAAGGGAAGAGTAAACGAGAGAGTAAGACAGTACAAAGAGAGTACAGAGTAAGACAGTACAAAGAGAGTACAGAGTAAGACAGTAGAGAGTACAGAGTAAGACAGTACAAAGAGAGTACAGAGTAAGACAGTAGAGAGTACAGAGTAAGACAGTAGAGAGTACAGAGTAAGACAGCACAGAGAGTACAGAGTAAGACAGTAGAAAGAGTACAGAGTAAGACAGTACAGAGTTACAGAGTAACAGAGAAGAGTACAATAAGACAGTACAGAGTGTAAGAGTAAGACAGTAGAAAGAGAGTACAGAGAGAGTAAGACAGTACAAAGAGTACAGAGAGAGTAAGACAGTACAAAGAGAGTACAGAGAGAGTAAGACAGTAGAAAGAGTACAGAGAGAGTAAGACAGTACAAAGAGTACAGAGTAAGACAGTAGAAAGAGTACAGAGTAAGACAGTAGAGTGTACAGAGTAAGACAGTAGAAAGAGTACAGAGTAAGAGAGTACAGAGTGTATAGAGTAAGACAGTAGAAAGAGAGTACAGAGAGAGTAAGACAGTAGAAAGAGTACAGAGAGAGTAAGACAGTACAAAGAGAGTACAGAGTAAGACAGTAGAAAGAGAGTACAGAGAGAGTAAGACAGTACAAAGAGAGTACAGAGAGAGTAAGACAGTACAAAGAGAGTACAGAGAGAGTAAGACAGTACAAAGAGAGTACAGAGAGAGTAAGACAGTACAGAGAGAGTAAGACAGTACAAAGAGAGTACAGAGAGAGTAAGACAGTACAAAGACAGTACAGAGAGAGTACAGAGTAAGACAGTAGAGTACAGAGAGAGTAAGACAGTAGAGAGTACAGAGAAAGACAGTAGAGAGTACAGAGAGAGTAAGACAGTACAGAGAGAGTACAAAGTAAGACAGTAGAGAGTACAGAGAGAGTAAGACAGAACAAAGAGAGTACAGAGAGAGTAAGACAGAACAAAGAGAGTACAGAGAGAGTAAGACAGTAGGACAGAACAAAGAGATTACAGAGAGAGTAAGACAGAACAAAGAGAGTACAGAGAGAGTAAGACAGTAGAAAGGTGAAACAAGACTAGAGGTAGCAGGAGGCAGGCGATAGTGTCAAGTACTTTGCTGCAACACTGCCCTCAACAGCAACACAATAGCTGGCACTCTGTCAGTGCCAGGTCAACGCTGTACGAACAGCAGCTGTTGAGAGCAACGTTTTGCAGCAGCAGCAGCAAGGTCTGTGACTGTGCAGGATAACAGTCGCGACTATCATGAACAGTATCAGCTGAAACTGTAATGTAACTCCAGCAGGAACAGCAGAGGCTAAAGAGCAGCAACAACAACAGAAACAGCACCAGCAGAAGCTGAAACTGCAGCAACAACAGCAGCAGTAGCACTGGTAGTACAAGTACAAGGCATATCAAGATATGCAGCAGCAACAGCTGTACCACACGTTAAAATGACAGCAACAGCTGCACTACCACTAATAGTAGTACCAGGTACCAGCAGCAGTCGCAGCTACCACTAATAGTAGTACCAGGTACCAGCAGCAGTCGCAGCTACCACTAGTAGTAGTACCGGGTACCAGCAGCAGTCACAGCTACCACTAATAGTACCAGGTACCAGCAGCAGTCGCAGCTACCACTAATAGTACCAGGTACCAGCAGCAGTCGCAGCTACCACTAGTAGTAACAGGTACCACTAATACCAGGTACTAGTACCAGGTACCACTAGTACCAGGCACTAGTACCAGGTACCACTAGTACCAGGCACTAGTACCAGGTACCACTAGCACCAGGTACTAGTACCAGGTACTAGTACCAGGTACTAGCAGTACCAGGTACCACTAGTAGTACCCAGGTACTAGTAGTACCAGGTACCACTAGTAGTACCAGGTACCACTAGTAGTACCAGGTACCACTAGTAGTAGTCCCAGGTACCACTAGTAGTAGTACCAGGTACCACTAGTAGTACCAGGTACCACTAGTAGTACCAGGTACCATTAGTAGTACCAGGTACCACTAGCAGTACTAGGTACCAATAGCAGTACCAGGTACCAGCAGCAGTCCCAGCTACCACTAGTAGTAGTACCAGGTACTAGCAGCAGTCCCAGCTACCGCTAATAGTAGTACCAAGTACCAGCAGCAGTCCCAGCTACCGCTAATAGTAGTACCAAGTACCAGCAGCAGTCCCAGCTACCACCAGTAATAGTACCAGGTACCAGCAGCAGTCCCAGCTATCACTAGTAGCAGTACCCGGTACAAGCAACAGTCCAGCTACCACCAGACTAGTACCAGTACCACTAGTACCAGGTACTAGTACCAGGTACTAGTACCAGGTACTAGCACCAGGTACTAGTACCAGGTACTAGTACCAGGTACTAGCACCAGGTACTAGCACCAGGTACTAGTACCAGGTACTATGCAACCAGGTACTAGTACCAGGTACTAGCACCAGGTACTAGTACCAGGTACTAGCACCAGGTACTAGTACCAGGTACTAGCACCAGGTACTAGTACCAGGTACTAGCACCAGGTACTAGTACCAGGTACTAGCACCAGGTACTAGTACCAGGTACTAGCACCAGGTAACTAGTACCAGGTACTAGCACCAGGTACTAGTACCAGGTACTAGCACCAGGTACTAGTACCAGGTACTAGCATACCAGGTACTAGCACCAGGTACTAGTACCAGTACTAGCACGTACAGGTACTAGTACCAGGTACTAGCACCAGGTACTAGCACCAGGTACTAGCACCAGGTACTAGCACCAGGTACTAGCACAGGTACTAGCACCAGGTACTAGCACCCAGCTACTAGCACCAGGTACTAGCACCATCCATAGCTACTAGCACCAGGTACTAGCACCAGCTTACTAGCACCACTACTAGCACCAGGTACTAGCACCAGGTACTAGCACCAGGTACTAGCACCAGGCTACTAGCACCAGTGTACTAGCACCAGCTACTAGCACCAGGTACTAGCACCAGGTACTAGCACCAGGTACTAGCACCAGGTAACTAGTACCAGGTACTAGCACCAGGTACTAGTACCAGGTACTAGCACCAGGTACTAGCAGTACCAGGTACTAGTACCAGGTACTAGCAGTACCAGGTACTAGCACCAGGTACTAGCAGTACCAGGTACATAGCACCAGGTACTAGCAGTACCAGGTACACTAGCACCAGGTACTAGCAGTACCAGGTAACTAGTCACCAGGTACTAGCACCAGGTACATAGCACCAGGTACTAGCAGTACCAGGTACTAGACCAGGTACTAGCAGTACCAGGTACTAAGCAGTACTACAACGGTACCACTAGTACCAGGTACTAGCAGTACCAGGTACCACTAGTACCAGGTACTAGCAGTACCAGGTACCACTAGTACCAGGTACTAGCAGTACCAGGTACCACTAGTACCCAGGTACTAGCAGTACCAGGTACCACTAGTACCAGGTACTAGCAGTACCAGGTACCACTAGTACCAGGTACTAGCAGTACCAGGTACCACTAGTACCAGGTACTAGCAGTACCAGGTACCACTAGTACCAGGTACTAGCAGTACCAGGTACCACTAGTACCAGGTACTAGCAGTACCAGGTACCACTAGTACCAGGTACTAGCAGTACCAGGTACCACTAGTACCAGGTACTAGCAGTACCAGGTACCACTAGAACCAGGTACTAGCAGTACCAGGTACCACTAGTACCAGGTACTAGCAGTACAGGTACATAGTACAGGCCACTAGTACCATGTACCTACTAGCAGTACTAGGTACCACTAGTACCAGGTACTAGCAGTACTAGGTACCCAGGTACTAGCAGTACTAGGTACCACTAGTACCAGGTACTAGCAGTACTGGTACCACTAGTACAGGTACTAGCAGTACTAGGTACCACTAGTACCAGGTACTAGCAGTACTAGGTACCACTAGTACCAGGTACTAGCAGTACTAGGTACCACTAGTACCAGGTACTAGCAGTACTAGGTACCACTAGTACCAGGTACCACTAGTAATAGTACCAGGTACCACTAGTAGTACCAGGTACCACTAGTAGTACCAGGTACTAGTACCAGGTACTAGTAGTACCAGGTACCACTAGCAGTACCAGGTACCACTAGCAGTACCAGGTACCAGCAGCAGTCGCAGCTACCACTAGTAGTACCAGGTACTAGCAGCAGTCCCAGCTACCACTAGTAGTACCAGGTACTAGCAGCAGTCCCAGCTACCACTAGTAGTAGTACCAGGTACCAGCAGCAGTCGCAGCTACCACTAGTAGTAGTACCAGGTACCAGCAGCAGTCCCAGCTACCACTAGTAGTAGTACCAGGTACTAGCAGCAGTCCCAGCCTACCACTAGTTTAGTACAGTACTAGCACAGTTCCCAGCTACCACTAGAATAGTAACCAGGTACAAGCAGCAGTCCCAGCTACCACTAGTAGTAGTACCAGGTACCAGCAGCAGTCCCAGCTACCACTAGTAGTAGTACCAGGTACTAGCAGCAGTCCCAGCTACCACTAGTAGTACCAGGTACTAGCAGCAGTCCCAGCTACCACTAGTAGTACCAGGTACCAGCAGCAGTCCCAGGTACCACTCGTAGTAACCAGGTACTATCAGCATTCCCAGCTACCACTAGTAGGTTATACCAGGGGACTAGCAGCATCTCCAGCTACCGCTACAAACAAACACATGCTGTCCAGCAGCAAACACTCTCCTAGCACATGTCAGTCACTCAAAGCAGCTTCTCACGCACCAGTATGCTCATACTCTGACACGCACACTTTCAACCTCACACCGCACGTCACCAATACACCTGCCTTCACCTCACACCTGCCTTCACCTCACACCAGCCTTCACATATCACCTGACCTTCACATACACCGCCTTCACCCACACCTGCCTTCACCTCACACCTGCCTTCACCCCTCACAGCCTGCTTCACCATA
Source organism: Cherax quadricarinatus (assembly GCF_026875155.1). Taxonomy (NCBI): domain Eukaryota; kingdom Metazoa; phylum Arthropoda; class Malacostraca; order Decapoda; family Parastacidae; genus Cherax; species Cherax quadricarinatus. The sequence continues at coordinate 15,825,464 of NC_069495.1, read as the reverse complement.
CACCTGCCTTCACCTCACACCTGCCTTCACCATACACCTGCCTTCACCATACATCTGCCTTCACCATACACCTGCCTTCACCATAACATCTGCCTTCACCATACACCACCTGCCTTCAAACCTCACACTGCCATCAACTCACAGACCCTGCCTTCATCTCACACCTGCCTTTCACCTCAACTAACCTGCCTTTCCACCATACACCTCCTTCACCCATACATCCCGATACATCTGCCTTCACCCTACACCAGCCTTCACCATACCACTGCATTCACAATACACGTGCCTTCACCATACATCTGCCTTCACCATACACCTGCATCACCTCACACCTGCCTTCACCTCAACCTGCCTTCACCATAGCACCTGCCTTTCACCATACAACACCTGCCTTCACCATACACAGCCAACACCAACACCTGCCTCACCAAACACCTGGCCTTCACCTATACACCTGCCTTCACCATACATCTGCCTTCACCATACACCTGCCTTCACCATACACCTGCCTTCACCATACACCTGCCTTCACCATACATCTGCCTTCACCATACACCTGCCTGCCTTCACCTCACACCTGGCCTTCACCTCACACCTGCCTTTCAACCATACACCTTCCTTCACCATACCTGCCTTCACCAAACACCATGCCTTCACCAAACACCTGCCTACAAACCATACACCTGCCCTTCACCAACATCTGCCTTCACCATACATCTGCCCTTAAACTTCATACCTGGAGACAGACCATCACGACAGTGGATGAGACAGTCCATCATGACAGTGATGGAGACAGTCCATCATGACAGTGATGGAGACAGTCCATCATGACAGTGATGGAGACAGTCCATCATGACAGTGATGGAGACAAGTCACATGACAGGATGGAGACAAGTCCATCATGTTATGTACAAGTGTTGTCCTGGTGGGCCGGGTTTCATGCACTGACATGTTTGCTACAACAATCTTTTCTGATGCAGTTCTTACTGGCTCCACTTGCAGCTATCCACTGTACCAAAGCTCCACTTGCAACCATCCACTGTACCAAAGCTCCACTTGCAACCATCCACTGTACCAAAGCTCCACTTGCAACTATCCACTGACCAAACTCCACTTGCAACTATCCCACGTACCAAAGCTCCACTTCGAACCATCCACTTACAAAGCTCCACTTCAACAATCCACTGTACCAAAGCTCCCACTTGCAACCAACCACAGTACCAAGCCCACTTGCAACATCCCACTGTACCAAAGCTCCATTGCAACCATTCCACTGTACAAAGCTCCACTTGCACCATCCACTTTACCAAAGCTCCACTGCAACTCATCCACTGTACCAAAGCTCCACTTGCAACCATCCACTGTACCAAAGCTCCACTTGCAACCACCACCACTGTACAAAGCTCCACTTGCAAACCATCCACTGTACCAAAGCCCACTTGCAACCATCCACTGTACCAAAGCTCCACTTGCAAACCATCCACTAACCAAAGCTCCTCCACTTGCAACCACCACGAACCAAAGCTCCACTTGCAACCATCCACTGTACCAAAGCTCCACTTGCAACCATCCACCGTACAAAGCTCCACTGCAACCATCCACTGTACCACAGCTCCACTTGCAACCATCCACTGTACCAAAGCTCCACTGCAACCATCCCTTACTAAAGCTCCACTTGCAACCATCCACTGACCTAAAGCTCACTTGCAACCTTCCACTGTACCAGCTCCTCTTGCAACCATCCACTGTACCAAAGCTCCACTTGCACAACCATCCACTGTACCAAAGCTCCACTTGCAACCATCCACTGTACCAAAGCTCCACTTGCAACCATCCACTGTACCAAAGCCCACTTGCAACCAACCACTGTACCAAAGCTCCACTTGCAACCATCCACTGTAACAAAGCTTCCACTGCAACCCATCCACTGTACCAAAGCTCCACAAGCAAACCATCCACTGTACAAAGCTCACTTGCAACCATCCACTGTAAAACAAAGCTCCACTGTCAACCATCCACTGTACCAAAGCTCCACTTGCAACCATCCACTGTACCAAAGCTCCACTTGCAACCATCCACTGTACCAAAGCTCCACTTGCAACCATCCCCTGACCAAAGCTCCACTTGCAACCATCCACTGTACCAAACTCCATTGGCAACATCCACTGATATCCAAAGCTCCACTTGCAACCACCACTGTACAAAGCGCTCCACTTGCAAACCATCTCACTTGTACCAAAGCTCCACATGCAACCATTCCACGGTACCAAAGCTCCACTTGACAACACCACTGTACCAAAGCCCACTTGCAAACCATCCACTGTACCAAAGCTCCACTTGCAACCAACCCCTGTGACAAAGCTCCACTGCAACCATCCACTGTACCAAAGCTCCACTTGCAACCATCCACTGTACCAAAGCTCCACTTGCAACCATCCACTGTACCAAAGCTCCACTTGCAACCATCCACTGTACCAAAGCTCCACTTGCAACCATCCACTAGTACAAAGCCCACTTGCAACCACCACTGTACCAAAGCTCCACTTGCAACCATCCACTGTACCAAACTCCACTTGCACCATCCACTGTAAACCAAAGCTCCACTTGCAACCATTCCAGAGGGGGGGGGGGGGGTGAACTCAAAGCTCCACTTGCAACCATCACTGTACAAAGCTCCACTTGCAACCATCCCACTGTACCAAAGCTCCACTTGCAACCATCCACTTAAACCAAAGCTCCACTTGCAACCATCCACTGTACCAAGCTCCACTTGCAACCATACCAACTGTACCAAAGCTCCACTTGCAACCATCCACTGTACCAAAGCTCCACTTGCAACCATCCACTGTACCAAAGCTCCACTTGCAACCATCCACTGTACCAAAGCTCCACTTGCAACCATCCACTGTACCAAAGCTCCACTTGCAACCATCCACTGTACCAAAGCTCCACTTGCAACCATCCACTGTACCAAAGCTCCACTTGTCAACATCCACTGTACCAAAGCTCCCTTGCAACCATTCCAACAGTACCAAAGCTCCACTTGCAACCATCCACATGTACCAAAGCTCCACTTGCAACCATCCACCTGTACCAAAGCTCCACGTTGGCAACCATCCACTGTACCAAAGCTCCACTTGCAACATCCACTGTACCAAGCCTCCACTTGCAACCATCACTTACCAAAGCTCCACTTGCAACCATCCCTGATACCAAAGCTCCACTGCAACCATCCACGTGTACCAAAGCTCCCACTTGCAACCATCCACATACCAAAGCTCCACTTGCAACCACCACTGTAACCTAACTCCACGTTGCAACCATCCACTGTACCAAAGCTCCACTTGCAACCATCCACTGTACCAAAGCTCCACTTGCAACCATCCACTGTACCAAAGCTCCACTTGCAACCATCCACTGTACCAAAGCTCCACTTGCAACCATCCACTGTACCAAAGCTCCACTTGCAACCATCCACTGTACCAAAGCTCCACTTGCAACCATCCACTGTACCAAAGCTCCACTTGCAACCATCCACTGTACCAAAGCTCCACTTGCAACCATCCACTGTACCAAAGCTCCACTTGCAACCATCCACTGTACCAAAGCTCCACTTGCAACCATCCACTGTACCAAAGCTTCCACTTGCCCAACCATCCACTGTACCAAAGCTCACTTGCAACCATCACGTACAAAGCTCCACTGCAACATCCACTGTACCAAAGCTCCACTTAGCAACCATCCACTGTACCAAAGCTCCACTTTGCAACCATCCACCTGTACCAAAGCTCCACATGCAACCATCCCACTGTACCAACTCCACTTGCAACCATCCACTGTACCAAAGCCCACTTGCAAACCATCCACTGTACCAAACTCACTTGCACACCATCCACTGTACCCAAAGCTCCACTTGCAAACCATCCACTGTACCAAAGCTCCACAAAGCAACCATCCACTGTACCAAAGCTCCCACTTGCAACCATCCACTGTACCCAAGCACCAAATTGCACAACCATCCAACTGTACCAAAGCTCCCACTTGCAACCATCCACTGTACCAAAAGCTCCACTTGCAACCATCCACTGTACCAAAGCTCCACTTGCAACCATCCACTGTACCAAAGCTCCACTTGCAACCATCCACTGTACCAAAGCTCCACTTGCAACCATCCACTGTACCAAAGCTTTCCACTTGGCAACCATCCCACTGTACCAAAGCTCCACTTGCAAACATCCACGTACCAAAGCTCCACTTGCAACCATCCACTGTACCAAAGCTCCACTTGCAACTATCCACTGTACCAAAGCTCCACTTGCAACTATCCACTGTACCAAAGCTCCACTTGCAACTATCCACTGTACCAAAGCTCCACTTGCAACTATCCAGTGTACCAAAGCTCCACTTGCAACTATCCCACTGTCCCAAGCTCCACTTTCAACTAACCCACTGTACAAAAGCTCCACTTTCAACTATCCCAGTGTACCAACGGCTCCACTTTCAACTAATTCCACTGTAGCCAAACTCCACTTGCAATATCCCTTGTACCAAAGCTCACACTTTCAACTATCACCACTGTACCAAAGCTCCACTTGCAACTATCCAGTGTACCAAAGCTCCACTTTCAATTATCCACTGTACCAAAGCTCCACTTGCTACTATCCACTGTACCAAAGTCATTAAGTCTGAATTTAAACAGCTCATCACCCGTCAAGAATACTTTAATACCTAAAATGTTGATAAATGTAAACTACCGTGTATATACACTGACGCACACTTCTCAGTGTATATACACTGACGCACACTTCTCAGTGTATATACACTGACGCACACTTCTCAGTGTATATACACTGACGCACACTTCTCAGTGTATATACACTGACGCACACTTCTCAGTGTATATACACTGACCACACTTCTCAGTGTAATATACAACTGACGCACACACATCCTCAGTGTATATACACTGGTACGCCACACGTTCTCCATGGTATACACACTGGACGCACACTTCTCAGTGTATACACACTGACGCACACTTCCAGTGAATACCACACTGACGCAGGGACGCACAAACTTCTCATGTATACACACTGACCACACTTCTCAGTGTAATACACACTGACGCACACTTCTCAGTGTATACACACTGACGCACACTTCTCAGTGTATACACACTGACGCACACTTCTCAGTGTATACACACTGACGCACACTTCTCAGTGTATACACACTGACGCACACCTCACAGTGTAATACACACACAGACGCACTTCTTCTCAGTGTATACACACTGCTCAACACATCTCAGTGGTATACACACTGGAACTCAACACTCTCAGTGAACACACTGACTGCACACTTCTCAGTGTATACACACTGACGCACACTTCTCAGTGTATACACACTGACGCACACTTCTCAGTGTATACACACTGACGCACACTTCTCAGTGTATACACACTGACGCACACTTCTCATGTATAACACTGACGCAAAAGCACACATCTCATTGTATATACACTGCTGACGCACACTTCTCAGAGTATAACCACTGACCACACTTCTCAGTGTATATACACAGACGCGGAGCGACTTTCTCTAGTGTATATATCCCCGGCGGGTGGGTGGTTAATGGGGTTGAAAGTCTATCGACTACACAATGCCACGCCAATTTAATATTCAAATCAATGTGTAAACACTGTGATGGAGCATTGTGGCGCCACCAATGATACTGGTGGTGATTGTGGCGCCACCAATGATACTGGTGGTGATTGTGGCGCCACCAGATGATACTGGTGGTGATTGTGGCGCCACCAGTGATACTGGTGGTGATTGTGGCGCCACCAGTGATACAGGTGCTGACTGTGGCGCCACCAGTGATCCTGTTGGTGAACTGTGCGCCACCAGTCGATACTGGTGGTGACTGTGGCGCCACCATTGTTACTGGTGGTGACTGTGCGCACCCGTGTTACTGGTTGTGACTGTGGCGCCACCAGTGATACTGGTGGTGATTGTGGCGCCACCAGTGATACTGGTGGTGACTGTGGCGCCACCAGTGATACTGGTGGTGACTGTGGCGCCACCAGTGATACTGGTGGTGACTGTGGCGCCACCAGTGATACTGTGGTTGACTGTGGCGCTACCAGTGATACAGGTGGTGACAGTGGCGCGCACCATGAAACTGGAGCTGATTATGGCGCCACTGTGGATACTTGTTGCTTGATTATGGCGCCACCAGTGATACTGGTGCAATTATGGCGCCACCGTGGATACTGGTGGTGACTGTGGCGCCACCATTGATACTGGTGGTGACTTGGTGGCGCCACCAGTGATACAGGTGGTGATTGTTGCGGCCACCAGTGAACTGGTTGGTGATAGTGTGCGCCACAGGTGATACAGGTGCTTATTAGGCGCCAGTGATACTGGTGCTGATTAATAGCGCCCCCAGTGGCTAAGTGGTGATTGTGGCGCCACCCAATGATACTGTGGATTGATATGCCACCAGTGATATTGTGACTGTGGGCGCTGCCAGTAAAACTGGGTGATTTGTGGCGCCCACCAGTATACTGGTGGCGTTGTGGAGCCACCAGTGATACTATCGATTGTGGCGCCACCAGTGATCATGGTGATTGTATAACGTCCACCATTGATATTGGTGGTTGTGGCGCCACCAAGCGATACTGGTGGGTTTATTGTGGCGACCAACTGTTATACAGGGGGTGAGAGAGATAGAGAGAGAGAGAGAGAGAGAGAGAGGAGAAAGAGAGGAGAGAGAGAGAGAGAGAGCGAGAGAGAGGCGAAGAGCGAGAGCGAGAGCGTGAGAGAGAGAGAGAGAGAGAGAGAGAGAGACTGAATGAATATTACATGAAACTCGGAAAACAAAGGGGAAAGGAAGAGGGTGGGAAGAGGGGGTAGTGTTAAATCGGAAGTGGGAAATTCCCGGTGGTGTTAAATTAGAGGTGAAATCCAAGCGGAAAATAATGATGGAGGAGACTATGTGGACAGTGCCCGAGAAGTATTTATTTGAGGAGAGACATATTACTGAGGGGAGGAACATGAGGCGTGTGAGGGGAGGAAAAGAGTGAGGTGTGATGGGAGGTGAACATGAGGTGTGAGGGGGAGGAACATGAAGTCTGAGGAGAGGAACAGTGAAGTGTGGGGGGGAGGAACATGAAGTGTGAAGGGGGAGGAACAGTGAAAGTGTGAGGGGGAGAAACAGTGAAGTGTAGGGGGAGGAACAGTGAAGTGTGAGGGGGAGGAACAGTGAAGTGTGAGTGGGAGAAACATTGAGTTGTCCAAGGGAGGACAGTGAGGATGTGAGGGAGGAAGAGTGAGGTGTGAGGGAGGGGCAACAGTGGTTCAGGGGGAGAACAGGAGGTGTGAGGGAGGAACAGTGAGGTGTGAGGAACAGTGAAGTGTGAGGGGAGGAACAGTGTGTGTCAGGGGGAGGAACATGAGGTGTAGGGAGGAGGAACAGTGAGGTGTGAGGGAGAGGAACAGGAGGTGTGAGGAGAGGAACAGTGAGGTGTGAGGGGTAGGAACAGTGAGGTGCTGAGGGGAAGGGACATTGAGGTGTGAGGGGAGGAACAGTGAGGTGTGAGGGTAGAACAGTGAGGTTGAGAGGAGGAACAGTGAGGTGTGAAGGGGAGGAACAGTGAGGTTGAGAGAGGAACAGTGAGTGTGAGGAGAGAAACATGAGTGGTGAGGGAGAGAAACAGTGAGGTGTCAGGAGAGGGAACAGCAGGTTTCAGGAGGAAACAGTGAGGAGGGAGGGAGAGGAACAGTGAAGTGGAGGGGAGGAACAGTGAAGTTAGAGGGGGAAACTTGAGGAGAGGAACAGTGGAGGTGTTACGTGGAGGAACATGAGGTTGAGGGGAGAGGAACAGCGAAGTGTGAGGGGGAGGAACAGTGGTAAGTGTGATAACAAGTGGAGGTGTGAGGAACAGTTGAGGTGTGAGTAACATGAGGAGTGAGGGAACCCAGTGAGGTGTGAGGAACAGTGAGGTGTGACGGGGAGGAACAGTGAGGTGTGAGGAGAGGAACATGAGGGTGTGATGGGGAGTAACAGTGAGGTGTGAAGGGGAGGAACATGATGTGAGGGGGATGACATGAGGATTTGAGGGGGAGGAAAAGTGAAGCGTGAGGGGAAGGACAGTGAAGTGTGAGGGGGAACAGTGATTGAAAGGGGGAACAGTTAGGTGAGAGGAACATGAGGTGATAGACGGGGAGGAACGTGAGGAGGAGGAACCGTGAGGTGTGGAGGAACAGTGGAGGTGTGAGGGAGAGGAACCGTGAGGTGTGAGAGAGAGGAACAGTGAGGTGTGAGGGAGGGAACAGTGAGGTGTGAGGGAGGGATCAGTGAGGTGTTGAGGGAGGGAACAGTGAGGTGTGGAGGGAGGGGAACAGTGAGGTGGAGGGGAACAAGTGATGTGTGAGGGAGGGGAACAGTGAGGTGTGAGGGAGGGGAACATTGAGGTGTGAGGAATGAACAAGTGAGTGTGAGGGGGAGGAAACATGAGGTGTGAGGGGAGGAACCAGAGAGTGTGTCAGGGAGGAACAGTGAGGTGTGATTGAGAGGAACAGTGAGTTGTGAGGAGAGGAACAGTGAGGTGATGAGGGGGGAAACAGTGAGGTGCGAGGGAGAGGAACAGTGAGGTGTGAGGTAGAGGAACAGAGAGGTGTGAGGGAGGGGAACAGTGAGGTGTGAGGGAGAGGAACAGTGAGATGTGAGGGGGAAACAGTGAGGCGTAAGGGAGAGGAACAGTGAAGTGTGAGGGGAGAGGAACAGTGAAGTGTGAGGGGAGAGGAACAGTGAAGTGTGAGGATTATAATACTGACGTACTGGAACAATTCACATGTACAATGAAAGAACAACAGTCACAGTACCAAGGCTGGAACAACTCACAATACCGCAACTGGAACAATTATGTACAATAAGATAATAAATCACATTACTGAGGCTGGAACAATTTACAGACATCCCAAACTTAGAGGGAAATGATCGACTATGTTTGGTCTCTTCCCGATTAACTAGATTATAAGGCAGCCAGCAGCAACAGCCTGGTTGATCAGGCTCTGATCCAACAGGAGGCCTGGTCACAGACCGGGCCGCGGGGGCGTTGACCCCCGGAACTCTCTCCAGGTAAACTCCAGGTAAACACTTGATGGTAGAAGAGACCCACGGTCTGAGTCAACCCACGGGTCTTGTATGAGCTGGGAGACCCACTGAGTCAACCCACGGGTCTTGTATGAGCTGGGAGACCCACGGTCTGAGTCAACCCAGGGGTCTTGTATGAGCTGGGAGACCCACGGTCTGAGTCAACCCACGGGTCCTTGGTATGAGCTGGGAGAACCCACGACTGAGTCAACCCACGGGTCTTGTATAAGCTGGGAGACCCACGGTCTGAGTCAACCCACGGGTCTTGTATGAGCTGGGAGACCTGTGGTACGAAAGTTTGCTTCGTACGTTGTGGAAGCGAACGCCAAATAATAACATACCCGCGCTGCCAGACGCAAGATATTTGTTTACATGGCTCAAACAAGACCAAAAACCCCACACAAAGACCTTATGAACTAGGTGGGGTCCTAGCATCCCAGCAACACCTTACCACCAACTAGGTGGGGTCCTACATCCCACAAACCCCCCTTACCACCAACTAGGGGGGGGCCTGGGGGTCCCGCAAACCCTTAAAATTTGGGGGGTGGGCCTACACCCAGAAACACCAACCAACAGGGGGGGCCTGACCCTTTCCCCACCAATTATGGTGCCCCTCCCCCCCCAAAACCACCCCCCAACTAGGTGGTTTGCACCACCAACCCCACCATAAACTAGGGGGCCCAGTCCCCAGCAAACCCTTTTCCAAAATAATGCCACACCCCACCCAACACCTCACCATCAACTGGGGTGGGTCCTACACCCGAGAAACACCTCACCCCCAACTAGGTGGGGTCCTAGCACCCAGCAACCCCTTAACCACCAACTGGGGTGGTTCCTACATCCCGCAACACCTTTACCACCAACAGTGTGTCCTAGCATCCCAGCAACACCTTACCACCAACTAGGGTGTCCTAGCCCCAGAAACACCAACCATCAACAGGTGTGCCTACACCCAAACACCTTACCACCAACTAGGGGGGGGTCCTAGCACCCCACAACACTTACCAAAACAAATAGTGGGTCCTAGCACCCCAGCAACATCTTACCACAACTAGGGGGGCCCTAGCACCCCAGCAACACCTTACCTCAAACATGGTGCCTAGACCCCAGCAACCCCCACCATCAACTATGGTTCGACACCCAAAACACCTTACCATAAACAGGGCGCCTACATCCCAGTAACACCTTCCCCTTCAACTAGTGGTTCCTATCAACCCAGCAACACCAAAAACCACAACTAGGTGGTGCCCTAGCATCCCCAACACTTACCACAACTAGATGGTGTCCTAGCACCCCAGCAACACCTCCCCCAAACTAGGGGCGCCCAAGCATCCCAGCCACCTTCCCTTTAAACTATTTTTGGGTCCTAGCAACCCAGCAACACCATACCATCAACTGGGTGTGTCCAACAACCCAGAAAAACCCCCATCCCATCAACTAGGGGGGTCCTAGAAACCCCAGCAACACCATACCATCAACTAGGGGTGTCCCTAGCACCCAGAAACCCACCTTACCTTCAGCTGGGTGGTGTCCTAACTTACCCAACCCCTTACCTTCAACTTGGGTCCTGCTTACCCCAACCCCTTAACCAAAACAAAAACAATTCTTAACAACTGGTCTTACACAGGGTTCGTCTCTAAACCCCACGAGAGACTAGGTCGATTAATGACCAATACAAAAATTGCAAGTCTTTTTACACCCTGCCCCTGCACCGCGAAAAATGGGCAGATGTCAGTGAACCGAAGCGGATAGCAGACTTCAGTCAAGGGAACAGACAGCCAGACCATCAGTCAAGTTTAGGGCATCTGTCTCCTCCCCCCGGCATTTTTAAATTTACTGTCGTTCATCTCCCCCCCCCTCATTCCTTTATTTTCACTCTCTTCGTCGTGTTTTCCCTTTACACCTTGAACCTTGTCTTTCCCCCATTACCTTTTCCCCCCTTTCTTCAAAAATTTTTTTAAACCGTAATAAAGTTGGTAAATTACCGAAAATATGTAAAGTAAAAGGAAAAAAAATGCAACAAATGTGATTTTTATTGTGGCAACGTTTCGCTCCCGGGAGCTTTTATCAACCATTACCATTTTATCTATCTTTTCGTGGAGAGCAGAAGAGCATTTCACCCCCAGGTAGAGTTTTCATTTAATATCAATCCGCAAGTCCCCCCCAAGAAGCTCTTGCTAGTAATCCCCTTAAAATCACTTGTTAAAGCCAACTGCTCAGAAGAAATTTCGGGCCCTAGCGGTATAGAATTTTAACAGAATACACTGAGGATCAAACAGAGTCTTTGGCGGGGCTGCTCTGCTCTTTTGACACCTCCCTAGTTAAAACGAAATAATTTGTCGATTTGCTAAGAATTAAAAAGGGGTGTTACACGCAAACTGAATTGTTTCAACCTAATGGCGCTAAAGCTAACTTAACACTGACTTGACTCTATCATCATTACGATTCTAGTCATCATTAAGGTCTTGCTCATAAATGATTTCCAACAACATGCCACTGGAGAAGCCGGGTAGAGAACCCAAAAAATCGGGAAAAAGGGAAATTAATGTAGAATTGCTTGGACCCACACACATTGGATTACTCCTCATGATAAAATGAAATGTTAGCCAAGAAGAACCCAGAAGGAAATGTAGAATAAAAACTTTGGTAAACTGTGTCTAGCTTTGGGAATAATTTTAGGAAAAAGTAAATAATAAAAATGTTGTTATGGGGAAATGGGGTTAAACCTGATAATCTATAACCCACTAGATAACATGAACTAGATAAGTATGTTTAGGGAGCAACGTGCAATGTGAACACTGACTGATGTTGTAGGGGCCAGGTTTAGGCTTGGTTAAAATCTGACTGATTTGTAGGGGCCAGACTTAGGTTTGGTTACAAGTACTGACTGATGTTGTAGGGGCCAACAAGGTTTGGGTTTTCCCAAGTACTCACTGATGTTGTAGGGCCAACTTAGGCTTTTTTACAAGTACTGACGATTTTTGTAGTGGCCAATTTAGGCTTGGGTACATACGACTATGTTGTAGTGCCAACTTAGGCTTGGTTACAATACTGACGATGTTGTATGGCCAGCTTAGGCTTGGTTACAAGTTACGATGTTGTAGGGGCCAGATTTTGTTTGGGGTTAAAGTACTGACGATTGTAGTGGCCAGACTTAGCTTGGTACAAACTGACTGATTTTGTGGCCAACTTGGCTTGGTTAAAAGTACGACGAGTTGTAGTCCAATTTGGGCTTGTTATAAGTACTGACGATGTTTGGGGCCAACTAGGCTTGGTTAAAAAGTACCCTGTGTTGAGTGGCCAGGCTTAGGCGGGTTACAAGTACTGACTGATTTGTAGTGGCCAACTTGGGCTTGGTACTATGACTGATGTTGTATGGCCGGGCTTGGGCTTGGTTACAAGTATGACTGATGTTTGTGGCCAACTTAGGTTGGGTTTAAAAGTACGTTTGATGTTTAGTCCGCTTAGGCTTGGTTCAAGTTTTCGGCATTTTGGGGGAGACACACAAGAGACAAACAAAATAAAATTATGTGATCGGCATAGGGTCACTCTCTTAACACTATGTGCTTAATTGTCCACTTATTGGGGAATAAGAAAGACAGTATAATAACCATTGACTTTCAAGATATCTTATTATGAAAATAAAACCCCAAAATATAAAAAAAACCTAAATTTTGCTTTAACAAAATGAACTGTAAAATAAATCCAAATGTACACTTTTTAACCCCTTTGGCCTAGTTACTAGGCCTATTGTGACCCCTTTCTCTTTCGCTAGCAAACCACAGGATGGGTATGGGGTGCACGATAAACTAGCCACTTTGGGACAAAACAATCAATTTAAGAGAGCATTAAACTTTCTTCAGAATTCCTCCCCAAATTTCAACTAAACCAAGAGAGAGAGAGAGAGAGAGAGAGAGGAGAAGAGAGAGAGGCAATTGCAACAAAACCAACGAACAAAATGCGGGCAGTCAACACAGAATAAATGCTGACAGAAAAACTGTCAGCCTCGTGGGATTCCTTCAGAATTTTCAACCCCAAGGGGCTTTGATTAAGACTGTAATGGGGAACAGCAGTGCCTGGCCAGCATGGCTGTACAGCAGGTTGGGAAGCAGGGGTCTCACTTAGTAAACTACAGTCAGTAAGCTTCGCTGCATCTTTCGTCACACCACAAAAACTATACAAAAATCCGGTTTTTCCCGAGGACTTGAGAGGCGAGTATTTTCCCTCACCCAAAACCCCACCCTGCTTCCGGAAGTGCTACCCCGTGGTGGTGTGGTTTTGTGTGTGGGTGTGTGTGTGTGTGTGTGTGGTGTGTGTGTACTCACCTAATTGAGTTTTTAGAGGTCAGTCCAACTCCGGCCCCGCCCTTCACTGGTCCTATAGGGCACTCTCCCTGAACCGGAGCTTATCATACTTCTGCTTAAACTAGTATGGATCCGCCTCTACACATCGCTTCCCCAAACTATTCCACTTCCTGACACCCTGGGCTGAAAAATACTTCCAACATCCCGTGATTCACTGTAACTTCAACTTCCAACTGTGTCCCCTTGTTTTCTGATCCCATCTCTGGGAAAAATCCTGTCTTTTTTCCACCTTGTCAATTCCTCCATATTTTTTAGTCGTTATCATGTCCCCCCCCCATCTCTCCTGTCCTCCATTTCCCTCAGGGTTTATTTCCCTTAACCTCCCTCGTAGGGCAACCTCTTAGCTCTGGGACACTTTTTTGCAAACCTTTTCACTTTCTTTCTTGGCTAGTGTGGGTTCCAAACGGTGCCGCATACTCCAATATGGGGCCCAAGTACACGCTGTACAGGGTCCGAACATTCCTTATTAAGATTCGGATGCTTTCTGAGGGAGCTAGGCGCCCATATTTCGCAGCAGTTATTTTTTTTGAAGTCGCTTCTGGAGATGTGCCCCGGGGTTATACCACCCCAATACTTTTTTCCCTTTATGAGGTTTGTAGTCCCCGGCCCCTGCTGTACTCCGTCTGCGGGCTTCTTTGCCCCCCCCTTTCCCCAAACTTCATGACTTTGCACTTGTGGGGTTGAACTCCCGGAGCCAATGCTGAACCACCTACCTGTCCCATTCCTTTTTTAGTTCTGCCCGGTCTTTGATCGAAAAAATTCTTCTCATCAAATTCACGTCATTTCAAACAGGGGCCTTTGGAGTCCCCATTCCTTCCTCACGCGTTCACAAAAACCAAAATGGGACTGGTCCTAGGACTGACCCCTGGGGGACCCCCCCCGGTCACAGGGGCCCCCCCCTACACCTCGCCCCTAAAGACCGCTGCTGTCTTCCTACAAAATATTCCCTGATCCATTGTAGTGCCTTCCCCGTTTCCCCGCTTGGGCCTCCATTTTTGCACAATCTCTTGGTGGGAAAGTGTCCAAAAAGCCTCCTTGCATCCAAGAAAATGCAATCCACCCCCCCTCCTCTCGTCTTACGCTTCCCCAACCATGCCAAAACTCATAGGTTTTTGACACAGATTTCCCCCCCTGAAACCAGTTGGCTGCTGTTGAGAGATCATTCCCTTTTTAGGTGTTCCCCACCCTCCTGAAACTTTTCCATGACCCTTTGCATACTATCAATCAGTGACACTATCTGTATTTATGCTTCATGTCTTCTCCTTTTTTCAAGATTTGGGGCTTTACATTTCTGTCTTCCAGCCTCAGTAATCCCGCATGTGATTTAATATTGTTGTTAGGGTACACAACCCTCTGCTCCCTCTCTCGGGACCCAGGAAGATTTATCCGCCCCCCTTGCCTTTGAGGTATCTAGCTCAATCAGAACCTCTTCACTTCTTCCTCGGTTGTGTGCACTGTGTCCAGCACATGGATTGTCCCCCCCCTCCCTCTTTCTGGAGCCCCTTTCGTTTTCCTCGAAAAACATTTCTTTGAATCTCTTGTTGAGTTCCCACATATTTCGGGGTCATTTCTTTTTGTCCCCCTCCTTTCCCTTTTACCTGTTTACCGTCTTTGACTGTTTTTTTTCCCCCCCTGAGTGGCTGTATACATTTCGGCAATTTGGCTTTCGCTGCATTCATTTTCTTTTGTCGTTGGCCTCCCTTCTTATCTGTGCATATTCATTTCGGGCCTACGACGCTCCCCTTTTCTCCTGGGTCCTTTCCCTTTCTATATTTTTTCCATCCCATACCACCTTTTTTTGGCCCCCCGCCCCTTTGGTAAAACCTGGGCTCATCCTGGTTTTTTTCATTATTCCTGGCTGGGAAAGGTTTCCCCAGTGACGCTTTAACCACCCTCCCAAAGATGCCTTAAAAGCGGCAGCCTGGTTTACAAGTCATATAAAAAAAAATAGCTTGTGAGGTCAGAACACACAGGGGGAGAGTAAAAGAGCTTGAAACCATGCTCGAGGCTCACTGATGTGCCCGGGCTGAGATAAACATAGTTTGTAAACCAGAAAGGCCCAGCTTATGGGCATCTGTGGCTGAGTGGTATAGAGCGTCACTTGGGAACCTTTCCAGCCTTCCTGACGTGGCTTCGAATCCTGGTAACTGCGATTATTCTCTGCATATACCCGTTTGCACACACGCACGCGCGTACACATACACACACACACAAGTTGAAGACACAGATGAATCACAGGGATGTTAGGAATTATTTCTTCAGCCACAGAGTAGTCAGGAAGTGGAATAGTTTGGGAAGCGATGTAGTGGAGGCAGGATCCATACATAGCTTTAAGCAGAGGTATGATAAAGCTCACGGTTCAGGGAGAGTGACGTAGTAGCGACCAGTGAAGAGGCGGGGCCAGGAGCTTGGACTCGACCCCTGCAACCTCAACTAGGTGAGTACACACACAAACACACACACACACACACACACTATTAATAACTATCAGTAACGATATGACAAAGGATAAATGTCTACTGAATATAAGACATAATTAAGGTTCACGTGTCATCTTACGTGTTCATGAGAGACAAAGAAAAGATGAACAATCCTTCCAGAGTGTTCAACTTTTAACATACTTCAGCTTCACGTTCACATGAAGAGCTGTATCGCCGAGCATCGTTATCCATAACTGCCCATCCAACTCTGGATAAACGAGGCGCAGGATTATTGAACTCCAGATATATGAAATATTATTATCGAACTCCGGTTAAACGATACACTGGAATACCAGACTCCGGATAAAGGAGAGGCATCAATGGTAGGTAAAGCCACATGCACAATATCAACTGAGCCCCACACAGCTTTGAGAGAGGCCACAATAAGCCCGTTTATGGACAAAATATCTAGACTTCTCAGCCAAGTGATTGTGGAAGAGAGAGAGAGAGAGAGGGAAGAAGTAGATGGGAGACAGGGAAAAGGAAATGTAAAGCAGAGAAAGTAGTAACATTAACTAAAGGAGATTTCTTAAGAATTAAAGGCTTTTGAAAGTAATCGGCCCCACTGGAGGCATCCTGGGAATGACCTCAACAAGTCTGGTTATAGGGCAGCTGCACATGGCAATACTTCTAACATTTTACCCAAGTACCCTACATCTACCTTCCTGGCACCCTACACCTACCTTCCTAAGCACCCTACACCTACCTTCCTAGCACCCTACACCTACCTTCCTGGCACCCTACACCTACCTTCCTAGCACCCTACACCTACCTTCCTGGCACCCTACACCTACCTTCCTGGCACCCTACACCTACCTTCCTAGCACCCTACACCTACCTTCCTAGCACCCTACACCTACCTTCCTGGCACCCTACACCTACCTTCCTCGCACCCTACACCTACCTTCCTGGCACCCTACACCTACCTTCCTGGCACCCTACACACCTCCTTCCTGGCACCCTACACCTACCTTCCTGGCACCCTACACCTACCTTCCTAGCACCCTACACCAACCTTCCTAGCACCCTACATCTACCTTCCTAGCACCCTACATCTACCTTCCTAGCACCCTACACCTACCTTCCTGGCACCCTACACCTACCTTCCTAGCACCCTACACCTACCTTCCTGGCACCCTACACCTACCTTCCTGGCACCCTACACCTACCTTCCTGGCACCCTACACCTACCTTCCTGGCACCCTACACCTACCTTCCTGGCACCCTACACCTACCTTCCTAGCACCCTACACCTACCTTCCTAGCACCCTACACCTACCTTCCTAGCACTCTACACCTACCTTCCTAGCACCCTACATCTACCTTCCTGGCACCCTACATCTACCTTCCTGGCACCCTACACCTACCTTCCTGGCACCCTACACCTACCTTCCTGGCACCCTACACCAACCTTCCTAGCACCCTACACCCACCTCCCTAGCACCCTACGCCAACCTTCCTAGCACCCTACACCTACCTTCCTAGCACCCTACACCAACCTTCCTAGCACCCTACACCCACCTTCCTAGCACCCTACACCAACCTTCCTAGCACCCTACACCAACCTCCCTAGCACCCTACACCTACCTTCCTAGCACCCTACACCTACCTTCCTAGCACCCTACACCAACCTTCCTAGCACCCTACACCAACCTTCCTAGCACCCTACACCAACCTTCCTAGCACCCTACACAACCTTCCTAGCACCCTACACCAACCTTCCTAGCACCCTACACCAACCTTCCTAGCACCCTACACCAACCTTCCTACACCCTACACCCACCTTCCTTAGCACCCTACAACCAACCTTCATAGCACCCTACACCAACCTTCATAGCACCCTACACCAACCTTCATAGCACCCTACACCAACCTTCATAGCACCTACACCAACCTTCATAGCACCCTACACACCAACCTTCCTAGCACCCTACACCAACCTTCCTAGCACCCTACACCAACCTTCCTAGCACCCTACACCAACCTTCCTAGCACCCTACACCCACCTTCCTAGCACACCTACACCAACCTTCCTAGCACCCTACACCAACCTTCCTAGCACCCTACACCAACCTTCCTAGCACCCTACACCAACCTTCCTAGCACCCTACACCAACCTCCCTAGGCACCCTACACCCACCTTCCTAGCACCCTACACCAACCTTCCTAGCACCCTACACACCACCTTCCTAGCACCCTACACCACCTTCCTAGCACCCTACACCTTACCTTCCTAGCACCCTACACCAACCTTCCTAGCACCCTACACCCACCTTCCTAGCACCTACACCACACCTTCCTAGCACCCTACACCAACCTTCCTAGCACCCTACACCAACCTTCCTAGCACCCTACACCAACCTTCCTAGCACCCTACACCAACCTTCCTAGCACCCTACACACCAACCTTCCTAGCACCCTACATCCACCTTCCTAAGCACCCTACATCCACCTTCCTAGCACCCTACACCTACCTTCCTAGCACCCTACACCCACCTTTCCTAGCACCCTACAAAAACCAACCTTCCTATCACCCTACACCCACCTTCCTAGCACCCTAACAACCTACCTTCCTAGCACCCTACACCAACCTTCCTAGCACCCTACACCCACCTTCCTAGCACCCTACACCAACCTTCCTAGCACCCTACACCAACCTCCTAGCACCCTACACCAACCTTCCTAGCACCCTACACCAACCTTCCTAGCACCCTACACCCACCTTCTAGCACCCTACACCCACCTTCCTAGACACCTACACCCACCTTCCTAGCACCCTACACCTACCTTCCTAGCCCCTACCTACAACCTACCTTCCTAGCACCCTACATCTACCTTCCTGCACCCTACACCTACCTTCCTGGCACCCTACACCTACCTTCCTGGCACCCTACACCAACCTTCCTAGCACCCTAACACCCACCTCCCTAGCACCCTACGCCAACCTTCCTAGCACCCTACACCTACCTTCCTAGCACCCTACACCAACCTTCCTAGCACCCTACAACCCACCTTCCTAGCACCTACAACCAACCTTCCTAGCACCCTAACACCAACCTCCCTAGCACCCTACACCTACCTTCCTAGCACCCTACACCTACCTTCCTAGCACCCTACACCAACCTTCCTAGCACCCTAACCAACCTTCCTAGCACCCTACACCAACCTTCCTAGCACCCTACACCAACCTCCTTGCACCCTACACCAACCATTCCTAGCACCCTACACCAACCTTCCTAAGCACCCTACACCAACCTTCCTAGCACCCTACAACCCAACCTTCCTAGCACCCTACACCAACCTTCATAGCATCCTACACCAACCTTCATAGCACCCTACACCAACCTTCATAGCACCCTACACCAACCTTCATAGCACCCTACACCAACCTTCATAGCACCCTACACCAACCTTCCTAGCACCCTACACCCACCTTCCTAGCACCCTAAACACCAACCTTCCTAGCACCCTACACCAACCTTCCTAGCACCCTACACCAACCTTCCTAGCACCCTACACCAACCTTCCTAGCACCCTACACCCACCTTCCTAGCACCCTACACCAACCTTCCTAGCACCCTACACCAACCTTCCTAGCACCCTACACCAACCTTCCTAGCACCCTACACCCACCTTCCTAGCACCCTACACCCACCTTCCTAGCACCCTACACCAACCTTCCTAGCACCCTACACCCACCTTCCTAGCACCCTACACCACCTTCCTAGAGCACCCTACACCAACCTTCCTAGCACCCTACACCCACCTTCCTAGCACCCTACACCTACCTTCCTAGCACCCTACACCCACACTTCCTAGCACCCTACAACCAACCTTCCTAGCACCCTACACCAACCTTCCTAGCACCCTACACCAACCTTCCTAGCACCCTACACCAACCTTCCTAGCAACCCTACACTACCTACTCCTAGCACCCTACATCCCACCTTCCTAGCACCCTACACCTACCTTCCTAGCACCCTACAACCCACCTTCCTAGCACCCTACACCAACCTTCCTAGCACCCTACAACCAACCTTCCTAGCACCCTACACCCACCTTCCTAGCACCCTACACCTACTACCTTCCTAGCACCCTACACCACCTTCCTAGCACCCTACACCCACCTTCCTAGCACCCTAACACCAACCTTCCTAGCACCCTACACCAACCTTCCTAGCACCCTACACCAACCTTCCTAGCACCCTACACCAACCTTCCTAGCACCCTACACCCACCTTCCTAGCAACCCTACACCCACCTTCCTAGCACCCTACACCCACCTTCCTAGCACCCTACAACCAACCTTCCTAGCACCCTACACCAACCTTCCTAGCACCCTACACCCAACCTTCCAGCACCCTACACCAACCTTCCTAGCACCCTACACCAACCTTCCTAGCACCCTACACCAACCTTCCTCGCACCCTACACCAACCTTCCTTCGCACCCTACACCAACCTTCCTAGCACCCTACACCAACCTTCCTAGCACCCTACACCAACCTTCCTAGCACCCTACACCAACCTTCCTAGCACCCTACACCAACCTTCCTAGCACCTACACCAACCTTCCTAGCACCCTACAACCAACCTTCCTAGCACCCTACACCAACCTTCCTAGCACCCTACACAACCTTCCTGCACCCTACACCAACCTTCCTGCACCCTACACCAACCTTCCTAGCACCCTACACCAACCTTCCTAGCAACCCTACACCAACCTTCCTCGCACCTACACCAACCTTCCTAGCACCTACACCAACCTTCCTAGCACCCTACACACAACCTTCTAGCACCCTAACACCAACCTTCTTAGCACCTACAACCAACCTTCCTAGCACCTACACAAACCTTATAGACCTACACCAACCTTCCTAGCACCTACAACCACCTTCCTAGCACCCTACACAATCCACCTTCCTACACCCTACACCAACCTTCTACATTGACCCTACCCAACCTTCCTAGCACCTACACCAACTTCCTAGCACGCTACACAACTTCCTAAAAGCACCTGATAAACCACATTAATGCACCTACACCACTTACCTATCAACCCTTACACCAACCTTCCTAGCACCCTACACCAACCTTCCTAGCACCCTACACCCACCTTCCTTAACAACTCTCAAAATGACTGGATGACAATTCTTCTTATCAATAAGATAAAAATGTGAAGTTAAAATATCAAGGAATCACAAATAGGTCATCCATCGGGTATAAATAATAATAATAATAATAATAATAATAATAATAATAATATTGGAATATAGTGCTTGTGGAACTGTTATTTAGATATAGGTTAGGCTAGGTTATATATGTTAGAAAACAGGACAAGTGTTTCCTGACTCAGGTGTTAGTCATGTGATGATCGGCCGCTGGAGCTTTTGGTCATCTGACCGAGGCCTTCCGCTGGCTTACCCCTCCACCTCTTTAAAAATTATGGTTATGATTTTAAATATGAAGAGTGAGATGGTTGGTAGCTCCCGTGACCTGGTTGATAGTCTGGTCAGGTCAGGCTGTTAGTGCTACCTGGACACATGCCATGACTGGCACCACAGCCTTGTTGAACTGGAAGAACCTGTCAAACTTCAAATTTAATAAAATTTCATTGTACACATGAAGACGGTTTTATGAGCCTTGAATTTTACATTTTAATGGAGGTTCAGTGCTGTAAATATAGGTTGGACGGGTTTATCTGAGCTGTATATACCTAGCATAGGCCAATAGGCCTACTGTAGTGTTCACTGCTTATGTTAATTAGTCCTAAGAATATCTTCCCCAAGGCTAGGTCTCAGACTAGGCCTCCAAGGATGGAGAGGAAATACTACAGGATTAACGACTATTGAGAAGCATATAATGTTATTGTTAAGAGCGTAATGAGTGTGGTCAGAGACTGTTGCTACCATGATGTGTAACAGTGGCAACCTGCGTCTTACACCTTCAACAGTAGTTACATGGGACACGAGGCTAGAAATCAGAGATACCGATAACTGTACCGTGAGAGGCGGGCCCAGGAGCACTAATCTCCACAAAAGTCCCGCCATTAAACTACTCATGACCCAGACTTGTGTTAAATGATTCTTTACTGACAAAAGAAACAAAGATCCTTCAGACAAGGTGTTATAAGTGGAGACAGAACACACACACACACACACACACACACACACACACACACACACACACACACACACACACACACACCTTAATTTAATAAGCAAAACTCAATAATATCTGTGATAATGACTGCCACAGCAGCGCTGTTGTGAGCCACAAGTCTTGATGAAATCTGTGACCTGTTCATTGTGACTCAGCACGTGACATTGTTTACACGTGATGGGATACTGTTGGTTACTGTGAAACATGTCTCACTGTTACTTTAACACCCGACGCACGCGTCACTGTTTGATAATGCTTACTGTGACAAGTGTCACTGTTGATACTGGTTACTGTGACACTGTCACTGCTGATGATGCGGTACTGAAGAGGAAGAAGGCACGTAAAGGCTCAACAAATGCAATCTGCTGGAACACAACCCAGAAAAGTAATGAAAATAGGAAAGGGAGAGAGAAGACCGGACATGGAATACAGCCTGGGAGGAAAGATGCTGTAAAGTGTAAGGCATAGGATCTAAGAGCAGACATTACACTAAACATATCCCCAAATGTACACAAATGTTATAACATCAGCCATAAAAGTAAATCTAAGATGAAGACTACTTCAAGATATTTTACACAACATAGTTAAGTACTAGAGATGAGGCCAAAGTGCCAACAACTTGACATTTATTGTTCGAAGTTTGCTCTCCAGGAGCTTTAATCAAGCCATTCGTTTAGCCTATCCTACAGTTGTATGCGCGGCCTGGACCAACAACCTCACCTTTGATTTATCTTTCGAGAGTTTTTCAATTCCCGAAGAGCTATGCAGCGTCATCTGGTGTTGCCGGTCAACAGGTGTTTGCTGGTGCCTTGAACCTACACATATCCTTCCAGCCGTGTTGATCTAAGCACTGGTGAAGACTTCTACATTGTTCAGCAGTGTTTCTATATCTTGAAGACTTCTACACTTGTTCCAGCAGTGTTTCTGTATATCTTGAAGACTTCTACACTTGTTCCAGAGTGTTTCTGATATCTTGAAGACTTCTACACTTGTTCCAGCAGTGTTTCTGATATCTTGAAGACTTCTACACTTGTTCCAGCAGTGTTTTCTGATATCTTGAAGACTTCTACACTTGTTCCAGCAAGTGTTTCTGATATCTTGAAGACTTCTACACTTGTTCCAGCAGTGTTTCTGATATCTTGAAGACTTCTACACTTGTTCCAGCAGTGTTTCTGATATCTTGAAGACTTCTACACTTGTTTCCAGCAGTGTTTCTGATATCTTGAAGACTTCTACACTTGTTCCAGCAGTGTTTCTGATATCTTGAAGACTTCTTCACTTGTTCCAGCAGTGTTTCTGATATCTTGAAGACTTCTACACTTGTTCCAGCAGTGTTTCTGATATCTTGAAGACTTCTACTCTTGTTCCAGCAGTGTTTCTGATATCTTGAAGACTTCTACACTTGTTCCAGCAGTGTTTCTGATATCTTGAAGACTTCTCACTTGTTCCAGCAGTGTTTCTGATATCTTGAAGACTTCTACACTTGTTCCTAGCAGTGTTTCTGATATCTTGAAGACTTCTACACTTGTTCCAGCAGTGTTTCTGATATCTTGAAGACTTCTACACTTGTTCCAGCAGTGTTTCTGATATCTTGAAGACTTCTACACTTGTTCCAGCAGTGTTTCTGATATTGAAACTTTACAACTTTTCCGCAAATTTATATTTAGATTCTACACTGTTCCAGCAGGTTTGAAGACATTGAAGTGTAAACTTTCCAGATGTCTGGAATGATGAAGATCAACTCAGCAGTGATAACTGATTTGCATACATACAAATACTCCAAGTGTATTGAGAGTTGATGTTCTGAGTGTTTCTGATACTGAATTACTCACTAGTTCAGCAGTGGATGTCTGAGTTTCTGAAACGATCTCAAGTTATTAGAGTGGATGCTGAGTGTCTGAGATACATATCAGAGTATTCTGGTATGTGAAGCTTTAACTGTTCAGCAGGTTTTGATATCTTGAGAACTATACTACAGGTATTAGAGTGGATTTCTGAGGTGATCTGAGATCTACATTTCCAAGGTATTAGAGTGGATGCTGAGGTGTTACACTGTCCGAGTTTACAATATCAAGTATTTAAGTGGATTGCAGAGGGTGTCTGAGTATAACAATACTCAAAGTTATTAGAGTGGATAGTGAGTGTCTGAGAATAAAATAACTCTCAAAGGAAGCAATAGCAGAGGTTCATAACATCAATACTCAAGGTATTAGAGTGGATGCTGAGGGTGTCTGAGATACAATACTCAAGGTATTAGAGTGGATGCTGAGGGTGTCTGAGATACAATACTCAAGGTATTAGAGTGGATGCTGAGGGTGTCTGAGATACAATACTCAAGGTATTAGAGTGGATGCTGAGGGTGTCTGAGATACAATACTCAAGGTATTAGAGTGGATGCTGAGGGTGTCTGAGATACGATACTCAAGGTATTAGAGTGGATGCTGAGGGTGTCTGAGATACAATACTCAAGGTATTAGAGTGGATGCTGAGGGTGTCTGAGATACGATACTCAAGGTATTAGAGTGGATGCTGAGGGTGTCTGAGATACGAGGAAAGGAAACCTGGACACACAGGAGCTGTATAGTCCTTGTGGCTTAGCGCTTCTTTTTTATTATAATAATAATAATGGACACACAGGACAGGTAAGTAAACTTGTCAATATGTTAGTCTAATTTAGCTGGCAAAAACCAAAAACACAGAAACACAAATTCTACATAAAAAAAAAAAAATCACTAAAAATACTACAAAACAAAAAAAAAAAACAAAATCACAAAAAATCTACAACAAAAAAATCACAAAAGTAAAAAACAAGAAAAACAGATGAACCACAGGGATGTTAGGAAGTACTTTATCAGCTTTAAGACGAGTGGAACACGCCAGAAAAGGAGTAGCACACAGATCCAAGCTCAACGACAATAAGGGGCGGGGGAGGGGAGGAGCTTGGCTCGACCCATGCAGATACAATTAGGCGAGGACACAGAAGACACGTGACTCACGTATTACTTCGAAGATTTATTGCGACAGATGACAGGTAATTGACGACCAGTGACACGCACCCACCCTCTATTATCCCTACCACCTCCCTCCCACACTGCACCTCCTCCCTCCCACCACTGCATCCCCCCCCTCCCACTCATCTCCCCTACCTCACCTCCCTCCCCCCCCTCACTCCACCTCCTCCCCCTCCCACCACTGCACCTCCCTCCCCCATCTCCCCTCCTACCTCCCCCTCCCACCACTGCACCTCCTTCCTCTCCCTCCCACCACTGCTTCTCTCCCCTCCCTCCATCTCCCCTACCTACCTCCCCCTCCCACCACTGCACCTCCCTCCCTCCCACCACTGCTTCTCTCCCCTCCTCATCTCCTTACCTACCTCCCCCTCCCACCACTGCACCTCCCTCCCTCCCACCACTGCTTCTCCCTCCTCATCTCCCTTACCTACCTCCCCCCTCCACCACTGCACCTCCCTCCCTCCCACCACTGCTTCTCTCCCCTCCCTCATCTCCCTTACCTACCTCCCCTCCCACCACTGCACCTCCCTCCTCCCACCACTGCTTCTCCCTCCCCCTCCCTCATCTCCCCTACCTTCCTCCCCCTCCCACCACTGCTTCTCCCTCCCCCAACCCGTACAAAGCTTTATCAAGTCATGTCTCGCGGCGTAGGACTTGTCAAGTCATGTTTGCTCTGGGTAGAGCTTTATCATGACTTTATAAAGCTCCGCAGAGCGGAACATGACACGATAAAACTCTGTAGAGTGAAATGTAACATGATAAAAGCTCTGCAGAGAGCGAAACATGAAGATCTGTAGGGCTCCTTCTCTAACCTCTTACCATCTTCATACCAACACTTCTCAGATGGGAGATAAACTAAGCTTGATCCGAGGAAAAAGATGGCAGCTCCAATTCCCTGAATCAAGAGCCCTTCCCGAATATCCAAAAAGGCATGGTAAAAAATTATAATGCCCCATACGATCTAGGACCAGTTGATTCTTGACGCCACACTGCTACTAGCGTCTGTAAGGTCGAGAATCCCACAGCTGGAAGCTCTTAACGACCTCCTTAGTGCCACTATGGCACTGTATGTGTGCCAGTGAGTGCATAGTTCCGGGAAGGACGGCAATCTCCTTGAATTACACGGGGTGGTTAGTGTTAGGGTGCCTTCCTACCTCCCTGGCTCCCTCTTCCCCTACCTCCCTCCCTACCTCACTCCCTCCCTGGTAGCAGTGTAAAGTGTCTCCAAGGGTGAGAATGATAGCATGAGGCAGTGAGAGGAGCAGCCTTATGGACAGGTATCGACCGTGTCTGAGTCATGTTTGTTGGGTTTTGAGAGAGAAAGAGAAATATAACTTCACGAGATGCGTGCTAAAATATCAGGGGTTCGATCCCTGGCTAGTCGCAGTATTGTTACTGGCTTAAAACTATTCGTTAAAACGTTCATAGAGAAATATATGGTGTGGGATGCCACACACTGCCACCTAACATGTTCATGCGACAGAAAGAAAAGACCGTCAAAGCTACCAGAGTGTACAACGTTTAACAGACTTCCGTTTCACATAAGAGGACGATGCTACCTCATGTGTGTGAGAGAAAGAAAAGAAGAGAGAGCTCAGTGACCGTAACATCAACCCTCTATTTAGAAATTAATAATGGGAAAATCAAGAGGACACCTGGAGCTGCATCACAAGTCAATCTTCAAGTTAAGATATTGAGAAGCGTATATTGCCAACACTAAATGAGAAGCAAAGATAGTATTAAGCCAGAGTAAACACAGTATCTTATCTTGTACCTGGTTCTGGGGATTATCTTCCTCAGGACTGTCTCAGACCGAGGCAGTACAGATGAAAGGACTAATAACCTTTCTAATACAGACGTTCACAGTGTGTTCACTTGTGTCATCAAGCAAGGCTCCTCATGTTCTCAGTGTTCACTTGTGCCATCAGCAAGCTCCCATTTTTCATGTCACTTGTCATCAAGCAAGGCTCTCATGTTCTCAGTGTTCACTTGTGTCATCAAGCAAGGCTCCTCATGTTCTCAGTGTTCACTTGTGTCATCAAGCAAGGCTCCTCATGTTCTCAGTGTTCACTTGTGTCATCAAGCAAGGCTCCTCATGTTCTCAGTGTTCACTTGGGTCATCAAGCAAGGCTCCTCATGTTCTCAGTGTTCACTTGGGTCATCAAGCAAGGCTCCTCATGTTCTCAGTGTTCACTTGTGTCATCAAGGAAGGCTCCTTATGTTCTCAGTGTTCACTTGGGTCATCAAGCAAGGCTCCTCATGTTCTCAGTGTTCACTTGGGTCATCAAGCAAGGCTCCTCATGTTCTCAGTGTTCACTTGTGCCATCAAGCAAGGCTCCTATGTTCTCAGTGTTCACTTGTGCATCAAGCAAGGCTCCTCATGTTCTCAGTGTTCACTTGTGTCATCAAGCAAGGCTCCTCATGTTCTCAGTGTTCACTTGTGCCATCAAGCAAGGCTCCTCATGTTCTCAGTGTTCACTTGTGCCATCAAGCAAGGCTCCTCATGTTCTCAGTGTTCACTCGTGCCATCAAACAAGGCTCCTCATGTTCTCAGTGTTCACTCGTGTCATCAAACAAGGCTCCTCATGTTCTCAGTGTTCACTTGGGTCATCAAGCAAGGATCCTCAGATGCACAGCAAATAACAGAAGATTGACTTAAACTATTAAGAATTACACAGAAAAGTAAAGCTGCGAGTAAACTGAATGTAAGTACAAATTTATAAGATTTACCAGTTACATTACGTGTCCATAAGACAGATTTACCTGTTACATTATGTGTCCATAAGACAGATTTACCTGTTACATTATGTGTCCATAAGACAGATTTACCTGTTATATTACGTGTCCTAAAACAGATTTACCTGTTACATTACGTGTCCATAAGACAGATTTACCTGTTATATTACGTGTCCTAAAACAGATTTACCTGTTACATTACGTGTCCTAAGACAGATTTACCTGTTACATTACGTGTCCATAAGACAGATTTACCTGTTATATTACGTGTCCTAAAACAGATTTACCTGTTACATTACGTGTCCTAAGACAGATTCACCTGTTATATTACGTGTCCATAAGACAAAGATGTCCCTGTTATATTACGTGTCCTTTAGACAAAAAGAATTACCTGTCGATATACGTGTTGGTGGGACAGTCAGAGTCACCTGTCAACTTACACGTGTCTATGGGACAGACGACAGATCAGTAGCAAAAACGACGGAAGTAACAAAACAGCAGAGATACAGAAATAGAGGAAACGAAAGTAAAATACAAGAGAATAGTAGTGTCATTAGATAAGGAAACTGTGTCAGAAGTTGTGGAAAGAAGAATGACAGAAGGAACAAACAATGTCACCAGCTAAGGGAGCAGAATCCGCGTCACTTGCGTAGAAAGCGTCACTGGCGTAAACACTATAAATGGGTGGGTTAGAAAGCATCAATAGTGCAGTGGGGTTACTTGCGTAGAAAGCGTAAACGGACAGGCTTCACTACTATACGAAGTGTCACTCGCGTACGCAGCGTCGCTAAGCGTAAAAAAAACGTATATTATGCCAAGTTTGACCATAATTACTATTATTGCCTGGGCACTAAATAATACCCGGGCACTAACTTAATACCCAGGTATAATTATGCACATGGTATATAATAAATTATATTTATTGATGAGGGCTGGATATTAGTTTCCATGTGATGACTTGTGACTGCCTTTCCTCATTACCTTCAAACATTCAACACTAATATTTAACTTCATTATAAACCTTTGCCGCACTCTGCACTATTCCAATCGCAGGGGCACCGAGGCTCAAGGGCACTGAGGTCATGGACTACTTTCATGGATCACCCAAATATATCGAATTTATTATTATTGGGAAATGATAATCTGTTAGAGAGAGAGAGAGAGAGAGAGAGAGAGAGAGAGAGAATACACACACACAAAGGTTACTACATAAAAGGGGTAATGGGAAGGAGGGCAAGAAACGGTACGAACAATAGAAAGCCTCTGGTGGAGGTAGGGACAGAGGGAGAGGGAGGAAGAATGATGGGGAAGAGGGAGAGGGAGGAAGAATGATGGGGGGAGAGGGAGGGAGGAAGAATGATGGGGGGCGAGGGTGAGGGAAGGGTTGTGCACACATTACAACTGAAAAGTGTCATTTACCCAACTAGAAGGAGGGCGTAGCTAGAGGGCACAGATGAGTAATAATTAAATAGATGGGAGAGAAAAGGAGAAAAATAGAGGGAGGGAGGGAATGGAGAGAGGGAAGGAGGGAGGAAAGGAGGAAAAACCAAAGACTCACTGGAAATCTCTATACATCTCCCTCCCTCCCTCTGAAGACACCCTCACTGGAAAGTCCATCACGAGGGAGGGAGGGAGGAGCAGGGAGGGGTGATGCAAGTGTGTTATTAAAGTAACATCAAGCGCTAAACCCGTATGGGTGAGACAGATAACCATGTATGTGAGAGACTTGAGTGTTCCTTGTGGTTGTGAGTCACTCGGTACTTTCCAGACAATAATAACTGTCCAGCAATGTTAGCTTAGTATCTCACTGGGCTCACTATCTCACTGGCTCACTATCTCACTGGCTCGCTATCTCACTGGCTCACTGGCTCGCTCACATCTCACTGGCTCGCTATCTCACTGGCTCGCTATCTCACTGGCTCGCTATCTCACTGGCTCGCTATCTCACTGATCTCACTGGCTCGCTATCTCACTGGCTCGCTATCTCACTGGCTCACTGGCTCGCTCACCATCTCTCTCACTGGCTCGCTATCTCACTGGCTCGCTATCTCACTGGCTCGCTATCTCACTGGCTCGCTATCTCACTGGCTCGCTATCTCACTGGCTCGCTATCTCACTGGCTCGCTATCTCACTGGCTCGCTATCTCACTGGCTCGCTATCTCACTGGCTCGCTATCTCACTGGCTCGCTATCTCACTGGCTCGCTATCTCACTGGCTCGCTATCTCACTGGCTCGCTATCTCACTGGCTCGCTATCTCACTGGCTCGCTATCTCACTGGCTCGCTATCTCACTGGCTCGCTATCTCACTGGCTCGCTATCTCACTGGCTCGCTATCTCACTGGCTCGCTATCTCACTGGCTCGCTATCTCACTGGCTCGCTATCTCACTGGCTCGCTATCTCACTGGCTCGCTATCTCACTGGCTCGCTATCTCACTGGCTCGCTATCTCACTGGCTCGCTATCTCACTGGCTCGCTATCTCACTGGCTCGCTATCTCACTGGCTCGCTATCTCACTGGCTCGCTATCTCACTGGCTCGCTATCTCACTGGCTCGCTATCTCACTGACTCGCTATCTCACTGACTCGCTATCTCACTGACTCGCTATCTCACTGACTCGCTATCTCACTGGCTCACTATCTCACTGGCTCGCTATCTCACTGACTCGATATCTCACTGGCTCACTGGCTCGCTCACCATCTCACTCACTGGCTCGGCTCGCTCGCTATCTCACTGGCTCGCTATCTCACTGACTCGCTATCTCACTGGCTCGCTATCTCACTGGCTCGCTATCTCACTGGCTCGCTATCTCACTGGCTCGCTATCTCACTGGCTCGCTATCTCACTGGCTCGCTCACCATCTCACTCACTGGCTCGGCTCCCTCACTATCTCACTGGCTCGCTCACTATCTCACTCACTGGCTCCCTCACTATCTCACTGGCTCGCTCAATACCTCACTGGCTCCCTCACTATCTCACTGGCTCATTCACTACCTCACTCACTGGCTCACTATCTCAATGGCTCACTCACTACCTCACTGTTTAACTCTTTTCAACCACTCTCTCACCAACTTATTTATCTCCTCTCAATCTCATTCATTCGTACTGCCTTTCTCTTCTTCCCTCTCTCTCTATCCCCTCCCCGCCTCCCCTCCTTCCCTCTTTCTCTCTCTCTCTCTCTCTATCCCTTCCGTCCCCCCTCCTTCCCTGTCTCTCTCTCCCCTCTCATCACAACACTGATAAAGCGTACCACTGCGTAAAATATAACACACTGGAGACCACTACTGCTTTCTTCAGTCAAATTTTCAGTGACTGCTATGTCACGTGACTTTAGTTACAAACATAACAGGAGGATAGTCACACCTTGCTGTCTACCAGCCTGCATGTTCCTAAGACAGACCAATAATCCTGCCAGAGTGCAAAATATTTAACAAGCTTTAGTTTGACACTTGCAAAAGTGAACGAGAGTACAGAATACAGCACGTAACTTCTGAGTAACATCAGTAATCCACTCGTTTGAAAATGCTAATGCAGATTTAAGATTACATCAGAATTATATGTGGAGTCACGAACCGAGTTCCATAACACTCCGCACTACATGTAGCTAGTGCGTAAATATCTCAATGTTTCTATATGTTCACACTCTGCTTAGCTTACTGTTGTTGTGGCTTCTGAAAGATTACGAGGTGGTGTGTTGTGCCAACAGTCTGGTTAAGCCTCGCAACACTTCAGGACGGGTAAGGTAGAGCGAACCTTACTGCCACCAGTCTGGTCCAGCCTCGCAACACTTCAGGACGGGTAAGGTAGAGCGAACCTTACTGCCACCAGTCTGGTCCAGCCTCGCAACACTTCAGGACGGGTAAGGTAGAGCGAGCCTTACTGCCACCAGTCTGGTCCAGCCTCGCAACACTTCAGGACGGGTAAGACAGAGCGAGCCTTACTGCCACCAGTCTGGTCCAGCCTCGCAACACTTCAGGACGAGTAAGGTAGAGCGAGCCTTGCCGCCAACAGTCTGGTCCAGCCTCGCAACACTTCAGGACGGGTAAGGTAGAGCGAGCCTTGCCGCCAACAGTCTGGTCCAGCCTCGCAACACTTCAGGACGGGTAAGACAGAGCGAGCCTTACTGCCACCAGTCTGGTCCAGCCTCGCAACACTTCAGGACGGGTAAGACAGAGCGAGCCTTGCCGCCAACAGTCTGGTCCAGCCTCGCAACACTTCAGGACGGGTAAGGTAGAGCGAGCCTTACTGCCACCAGTCTGGTCCAGCCTCGCAACACTTCAGGACGGGTAAGGTAGAGCGAGCCTTACTGCCACCAGTCTGGTCCAGCCTCGCAACACTTCTGGACGGGTAAGACAGACCGAGCCTTGCCGCCAACAGTCTGGTCCAGCCTCGCAACACTTCTGGACGGGTAAGACAGGGCAAGCCTTGCTGGCACCAGCCTCGCAACACTTCAGGACGGGTAAGACAGAGCGAGCGGTGTTGCCACCAGTCTGGTCCAGCCTCGCAACACTTCAGGACGGGTAAGGTAGAGCGAGCGGTGTTGCCACCAGTCTGGTCCAGCCTCGCAACACTTCAGGACGGGTAAGGTAGAGCGAGCCTTGTCGCCAACAGTCTGGTCCAGCCTCGCAACACTTCTGGACGGGTAAGACAGGGCGAGCCTTACTGCCACCAGTCTGGTCCAGCCTCGCAACACTTCAGGACGGGTAAGGTAGAGCGAGCGGTGTTGCCACCAGTCTGGTCCAGCCTCGCAACACTTCAGGACCGGTAAGGTAGAGCGAGCCTTGCCGCCAACAGTCTGGTCCAGCCTCGCAACACTTCTGGACGGTAGAGCGAGCCTTGCCGCCAACAGTCTGGTCCAGCCTCGCAACACTTCAGGACGGGTAAGGTAGAGCGAGCCTTGCCGCCAACAGTCTGGTCCAGCCTCGCAACACTTCAGGACGGGTAAGGTAGAGCGAGCCTTGCCGCCAACAGTCTGGTCCAGCCTCGCAACACTTCTGGACGGGTGAGGCAGAGTAAACTGTCTCTTAAATGAGAAATGGAACAAACTGCCAATTAATTAAGATGGGGGCAGCTGCCTACACCCCAGCACACCCCACACACGTCTTACTTATCAATACAAACACACACGTCTTACATGATCACTTAAACACGCGTTACTGTACATTACTGATCATTACACCTCCCATTCTCCAGGCGCTTTATCGTTATGGTGAGCAGCAACCTTAAACCAAGACAGCAATGCCTAAGCGTACGTAATAAGGCAAATAGATTACTGGGATTTATATCAAGAAGTGTAAGCAACAGAAGTCCAGAGGTCATACTGCAGCTTTATACATCATTAGTAAGGCCTCACCTAGATTATGCAGCTCAGTTCTGGTCTCCATATTACAGAATGGACATAAATTCGCTAGAAAACATTCAGCGTAGGATGACTAAATTAATACATAGCATTAGAAATCTTCCTTATGAAGAAAGATTGAAGACTCTTAAGTTACATTCACTTGTTAGACGAAGAATGAGGGGAGACTTGATCGAAGTGTATAAGTGGAAGATAGGTATTAATAAAGGGGATATTAACAAGGTCTTGAGGATATCTCTCCAAGAGAGAACCTGCAGTAATGGATTTAAATTAGATAAATTTAGATTTAGAAAGGACATAGGAAAGTATTGGTTTGGAAATAGGGTAGTTGATGAGTGGAACAGTCTACCTAGTTGGGTTATTGAGGCTAGGACTTTGGGTAGTTTCAAATTTAGGTTGGATAAGTACATGAGTGGGAGGGGTGGGATTTGAGTGGGACTTTCACATCAGAGCTTATTTCTTGGGTGGCATTGAAAATTGGGTTGGGCAAATGTTTGTTAGTGGGATGAATTGTAAAGGACTTGCCTAGTATGGGCCAACAGGCCTCCGGCTTTCCAATATCTACCTCGTTCTGCTTATTACTAGTTCCCCTAGAACTCGTAATATTACTACACTGGGACTTCACTGTTTTCCTGCCAAAACCCACACCACTAACTATTCCTAGTTTAAAGTCCTAACTGCTCCCTCCACTGGACCAAATAGGATAGTCACTGGTACGTCATGGACCAGATAGGATAGTCACTGGTACCTCATGGAGCAGATAGGATAGTCACTGGTACGTCATGGACCAGATAGGATAGTCACTGGTACGTCATGGACCAGATAGGATAGTCACTGGTACGTCATGGACCAGATAGGATAGTCAGTTACTCTGGAGCAGATAGTCTTACTGGTACTCATGAGCAGATAGGATAGTCACTGGTACGTCATGGACCAGATAGGATAGTTACTGGTACGTCATGGACCAGATAGGATAATCACTGGTAAGTCATGGACCAGTTGGGATAGTCACTGATACGTCATGGACCAGCTAGGATAGTCACTGGTACTCAACGCAATACTATTCTCAGACCATCCGGAGACCACACAATGGTCACCCGGGGATAGGATAGGTCACAGACCAGTTATAGAGCAATAAAAGCTTCAGTTATAGAGCAATAAAAGCTTAAACATCCAGTGACGTCCTGATGTACAACAGTGACCGTAATGCCCATCACTGAGCTCACCTATTTTGGTGATGTAAGGGGATCACTGCTACCACCCACACCCCACCCCTCCCCACTGACACTCCTCCCCACTGTTACTCCCTCCCACTGGCACCCCCTCCCCATTGGCACTCCCACTGGCACCCAGCACCTCCCAACCCTTACTGTATTCAAATACAATTATTCTGCAGAGCCAGTTTGGCCTGACACTGCCCAGGACCTACATTGTAAAGGTCACACCAGTTCACTGCATACCCTCACTGCAGCACTGCATACCCTCACTGCAGCACTGCATACCCTCACTACAGCACTGCATACCCTCACTGCAGCACTGCATACCCTCACTGCAGCACTGCATACCCTCACTGCAGCACTGCATACCCTCACTGCAGCACTGCATACCCTCACTGCAGCACTGCATACCCTCACTACAGCACTGCATACCCTCACTGCAGCACTGCATACCCTCACTGCAGCACTGCATACCCTCACTGCAGCACTGCATACCCTCACTAGCACTGCATACCCTCATGCTAGGCATGCATACCCTACTGCAGCAGCAACCTCACTGCAGCAGCATACCCTCACTGGCAAGCATGCATACCCTCATTGCACACTGCATACCCTCCTGCAGCACAGCTATACCTCATGCACACTGATACCCTCACTGCAGAGCAAACGTCATGCAGCATTGCATACCCTCACTGCAGCATGCATCCTCACGCAGCACGATACCCCACTGCAGCACTGTTACCCTCACTGCAGCCTGCAACCTCACTGCAGCATGCATACCCTCACTGCTCATTTACAAAAAATTGGGGCGTTACATCAATAAATCAGTGGAAATGAGGGATGATTACCTTACTTCTGCTGTCTTGTCATGTATTCAATGAATTACAAGAGTTAAATGGTGGCGAAGAGCCATCAATATAAAGATACCCAGGTGTTACACACGTGTCTAGATCATCAATAAAGATACCAGGTGTTACACATGTGTCTGGTACATCAATAAAGACACCCAGATGTTACACATGTGTCTGGTACATCAATAAAGACACCCAGATGTTACACATGTGTCTGGTACATCAATAAAGACACCCAGATGTTACACATGTGTCTGGTACATCAATAAAGACACCCAGATGTTACACATGTGTCTGGTACATCAATAAAGACACCCAGGTGTTACACATGTGTCTGGTACATCAATAAAGACCCAGATGTTACACATGTGTCTGGTACATCAATAAAGACACCCAGGTGTTACACATGTGTCTGGTACATCAATAAAGACACCCAGGTGTTACACATGTGTCTGGTACATCAATAAAGACACCCAGGTGTTACACATGTGTCTGGTACATCAATAAAGACACCCAGGTGTTACACGTGTCTGGTACATCAATAAAGACACCCAGATGTTACACATGTGTCTGGTACATCAATAAAGACACCCAGGTGTTACACATGTGTCTGGTACATCAATAAAGACACCCAGATGTTACACATGTGTCTGGTACATCAATAAAGACACCCAGGTGTTACACATGTGTCTGGGTCATCAGGGAAGACATGTGTCAGGCAGAGTTGAGAACTCTTCAAATCTTTCACAGATATATAACAGCCATGTCACTGCTAAGTCACGTCACTGCTATAACAGTCACGTCACTGCAATAACAGTCACGTCACTGCAATAACAGTCACGTCACTGCTATAACAGTCACGTCACTGCAATAACAGTCACGTCACTGCTATAACAGTCACGTCACTGCTATAACAGTCACGTCACTGCTATAACAGTCACGTCACTGCTATAACAGTCACGTCACTGCTATAACAGTCACGTCACTGCTATAACAGTCACGTCACTGCTATAACAGTCACGTCACTGCTATAACAGTCACGTCACTGCTATAACAGTCACGTCACTGCTATAACAGTCACGTCACTGCTATAACAGTCACGTCACTGCTATAACAGTCACGTCACTGCTATAACAGTCACGTCACTGCTATAACAGTCACGTCACTGCTATAACAGTCACCTCACAGTTATGACACAGACCAGCCACAGTATTTACAGTGCTTGTAAGGTAGAAAATCGAGACTCGTGACGCACTCTTTATTCCGTAATATTATTCATGAAAGAGGCAGTAAACCCAATTGGGATTTAAAACGTTGAAATCTAGGTAAAAAAAGGAATAATTCCACCATTTAAATAAAGAAAATGGATTGTGAGTGCTGTCACGGGACACAACACAGTGCTGCAACACTTGAAGCTGGACAACACAGTGCTGCAACACTTCATGAAGCTGGACAACACAGTGCTACAACACTTGAAGCTGGACACAACACAGTGCTGCAACACTTCATGAAGCTGGACAACACAGTGCTGCAACACTTGAAGCTGGACACAACACAGTGCTGCAACACTTGAAGCTGGACACAACAGTGCTGCAACACTTCATGAAGCTGGACACAACACAGTGCTGCAACACTTGAAGCTGGACACAACACAGTTGCTGCAACACTTGAAGACTGGACACAACAGTGCTGCAAACACTTGAAGCTGGACACAACACAGTGCTGCAACACTTGAAGCTGGACACAACACAGTGCTGCAACACTTGAAGCTGGACACAACACTTGAAGCTGGACACAACACAGTGCTGCAACACTTGAAGCTGGACACAACACAGTGCTGCAACACTTGAAGCTGGACACAACACACTGCTGCAACACTTGAAGCTGGACACAACACACTGCTGCAACACTTGAAGCTGGACACAACACTGCTGCAACACTTGAAGCTGGACACAACACAGTGCTGCAACACTTGAAGCTGGACACAACACAGTGCTGCAACACTTGAAGCTGGACACAACACAGTGCTGCAACACTTCATGAAGCTGGACACAACACAGTGCTGCAACACTTGAAGCTGGACACAACACAGTGCTGCAACACTTCATGAAGCTGGACACAACACAGTGCTGCAACACTTGAAGCTGGACACAACACAGTGCTGCAACACTTGAAGCTGGACACAACACAGTGCTGCAACACTTGAAGCTGGACACAACACAGTGCTGCAACACTTCATGAAGCTGGACACAACACAGTGCTGCAACACTTGAAGCTGGACACAACAGTGCTGCAACACTTCATGAAGCTGGACACAACACAGTGCTGCAACACTTGAAGCTGGACACAACACAGTGCTGCAACACTTGAAGCTGGACACAACACAGTGCTGCAACACTTCATGAAGCTGGACACAACACAGTGCTGCAACACTTCATGAAGCTGGACACAACACAGTGCTGCAACACTTGAAGCTGGACACAACACAGTGCTGCAACACTTCATGAAGCTGGACACAACACAGTGCTGCAACACTTGAAGCTGGACACAACACAGTGCTGCAACACTTGAAGCTGGACACAACACAGTGCTGCAACACTTGAAGCTGGACACAACACAGTGCTGCAACACTTGAAGCTGGACACAACACAGTGCTGCAACACTTGAAGCTGGACACAACAAGTGCTGCAACACTTGAAGCTGGACACAACACAGTGCTGCAACACTTGAAGCTGGACACAACACAGTGCTGTAACACTTGATGAAGCTGGACACAACACAGTGCTGCAACACTTCATGAAGCTGGACACAACACAGTGCTGCAACACTTCATGAAGCTGGACACAACACAGTGCTGCAACACTTGAAGCTGGACACAACACAGTGCTGCAACACTTGAAGCTGGACACAACACAGTGCTGCAACACTTGAAGCTGGACACAACACAGTGCTGCAACACTTGATGAAGCTGGACACAACACAGTGCTGCAACACTTGATGAAGCTGGACACAACACAGTGCTGCAACACTTCATGAAGCTGGACACAACACAGTGCTGCAACATTTGAAGCTGGACACAACACAGTGCTGCAACATTTGAAGCTGGACACAACACAGTGCTGCAACACTTGAAGCTGGACACAACACAGTGCTGCAACACTTGAAGCTGGACACAACACAGTGCTGCAACACTTGAAGCTGGACACAACACAGTGCTGCAACACTTGAAGCTGGACACAACACAGTGCTGCAACACCTTGAAGCTGGACACAACACAGTGCTGCAACACTTGAAGCTGGGACACAACACAGTGCTGCAACACTTGAAGCTGGACACAACACAGTGCTGCAACACTTGAAGCTGGACACAACACAGTGCTGCAACACTTGAAGCTGGACACAACACAGTGCTGCAACACTTGAAGCTGGACACAACACAGTGCTGCAACACTTGATGAAGCTGGACACAACACAGTGCTGCAACACTTGAAGCTGGACACAACAGTGCTGCAACACTTCATGAAGCTGGACACAACACAGTGCTGCAACACTTGAAGCTGGGACACAACACAGTGCTGCAACCACTTCAATGAAGCTGGACACAACACAGTGCTGCAACACGAAGCTGGACACAACACAGTGCTGCAACACTTGAAGCTGGACACAACACAGTGCTGCAACACTTGAAGCTGGACACAACACTGTTGAACAACTGAACACTGCACTTATGTTTACAAACTGAACGCTGCAAAGAACAATGGTATAATGTTCAACGTGTTCACACACACACAAACACACTGGGATGTGAACAGAGCAATCTGCTTTGTGTTCTGCGGACGATGAACAAGATCAATAGTTCAAGCTAGTGAACTCCCTCACCTCACCCCCCACCCCTCCCCCTCACCCCCCCCCTCTCTCTCTCTCTCTCTCTCTCCTGAATCTGTCGTAGCTACTGAACCAACCAGTGACTTGTTCAGTCCAATACGGAGAAAAGGAGTGGAGAAGAGCTAGAGATAATCAGTCCCTCAGCCTGGTGTCGATGTGTTCAGTCTATCTCAACACTGAGGGACTGATTACCTTTAACTTTTCCTCTCCAACATTCTTCTCTATCAGACTTCAACTTGTCACTTTCCTAAACCATTTACATCACACAGTGTTATTGTTGTTGTTACTGGTGGCCAGGACACAAGTGTTCGAGGATATTTTTGTCAGCCAAATAACAGCAGCATCAAGTTGACAGACAAGTTGACCAAGAAACGTGTGCAACAGTATGGTGTCTTCAGTCAAATAGAGGTAGCAGGTGTAGTAATGAAATGAAGATGTAATCAGTCCATCAACCTTGGACAAATAGTGTTGAGGGGGTCAGTCCCTCAGCCTGGAGAAGAGTTCAACTCCATGGTCTGGAACAAGGTGGTCAGTCCCTCAGCCTGGAGAAGAGTTTGACTCCATGGTCTGGAACAAGGTGGTCAGTCCCTCAGCCTGCAGAAGAGTTCAACTCCATGGTCTGGAACGATATGAAGCTGATGCATGAAGATGGAGTCTTAAATACTGTCGAAGCTGAAGCGTGATCAGAGACCATGGGGGGTGTTGACCCCCAGGAAATATGATCAGAGACCACGGAGGGGCTGACCCCCAGGAAATATCAAGAGACAGTCTAGTTGACCAGGTTATTGCTAATGGCGAGTAGGGATCATTCAGAAAATAGGTGAGAATTAAACCATAAGTAGGATAACACTGAGGTGTGAACACAACTGCAACACCAGGGATTGCAAGTACATTTAAGTGCAGTTGATAATCCACGTCGGAGAAAGTTGAACTTAAATGTCAGAGTGAGCGAGGCCTGTCAAGTGAGCCTCTATCAACATGTCAACTGAAAAGTAACAAGAACATGGTAACTTAAAAGAGCAACAATAATAGAGGAACACTGAGTAGGCCTACTGGACCGTGCTAGACAGATCCTACCTACAATAGTACACTACAATAGACCTTTTTCATAGTTATGCGTAACTTAACCTTCAACTAGACCTAACCTAACCTGAGAACTCAAACCCAACCTAACCTAACCTGAGAACTCAAACCCAACCTAACCTACATCAACTAAACCTAATCTAGCCTATAAACCCAACGCAAACTCAATATTGATAGTTGGGAACTAACATTAAGAAATGTGTAAGAAAATGAGTATAATAAAGTTGGTAGAATTACCGACAATATGTAAAGTAAAAGGACACAAGTGCAACTAATGTGACATTTTATTGTGGCAACGTTTCGCTCTCCAGGAGCTTTATCAAGCCATTACAAACAAGACATGGACACAGAGGGTATATAAAGGCTCTGAGTGAGGTGCAATACTATTGAGATACCATTTAGATGTTCACTAGTGGTAGTAGTAGTAGTGACAAAAGTAGTAGTAATACAATACTATTACTACTACTATTACTACTACTACCACTAGTGAACATCTAAATGGTACCTCACTAGTATTGCACTCCTCAGAGCCTTTATATACCCTCTGTGTCCATGTATTGTTTGTAATGGCTTGATAAAGCTCCTGGAGAGCGAAACGTTGCCACAATAAAATGTCACATTAGTTGCACTTGTGTCCTTTTACTTGACAAAATGAGTATAGCATAAGTAAGGTTCATCCTCAGGAAGGTTCATCCTCAGGAAGGGTCATCCTCAGGAAGGTTCATCCTCAGGAAGGGTCATCCTCAGGAAGGGTCATCCTCAGGAAGGGTCATCCTCAGGAAGGGTCATCCTCAGGAAGGGTCATCCTCAGGAAGGGTCATCCTCAAGGAAGGGTCATCCTCAGGAAGGGTCATCCTCAGGAAGGGTCATCCTCAGGAAGGGTCATCCTCAGGAAGGGTCATCCTCAGGAAGGTTCATCCTCAGGAAGGTTCATCCTCAGGAAGGTTCATCCTCAGGAAGGTTCATCCTCAGGAAGGGTCATCCTCAGGAAGGGTCATCCTCAGGAAGGGTCATCCTCAGTAAGGGTCACCCTCAGTAAGGGTCACCCTCAGGAAGGGTCATCCTCAGGAAGGTTCATCCTCAGGAAGGTTCATCCTCAGGAAGGGTCATCCTCAGGAAGGGTCATCCTCAGGAAGGTTCATCCTCAGGAAGGGTCATCCTCAGGAAGGGTCATCCTCAGGAAGGGTCATCCTCAGGAAGGGTCATCCTCAGGAAGGGTCATCCTCAGGAAGGGTCACCCTCAGGAAGGTTCATCCTCAGGAAGGTTCACCCTCAGGAAGGTTCACCCTCAGGAAGGTTCACCCTCAGGAAGGGTCATCCTCAGGAAGGGTCATCCTCAGGAAGGGTCATCCTCAGGAAGGGTCATCCTCAGGAAGGTTCACCCTCAGGAAGGTTCACCCTCAGGAAGGGTCATCCTCAGGAAGGGTCATCCTCAGGAAGGGTCATCCTCAGGAAGGGTCATCCTCAGGAAGGGTCATCCTCAGGAAGGGTCATCCTCAGGAAGGGTCACATTCACATACACCTGAACCATGGGCAACACCTGGCTGTCTTTTTTGATGAACCAGACATGTTCAGCACCTGGGTTCAACAACTCTCTCCTCACACATGAGATCCAAGCTTCTCCTCACACCACACATGGGATCCAAGCTTCTCCTCACACCACACATGAGATCCAAGCTTCTCCTCACACCACACATGGGATCCAAGCTTCTCCTCACACCACACATGGGATCCAAGCTTCTTCTCACACCATACATGAGATCTAAGCTTCTCCTCACACCACATATTGGATCCAAGCTTCTTCTCACACCATACATGAGATCTAAGCTTCTCACACACATGGGATCCAAGCTTCTCCTCACACCATACATGATATCCAAGCTTCTCCTCACACACATGGGATCCAAGCTTCTCTCACACCATACATGAGATCTAAGCTTCTCCTCACACCACATATTGGATCCAAGCTTCTCTTCTCACACCACACATGGGATCCAAGCTTCTCCTCACACCATACACGAGATCTAAGCTTCTCCTCACACCACACATGGGATCCAAGCTTCTTCTCACACTATACATGAGATCTAAGCTTCTCCTCACACCACATATTGGATCCAAGCTTCTCTTCTCACACCACACATGGGATCCAAGCTTCTCCTCACACCACACATGGGATCCAAGCTTCTCCTCACACCATACATGAGATCTAAGCTTCTCCTCACACCACATATTGGATCCAAGCTTCTCTTCTCACACCACACATGGGATCCAAGCTTCTCTCCTCACACCACACATGGGATCCAAGCATCTCTCATCCTTAAAGAACACAAAAGCATCTCTACAGCACCAGAAGGGCCCCCAAACCTCCAACATGGAGGAAGATGACTCCCCGGGGCCCGCCGATGACCACGTGGACCCTGGGGGCCCCTAAACTCCCTGGTTTTACGATCATAAGTAGTGAGCGGAGATGACTGCAGATGAAAGCCAGCATCACCAGCTGATGCTGGGAAAACTGATCACTAATGAAACGAGAGAGAGAGAGAGAGAGAGAGAGAGGTACTGAGATAGAAAGAGGGAGATAGCGACCAAAGAGACAGACAGAAAGACAGAGAGAGAGAGAAAGAAAAGAGAGACTCCTTGCCATGGGAGGCTTTCATAAGTATCAGTAAAGGAGATATACTGATAGACATACGTGGTTTATGGAGGCTTGTTGGAGAAGCTTCTTCAAGCTTGTTGGAGAAGCTTCTTCAAGCTTGTTGGAGAAGCTTCTTCAAGCTTGCTGGAGAAGCTTCTTCAAGCTTGCTGGAGAAGCTTCTTCAAGCTTGCTGGAGAAGCTTCTTCAAGCTTGCTGGAGAAGCTTCTTCAAGCTTGCTGGAGAAGCTTCAAGATCAAGTGTTACAAGAGGTGAAGCTCGCCACTTCAGTGTCATCTTGGTGCATTATGGTGGGTGGTGGTGGTGGTGGTACTT
Source organism: Cherax quadricarinatus (assembly GCF_026875155.1). Classification (NCBI taxonomy): domain Eukaryota; kingdom Metazoa; phylum Arthropoda; class Malacostraca; order Decapoda; family Parastacidae; genus Cherax; species Cherax quadricarinatus. The sequence continues at coordinate 15,782,190 of NC_069495.1, read as the reverse complement.
ATGGTGGTACTGGTAGTGGTGGTGGTACTGGTGGCCTGTGCTGGAAGTAGTGGTGGTGGTGCTGGTAGTGGTGGTGGTGGTGATGGTGGTACTGGTGGTGGTGAGTGCTGGTAGTGGTGTCTGTGCTGAAAGTGGTAGTAGTAGTAGTGGTAATGGTGGTGGTGGTGGGTGATGGTAATGGTGGCCTGTGCTGAAAGTGGTGTAGTAGTGTAGTGGTAATGGTGGTGGTGCTGGTGGTGGTGGTGGGTGATGGTAGTGGTGGCCTGTGCTGAAAGTGGTAGTAGTAGTAGTAGTGGTAATGGTGGTGTGCTGGTGGTGGTGGTGGGTGATGGTAGTGGTGGCCTGTGGTGAAAGTGGTAGTAGTAGTAGTAGTAGTGATAATGGTGGTGGTGGTGGTGGGTGTGGTAGTGGTGGCCTGTGCAGGAAGTGGTAGTGGTAGTGATGGGGGTGGTGGTAGTGGTGGTGACTGGCAGGAAACACACGCAGGTAACAACGGAAGGAAGCAAGGAAGCCGTGGATGGAGTTTAGGTCATGGTGGGTGTGAAGTGGTGGTGGTGGCTTAGGTAAAGGAGGAGGAGGAGGAAAATGAGAGAAAATGGAATAAAAGAGGAGGAGGAGGAGATGAAGAAGGTGAACTTTGTGGGTGTGGCAGGGAAATTGTCTTTGGAAAGTAGGCATGCGCAACAGGTAGCAACTTAACTTAATAAGAACAGTGGTCGACCTCACAACATGCAGGGGACACCCCCTTCACACACACACACACGGGGCCAGGAACTATGACTCAACCCCTGTAACCACAATTAGGCGAGTATAAACACAGGAAGTGGAACCGTCTGGAGAGTGATGCAGTGGACCTAGTAGCGTCCAACAAAAAGACGGGGCCAGGAGCTGTGAATCGACTCCTGCAACCACAGGTGAGTCCACACACACACGTGTGAGCTAGATATAAAACAGCCAGAGCTGACCTTCCTTCCCCTCAAGGAAGGTTCCTTGATGTTGGTGAGGGGCTCTTGATTTAGGGAACTGGATCTGTGCTCCAGTTCCCCGAATTAAGCCTGAATGCCTTCCACATCCCCCCCAGGCGCTGTATAATCCTCCGGGTTTAGCGCTTCCCCCTTGATTTTAATAATAATAATTGTAGCCTTTACTGGAATTATTTACCGTGAGGGTTTGTAACCCAGAATAACCCAGGAAAGCCAGTCAGTGTTGCCAATTTCTGTTGAAATTGATTCACTTTCCCCAAGATTCGACCCAAAACAGGTACCTATTTACTGCTAGGTGAACATGGACATCAGGTACAAGCAAACAAAATAATGACTAAGGTACTTGTACAACACTTCGTTATCTTTACTGTGGAAACGTATCGCCCACCAGTGGTTTCCTCAGTCCAATACAGAGAAGAATGAAGACTGAGACACTTATGCAACATATGAGAATCTTTATTCAGGAAACGTTTCTCCACACAGTGGCTTTATCAGTCCAATACAAAGCAGAAAGGTGTAAGGAGAGGAGTAGTTTGAGGTAATCAGTCCATCAGCCTGGAGTCGATGAATGACTGATCTCTGTGTTGAAGTGAGGAAGCAACTGTGGGGTGAAACGTTTCCGCAATACTGATACCTAAGTATTACACATGTGTCTTATTCATTACCCTGTCGGTTCTCTGAACCATTTATCTACACAAGTAAATAGGCACAACGTTTCCTCTCACCCCTTAATTGAACCCAAACCCTTCTGTTGTGAGAGGAAAGAAGACGCTACCACTGAGCTAAGCATCACCATGGATTCTGTGATAGGCAGCAGGAACAACAACTGTCAAACCTGTTTACCGTTACCTTTGATAAGTTCTAAGAGTTTATCCACTCTCAGTCAGCCAAAACTGTTAAGACAGTATTTCACTGGTGCTAAGACAGATGGGTGGCTGATATAAGTTTAAACACTGATTAATTGACAAATGTTGATATTGCTTTTTATAATAATAATAATAATAATAATAATAATAATAATAATAATAATAATAATCTTTATTTCTACCAGTACATGATACAACTTATACATGACCATAGTTGACATCAGTGACATACTACTATATAGAAAGCCCCTTGTTATGCTGAGCATTTCCCGCAAATTAGATCAATTTTGCCCCAGGATGCGACCCACACCAGTCCACTAACACCCAGGTACCCATTTTACTGCTAGATGAACATGGACAGAAGGTGTCTTAAGAAAACACGTCCTAATGCTTCTACCCGTACCGGGGATCGAACCACGGACCTCAGTGTGTAAGCTGAGGGGACACGCGTCCAATGCTACGGTACAAGTCACTTTTTTACGACCTTAATCTTAAATTTCACTTGACAAACTTGCTGGAGTCTATGAAGAAGTAAGAGCGAGGGAGAAGAGCGATGGTGAGCTGTAACTATTCCGGAATTATTAAAAAAAAAGTCACAATACCGAGACTGGAACAATACGCAAATAACCCGCACATAGGAGAGAGCAACTTGCAACATTTCTCTCCGACTTTCACACATGTGCGAGTTATTTGTGCAGTCTTGAGTTACAAGGCGGCATTCCATACTGTACTTCACAGTACACTGAGAAACACGAGCAGCAATAACATAGAATGAGCTACAGCGAATCAAAGACCTAATGGATGGAGACAGATTATCCTAGAAGAGTCGTGGTACAGGTGTAACTAGTGGTGTACAACAAGGATCACTACTGGGACCAGTAATGTCTCTGGCGTACATGATGACAACACGATAGGATCAGGTGCACATCTGTTCGTAGACACAGAAACGAATGATATTTAGAACCAATGTGGAAAAAGAAAGGCTACAAATGGACCAGAACAAACTGAAGGATCGGTCAAGCAAGACAATCGGCTACTGCAATTCAACCCAAGCAAAGTAAAGGCTTGTGGAACAAAGGTTGCAAAACGCAGGTATTGTTTGACAATCACGGGACTACCACTTTGCAATAATAATAATAATAATAATGATGATAATAATAATAATATCTCAAGATGAAAGAACGGGGATGTTGCAGTTCCGAGGGTCACCTGACCTGCAATGTCAGCACATTTCTAGCAAGACAGTGATGGAATTAATAACAGTGAAAGTCTTCCCTCTTTGTCGTGTCATCCTCTCCACGGGAGACAGCTGATGTGTTACAAATGACAACAATAACCATGCAGCCTCGCTAAGCTGGAGGAGGGAGGAGGGTTGAAGACAGTAAAGATGTTGAACTACAGGAGTCAGAAACAGCAGTGACCTTGGCTTTCATCTTCACTGCACTCTCACCGATCACTGCTCTGGTGAAATATTGTAAATCCTGTAATAAGGTCGAGGTTGCCACACCTATACCGCACACACTCACCCTTGACACGTGTTAGCTAAGAATGCAGTGAGAGAGAGAGAGAGAGAGAGAGAGAGAGAGAGAGAGAGAGAGAGAGAGAGAGACTATCATTTTAATTAAATATAAGAGGCTTGTGAGAGCAAATTACAGAGGAGTGAAGACAAGTGATTTTTATAACTTGAGGTGCTGTTAGAGTGTGAGCAAGGTAACATTTATGAAGATATTCGTGGTAACTGGCTAGCCGGACTTGAGTCGTGGAGGTGGAAAGTACAGTGTCTGCAGTCTGCACTCTGAAGGATGAGTGAGAATGTTACAGTGCTGGAGGTGGGATGCACAGTGCCTGTACTCTGAAGGATGAGTGAGGACGTCACAGTTCAGCAAGTCATCTGAGTGAAGGATGAGTGAGGACGTCACAGTTCAGCAGGTCATCTGAGTGAAGGATGAGTGAGGACGTCACAGTTCAGCAAGTCATCTGAGTGAAGGATGAGTGAGGACGTCACAGTTCAGCAGGTCATCTGAGCTAGGATGTCAAGACAGTAGCTGGATAAGTGACGGTGAAAGTATTTCTTTTCCGCTTTACCTTACCACGGTGGTGTGTGTGTGTGTGTGTGTGTGTGGTGTGTGTGTGTGTGTGTGTGTGTGTGTGTGTGTGGTGTAATTTATTGGTAAACTCAAAAACCCGCGCCTAGAGACCGGAGGTAATGTAGTTTGATCCGAGGAAGAGAGAGGCATCTTCAATGCCTTGTTAAAAGCTCCGTGGAGCAGCATGACATCTTCCCTGCCTGGAGGGCGTAGTGATAACATCTGATTGCTAATATCAACAATCAGTGAGTTATACAGAGACTGACGTACTACAAATTAACTAACGATATTACACAAACATTTACTGACGGCTGGTAAACTTGCAGCGGAATTACTAATCTTACTTAAACAATGTGTAGCTTACTTAATGTGTAACATTACTTACACAATATAAATGTAGCTTGATGTGTACAGGAGGACCCCGCTTAGACAGCAGGTTAGGTTCCGGGCTACTGTAGGGCCCCGCTTATACAGCAGGTTAGGGTCTGGGCTAGTTTAGGGCCCCGCTTATACAGCAGGTTAGGTTCGGGGCTACTGATGTAAAGTGAAACATAGCCTTTTCACCAGTTGCAAATGCATATAAAAGCCTGATAACATGTTCACACTACAATATATTAAGTGAGCAATAGAGCTAGGCCTAAAAAATACATATACGGTACACACATTACTTACAATAAAATATTTTCGTCCTTAGCTTATAGCGAGTAGTAAATATATTTGTTGTAAGGAGTCTGAATATACGAAGACTGAGGATAACTGAAAGTCACTGTATTAGAGAAATGCCGTAAAGCGAGGCCCTCCTGTAATCTTACACAATCTGTAGCTAAATGTGTAATCTTACACAATCTGTAGCTAAATGTGTAATCTTACACAATCTGTAGCTAAATGTGTAATCTTACACAATCTGTAGCTAAATGTGTAATCTTACACAATCTGTAGCTAAATGTGTAATCTTACACAATCTGTAGCTAAATGTGTAATCTTACACAATCTGTAGCTAAATGTGTAATCTTACACAATCTGTAGCTAAATGTGTAATCTTACACAATCTGTAGCTAAATGTGTAATCTTACACAATCTGTAGCTAAATGTGTAATCTTACACAATCTGTAGCTAAATGTGTAATCTTACACAATCTGTAGCTAAATGTGTAATCTTACACAATCTGTAGCTAAATGTGTAATCTTACACAATCTGTAGCTAAATGTGTAATCTTACACAATCTGTAGCTAAATGTGTAATCTTACACAATCTGTAGCTAAATGTGTAATCTTACACAATCTGTAGCTAAATGTGTAATCTTACACAATCTGTAGCTAAATGTGTAATCTTACACAATCTGTAGCTAAATGTGTAATCTTACACAATCTGTAGCTAAATGTGTAATCTTACACAATCTGTAGCTAAATGTGTAATCTTACACAATCTGTAGCTAAATGTGTAATCTTACACAATCTGTAGCTAAATGTGTAATCTTACACAATATGTAATATCCATGACTGACGCCTCAAAATTTCCATCACTCACAACGTACACATTTTTTGACATGCCGACAAACTTTACCATTATCTCGCGCTGCTGATACCAGCACTCGCTTTTAGATTAGTGTTTTTATCTGGAGTGAGTGCGTCACAGCATCGACCTGACTAGACTGTCAAGGATGGGCTAGATATACCTTTGATGAGTACCCAGAGTTATTCTTCTCCCGGAGCCCAGCCATGAGCCAGGCTCGTCTGGTGTCTGCCTGGTCAAGATTTACTATACACCTTGTATCTCTTCTTAGCACCTAGTATCTTCACAACCAACACCTTGTATCTTCACAACCAACACCTTGTATCTTCACAACCAACACCTTGTATCTTCACAACCAACACCTTGTATCTTCACAACCAACACCAAGTATCCTCACAACCAACACCAAGTATCCTCACAACCAACACCTAGTATCCTCACAACCAACACCAAGTATCCTCACAACCAACACCTAGTATCCTCACAACCAACACCTAGTATCCTCACAACCAACACCTAGTATCCTCACAACCAACAGCTAGTATCCTCACAACCAACACCTAGTATCCTCACAACCAACACCAAGTATCCTCACAACCAACACCTAGTATCCTCACAACCAACACCTAGTATCCTCACAAACCAACACCTAGTATCCTCACAACCAACACCTAGTATCCTCACAACCAACACCTAGTATCCTCACAACCAACACCTAGTATCCTCACAACCAACACCTAGTATCCACACAACCCCTAGTATCCTCAACACCTAGTATCCTCACAACCAACACCTAGTATCCTCACAACCATCACCTAGTATCCTCACAACACCTAGTATCCTCAAAACCAACACCTAGTATCCTCACAACCAACACCTAGTATCCTCACAACCAACACCTAGTATCCCACAACACCTAGTATCCTCACAACCAACACCTAGTATCCTCACAACCAACACCTAGTATCCTCACAACCAACACCTAGTATCCTCACAACCAACACCTAGTATCCTCACAACCATCACCTAGTATCCTCACAACACCTAGTATCCTCACAACCAACACCTAGTATCCTCACAACCAACACCTAGTATCCTCACAACCAACACCTAGTATCCTCACAACCAACACCTAGTATCCTCACAACCAACACCTAGTATCCTCACAACCAACACCTAGTATCCACACAACCCCTAGTATCCTCAACACCTAGTATCCTCACAACCAACACCTAGTATCCTCACAACCATCACCTAGTATCCTCACAACACCTAGTATCCTCACAACCAACACCTAGTATCCTCAACACCTAGTATCCTCACAACCATCACCTAGTATCCTCACAACCAACACCTAGTATCCTCACAACCAACACCTAGTATCCTCACAACCAACACCTAGTATCCTCACAACCAACACCTAGTATATCCTCACAACCAACACCTAGTATATCCTCACAACCAACACCTAGTATCCTCACAACCAACACCTAGTATATCCTCACAACCAACACCTAGTATATCCTCACAACCAACACCTAGTATATCCTCACAACCAACACCTAGTATCCTCACAACCAACACCTAGTATCCTCACAACCAACACCTAGTATCCTCACAACCAACACCTAGTATCCTCACAACCAACACCTAGTATCCTCACAACCAACACCTAGTATCCTCACAACCAACACCTAGTATCCTCACAACCAACACCTAGTATATCCTCACAACCAACACCTAGTATATCCTCACAACCAACACCTAGTATCCTCACAACCAACACCTAGTATATCCTCACAACCAACACCTAGTATATCCTCACAACCAACACCTAGTATATCCTCACAACCAACACCTAGTATCCTCACAACCAACACCTAGTATCCTCACAACCAACACCTAGTATCCTCACAACCAACACCTAGTATCCTCACAACCAACACCTAGTATCCTCACAACCAACACCTCGCCACAACAATGCTTGGCGAGGCTACAGTAAACCATCACCACTAGTATCCTCACAACCAACACCTAGTATACTCACAACCAACACCTAGTATCCTCACAACCCACACCTAGTATATCCTCACAACCAACACCTAGTATATCCTCACAACCAACACCTAGTATCCTCACAACACCTAGTATCCTCACAACCAACACCTAGTATCCTCACAACCAACACCTAGTATCCTCACAACCAACACCAAGTATCTTCACAAACCAACACCTAGTATCCTCACAACCAACACCTAGTATCCTCACAACCAACACCTAGTATCCTCACAACCAACACCTAGTATCCTCACAACCAACACCTAGTATCCTCACAACCACTAGTATCCTCAATCAACACCTAGTATCCTCACAACCAACACCTAGTATCCTCACAACCATCACCTAGTATCCTCACAACACCTAGTATCCTCACAACCAACACCTAGTATCCTCACAACCATCACCTAGTATCCTCACAACACCTAGTATCCTCACAACCAACACCTAGTATCCTCACAACCAACACCTAGTATCCTCACAACCAACACCTAGTATATCCTCACAACCAACACCTAGTATATCCTCAAAACCAACACCTAGTATCCTCACAACCAACACCTAGTATCCTCACAACCAACACCTAGTATCCTCACAACCCCTAGTATCCTCAATCAACACATAGTATCCTCACAACCAACACCTAGTATCCTCACAACCATCACCTAGTATCCTCACAACACCTAGTATCCTCACAACCAACACCTAGTATCCTCACAACCATCACTAGTATCCTCACAACCAACACCTAGTATCCTCACAACCAACACCTAGTATCCTCACAACCAACACCTAGTATCCTCACAACCAACACCTAGTATCCTCACAACCAACACCTAGTATCCTCACAACCAACACCTAGTATATCCTCACAACCAACACCTAGTATCCTCACAACCAACACCTAGTATCCTCACAACCAACACCTAGTATCCTCACAACCAACACCTAGTATCCTCACAACACCTAGTATCCTCACAACACCTAGTATCCTCACAACCAACACCTAGTATCCTCACAACCAACACCTAGTATCCACACAACCCCTAGTATCCTCAATCAACACCTAGTATCCTCACAACCAACACCTAGTATCCTCACAACCATCACCTAGTATCCTCACAACCAACACCTAGTATCCTCAACACCTAGTATCCTCACAACACCTAGTATCCTCACAACCAACACCTAGTATCCTCAACACCTAGTATCCTCACAACCATCACCTAGTATCCTCACAACCAACACCTAGCTAGTATCCTCACAACCAACACCTAGTATCCTCACAACCAACACCTAGTATCCTCACAACCAACACCTAGTATCCTCACAACCAACACCTAGTATATCCTCACAACACCTAGTATCCTCACAACACCTAGTATCCTCACAACCAACACCTAGTATATCCTCACAACCAACACCTAGTATATCCTCACAACCAACACCTAGTATCCTCACAACCAACACCTAGTATCCTCATAACCAACACCTAGTATATCCTCACAACCAACACCTAGTATCCTCACAACCAACACCTAGTATATCCTCACAACCAACACCTAGTATCCTCACAACCAACACCTCGCCACAACAATGCTTGGCGAGGCTACATTAAACCATCACCACTAGTATCCTCACAACCATCACCTAGTATATCCTCACAACCAACACCTAGTATCCTCACAACCAACACCTAGTATCCTCACAACCAACACCTAGTATCCTCACAACCAACACCTAGTATATCCTCACAACCAACACCTAGTATCCTCATAACCAACACCTAGTATATCCTCACAACCAACACCTAGTATCCTCACAACCAACACCTAGTATCCTCACAACCAACACCTAGTATATCCTCACAACCAACACCTAGTATCCTCACAACCAACACCTAGTATCCTCACAACCAACACCTAGTATATCCTCACAACCAACACCTAGTATATCCTCACAACCAACACCTAGTATCCTCACAACCATCACCTAGTATATCCTCACAACCAACACCTAGTATCCTCACAACCAACACCTAGTATCCTCACAACCAACACCTAGTATCCTCACAACCAACACCTAGTATATCCTCACAACCAACACCTAGTATCCTCATAACCAACACCTAGTATATCCTCACAACCAACACCTAGTATCCTCACAACCAACACCTAGTATCCTCACAACCAACACCTAGTATCCTCACAACCAACACCTAGTATATCCTCACAACCAACACCTAGTATCCTCACAACCAACACCTAGTATCCTCACAACCAACACCTAGTATATCCTCACAACCAACACCTAGTATATCCTCACAACCAACACCTAGTATCCTCACAACCAACACCTAGTATCCTCACAACCAACACCTAGTATCCTCACAACCAACACCTAGCATATCCTCACAACCAACACCTAGCATATCCTCACAACCAACACCTAGTATCCTCACACCTAGTATCCTCACAACCAACACCTAGTATCCTCACAAAACCTAGTATCCTCACAACCAACACCTAGTATCCTCACACCTAGTATCCTCACAACCAACACCTAGTATCCTCACAACCAACACCTAGTATCCTCACAACCAACACCTAGTATCCTCACAACCAACACCTAGTATATCCTCACAACCAACACCTAGTATATCCTCACAACCAACACCTAGTATCCTCACACCTAGTATCCTCACAACCAACACCTCGCCACAACAATGCTTGGCGAGGCTACATTAAACCATCACCACTAGTATCCTCACAACCAACACCTAGTATCCTCACAACCAACACCTAGTATCCTCACAACCAACACCTAGTATCCTCACAACCAACACCTAGTATCCTCACAACCAACACCTAGTATATCCTCACAACCAACACCTAGTATCCTCACAACCAACACCTAGTATCCTCACAACCAACACCTAGTAATCCTCACAACCAACACCTAGTATCCTCACAACCAAACACCTAGTATCCTCACAACCAACACCTAGTATCCTCACAACCAACACCTAGTATCCTCACAACCAACACCTAGTATCCTCACAACCAACACCTAGTATCCTCACAACCAACACCTAGTATCCTCACAACCAACACCTAGTATCCTCACAACCAACACCTCGCCACAACAATGCCTGGCGAGGCTACAGTAAACCATCACCATGGCATTACAGTCTAACAGTCTAAACAATTTCACAAGTTTAAATGTAATTTGGCAACTGGACTTTTGGGCAAATTAACTCGTGGTTCGGTCAAGTTATTAACATTGGTATATATGTCAGTGTATATACACCGGGGTGTATCTCTCAGTGTATATACATTCCTTAGTTTCCTAATACGTAATGTGCACACAGCGATGTCCGCTACATCTTAATCAGTTGTATTTATTATATACATCGAAGTATGTATTTTCCAGAGTACATACTAGGTGTATGTGTATTTATATAATGATCAACACCTTAGTAGGTACATAAAGATATTTTTAACTCTCATTCTTATTCGACATATTAAAGTACTCTTGAACGTGAATGTATAAGTAACAGCCTTAAATAACTGACGTGCAACCGATAGGATTTCAACTTAAACTCAGTGGATAGGTTTTAAACCTAACAAACATTCTAAGGAACACACAGACGTACACACTACACCGGGGTGCACAGTCTGGACGAACGTTAAGGTCATAGCAACGTGGAAAACACCACCATGGTATTGCCCAATAAGGAATTACACACACATACACATGACAATGATCTCATTGCATTGCAAATTCTACGTCTAAAAATAGAACCTAACTGTTTTGGCGAAACCCCTAGCAACATTGCAAGAATTATTATCAAATACTTATCTACAATTAGCTAAAAACGGCAGCTAACTGACGGATTATATAATGATTTCAGTGTCAAATTATTATTGCCCATTATTATTGTTATTATTCCCCAGGTTCAGTAGGCTCCCAAGGGTCATGGGGAACGGGAGATAAATCAGGATGGATCAGAAGGGAATGTTAGCCCCAACTCCTGTATCAAGATCCATTTACCAGCATCAGTACACCGTCCACTGTGAAGAAGTCAACAGATAAAGGAATATATGTTGGTAGAGTTACCTACAATATGTAAAGTAAAACGACGCAAGTGCAACTAATGTGACATTTTATTGCGGCAACGTTTCGCTCTCCAGGAGCTTTGTCAAGCTGTTACAAACAGCACATGGACACAGAGGGTATATATAGGCTTAGAGTGAGGTGCAATACTAGTAGTAGTAGTAGTGATATGTTGTAATAGTAATCAATATAATACCTTACAAAATAAAGGTAACCAAATGTTGCAAAAGTGTGTTATTTATCGAAGTTGTTGGTTTTGTAGCCCATTCATATTCCTCTTTTGTTGTAAATTAAATTTACAAAGAAATTCTCCATGAAAGAATATTTGAGATGTAAACAAACCGTTGCAACGAGAAAGACGTAGAATTAGGGGGGATATGATTGAGGTGTATAAATGGAAGACAGGAATAAATAAAGGGGATGTAAATAGTGCTGAAAATATCTAGCCTAGACAGGACTCGCAGCAATGGTTTTAAGTTGGAAAAATTCAGATTCAGGAAGGATATAGGAAAGTACTGGTTTGGTAATAGAGTTGTGGATGAGTGGAACAAACTCCCGAGTACAGTTATAGAGGCCAGAACGTTGTGTAGCTTTAAAAATAGGTTGGATAAATACATGAGTGGATGTGGGTGGGTGTGAGTTGGACCTCATAGCTTGTGCTACCAGGTCGGTTGCCGTGTTCCTCCCTTAAGTCAATGTGACCTGACCTGACTAGGTTGGGTGCATTGGCTTAAGCCGGTAGGAGACTTGGATCTGCCTCGCATGGGCCAGTAGGCCTGCCGCAGTGTTCCTTCGTTCTTATGTTCTTATAAAACTCACCCAACATGGTGATAAGCCTACACAGACTGGGTATGACTGGGCCCTGGTGGCCAGTAATCAACTTGGCTGGTGAAGATTAAAAAAAAAACAGGCCAGGAGCTGTGAACCAACCCCAGTACCACTTATTTTGAGCACCCGTCCAACATATATTTAAAATCTACTCAAAATTCTTGCCTCAACGATGCTAACTTGCGAGTCTGGTTCCACTCATCTACAACTCTAGATAACGTAACTCCTACACTACTCTAGATAACGTAACTCCTACACAACTCTATCTAGAGTTGTGTAGGAGTTACGTTATCTAGAGTAGTGTAGGAGTTACGTTATCTAGAGTAGTGTAGGAGTTACGTTATCTAGTAGTTAGATTGTTATGAGTAGTGTAGGAGTTACGTTATCTAGAGTAGTGTAGGAGTTACGTTATCTAAGATGTAGTGTACGTTTCTAAGTAGTAAGTACGTTATCTAACGTAACTCCTACACTACTCGAGATAACGTTAACTCCTACACAACTCTAGATAACGTAACTAAGCTCAGGAATATATCAAAATGTTAAACGTTACTTAAATATGAATGAAAGAAGAGAAAATGTTTTATGACAGGAAAAACAAGTTTACTACTTGTAGTGTGTGGGGGGGGGGGTGCGCCTTACAGCCTGGTTTGTGGGGGGGGGGGTGCGCCTTACAGCCTGATTTGTGGGGGGGGGGGTGCGCCTTACAGCCTGGTGTAAAAGTGAGAAAACTGGCCAGTAAGTTGTGGAAATATATAGTGATTTAGGTCAATGTACTGACATGGGTCTTCCAGAAGGATGCCCCCAGATGTTTCTGGAAAGGCTCTTCATCCAGGGAATTGAAGCTGCTATTCTTCACACCACTCTTCAAATATGAATGACTTTCATTGTAGAACACAAGAATGAGCACTGTAGAAGGCCTACTGGGCCATACTAGGCAGGATGTTATGACACATACAGGCTTAATGTCTCACCATGATAATAATAATAATTATTATTATTAATGGAGAGCTAAATCCGTTGTAGTTATATTGCATCTAAGATAATGAGAGGCATATAGGTTCGACATAATGGGAAGGGCAGAGCCAATTCCTTGGATCAAGAACCCCTCACCAGCATATAAGAACCTCCCTTGGGGGAATAATAATAATAATAACACTAATAATTAACAATAACTATAACACTAACAATAATAATAATAATAATAAAATAATAATAACTAAACACTAACATAATAATTACAATGTTAATAACGTACTAACAAGTACAAAGAGATAAAAGTCGGGTTTTACAAGTGTCTGGAGTTGCAATAATGTTGCTTTCAATCTTAATATATATATTTAAGAACTAATGTGACTACTGGTTGCTGCTGTTGCTCTTAAACACTGCAGTAGGCCTCCTGGCCCATACTGGGTAGGTCCAACTCACTAACATACCAAACACACTACTCTCGTTTTCAACGATTAGATAAAAACTTGAGTTATATATTCTGCCATTAGACGCTGTGTTTACACTCAGATATTTAATAACACCCGTGTGATGACACACGTGTTTTAATATACTTCATTTAGATACAGGTATACATAAATACAGTTACAAATGAAAATGTGATGCATGGTTTTGAAAACCGTCAACTTGAAGAACTGGACACACTTATGCAATATATGGGAATCTTTATTGAGGCAACGTTTCGCCACACAGTGACTTCATCAGTCCAATACAAAGCAGAAAGGTATAAGGAGAGTTGGAATTTGAGGTAACCAGGGACTTATTTCCACAGGGATGCTTGTTAACATACTGTTCAGTACTGTGTACTTGTTACCAAACACAATAACCGAATGATGTTATATATATACTGTAGCCTCTTTTATACAGCTAATTGTACTGGGTGATTCTTTAAAAGTCCAACTAAAATTTAAAAGCATATACTGAAGGCCTTTCTCGTGTTTTTTTTTAATTTTAATGCCTTTTTCTCCACTTGTATTTACAAGAGAAGACACTTTATACATAAGGCTTATAAAAGATCCAACAGTATTCCCACTGGGATTGTTAAATATTTCTATAAACAAAAAACTCTAGGAAGGTTCCTTGATGTTGGTGAGGGGCTCTTGATTTAGGGAATTGGATCTGTGCTCCAGTTCCCCGAATTAAGCCTGAATGCCTTCCACGTCCCTCCCCCCCCAGGCGCTGTATAATCCTCCGGGTTTAGCGCTTCCCCCTTGATCATAATAATAATAATAATAATAATAATAATAATAATAATAATATAAAACAAAAAAGTCAAAATACCTTGACGATTGTAGATGAATGGTTCAGAGAACCGACACGTTGTTAAATTAGACACATGTGCAACTCTTGGGTATCTTTATTGAGGAAACGTTTCGCCACACAGTGGCTTCACCAGTCCATACAAAGGTATTCTATTGAAGATTGATGGACTGACTACATCACTCAAGACTGAGGGACTGATTACCTCATTCTCCTCCTGTTCTTCAAGTTTATCCTTTGTATGGACTGATGAAGCCACTGTGTGGCGAAACGTTTCCTCAATAAAGATACCCAAGAGTTGCACACTGGAGGGGGACCTGGAGCACATTGTGTCTAATTTAACATACCTTGACGAACACAATAAATAACCCGCACATAAGGAGAGAGGAACTTACGGCAAGTTTCGGTCCAACTAGGACCATTACAAGTCCCACTGTGACTTTGTAAATGGTCCAAGTTGGACCGAAACGTCGCAATAAGCTTCTCTCTCCTGTGTACTGGTTTTTATGTGCATTACTATAGCAAGCTTATTCAGGTACATCTACATATAAGCATAATTATCGTACATAGTGTAAATTACCCACCAAGTTAACTCAAAAAATGTCGAAGTGAATTATTTGCACTGGTGATAAATAATTATCCCAGGATAACTGAATAAAATCATACAGTATGATTTATTTCTATTTATAATAAAGTTGGTAGAATTACCGACAATATGTAAAGTAAAAGGACACAAGTGCAACTAATGTGACATTTATTGTGGCAACGTTTCGCTCTCCAGGAGCTTTATCAAGCCATGGCTTGATAAAGCTCCTGGAGAGCGAAACGTTGCCACAATAAATGTCACATTAGTTGCACTTGTGTCCTTTTACTTTACATATTTCTATTTAACATAGGTAAAAGAAATTCCATGAATCCGCTGGTATATAGAAAAGATAATGAGTCTGACATTCCAAGGTGTGTAGTGGGTCCGGGACCTGTTTTTTTTATTGACAAGGAGCCATCTGGACTGTCATTTCTTGGACCCCATGGTGCTTGAACCACCTGTCAATCTACCACCTGTATCCACCACGTCACAAACAACCTCGTCATCCGTTTACCCGCCGGGTAAACCTTCACGAGTGCACGGAGACCAACCCGAAGTACCCGAAGGATTCTTTTAGGTCACTGTCAGACCCACCAGTGACTGAGGAAGGTAGCAGCAACCTGACGCATTCAACTTACCCGTTCGAAACGTCGTCTGGCTGGGGGGGTGAAGCTCCAGCTGCCGTGGGGCATTGCGTATGATCCTTAAGTATATCCTGGGAGCATTTGATGTTCCATGTCACTCTACCGCCGCGAGTAACTCACCTAAATCACCAGCACACACGACATGCCCTCACCACCCACAACAAGTGCTGTGGCCACTGTGGGTTGAACCTCACACAGCTTACGCCATCTATGTCCTCCCTCACACACTACATCCCTGCCAACTCTCACCTCTCCTTCCTCTCTTCTCCCTCTCTACCCCTCCTTCCTTCATCATTCACCCTCTACATACCTTCCTCCATATACACAAACCCATTTTCTCATTCCCAAAGAGTACAATCGCCTCTAACAGCTTCAAATTCCACTGTTTACTAAGGTTATGAATGAGGCTTCAACACACAGAAAATGAGTCACATTTGTTTGGGAAAACGTCAATTCACTGGTGACTATCATAGTTTTTACCTTGAAGAGTGGTGCTATTGTGGTGAGGGGCTCTTGATCCACTGAACTGGATTTATCCTCATTTTCCTTGGATCTGAGCTGATTGCCTCCCGTTCCCTGGCGCTACATGACCCCCTAACTGTTTAGCGCTTCCCTCTAAAGAATATGAAGGCAAGATCACAGTGACTTATTTCTACAGTGAACGATTTGATTAAAGTGTACTTCTGTAAGTTGTCGTAAGGTACAGCTCTTGGGCCCCTATGTACATGCACTTTTGTGCTGCTGTACACAGCAAAGATATAGCAACAATATTCATGGACCACTATAGTAACCACCAGCATTCAAGAACCACTATAGTATCCACCAGCATTCATGGACCACTATAGTAACCACCAGCATTCAAGAACCACTATAGTAACCACCAGCATTCATGGACCACTATAGTAACCACCAGCATTCATGGACCACTATAGTAACCACCAGCATTCAAGAACCACTATAGTAACCACCAGCATTCATGGACCACTAAAGTAACCACCAGCATTCAAGAACCACTATAGTAACCACCAGCATTCATGGACCACTATAGTAACCACCAGCATTCAAGAACCACTATAGTAACCACCAGCATTCAAGAACCACTATAGTAACCACCAGCATTCAAGAACCACTATAGTAACCACCAACATTCATGGACCACTATAGTAACCACCAGCATTCATGGACCACTATAGTAACCACCAGCATTCATGGACCACTATAGTAACCACCAGCATTCAAGAATCACTATAGTAACCACCAGCATTCATGGACCACTAAAGTAACCACCAGCATTCAAGAACCACTATAGTAACCACTAGCATTCATGGACCACTATAGTAACCACCAGCATTCAAGAACCACTATAGTAACCACCAGCATTCAAGAACCACTATAGTAACACCAGCAAATTCAAGAAACCACTATAGTAACCACCCAAAATTCATGGACCACTATAGTAACCACCAGCATTCATGGAAACCCCTATAGTAACCACAACATTCATGGACCACTATAGTAACCACCAGCATTCATGGACCACATAGTAACCACCAGCATTCAAGAACCACTATAGTAACCACCACATTCATGGACCACTATAGTAACCACCAGCATTCATGGACCACTATAGTAACCACCAACATTCATGGACCACTATAGTAACCACCAGCATTCATGGACCACTATAGTAACCACCAGCATTCATGAGCCACTATAGTAACCACCAGCATTCAAGGACCACTATAGTAACCACCAGCATTCATGGACCACTATAGTAACCACCAGCATTCAAGAACCACTATAGTAACCACCAGCATTCATGGACCACTATAGTAACCACCAGCATTCAAGAACCACTATAGTAACCACCAGCATTCAAGGACCACTATAGTAACCACCAGCATTCATGGACCACTATAGTAACCACCAGCATTCAAGAACCACTATAGTAACCACCAGCATTCAAGGACCACTATAGTAACCACCAACATTCATAGACCACTATAGTAACCACCAGCATTCAAGGACCACTATAGTAACCACCTGCATTCAAGGACCACTATAGTAGCCACCAGCATTCAAGGACCACTACAGTAACTACTAATATTCAAGAACCACTGTAGTAACCACCAGCATTCAAGGACCACTACAGTAACCGCCATCATTCAAGGACCACTATAGTAACCACCAGCATTCATGGACCACTATAGTAACCACCAGCATTCAAGGACCACTACAGTAACCAGCAACATTCATGGGCCACTATAGTAACCACCAGCATTCAAGGACCACTATAGTAACCACCAACATCATGGACCACTATAGTGGTCGGGAATTATACGCAGGAAGGAATACATATAAATGACCTCATAGGGGACAGGAGCCATAGTAGGGAAACAAGTGTAGTCAAAGATAAGATAAAACCAATATTGCAAACTAGAAACACCGCAGGAAATAGCAAACAAGAGGACTCCAATAGCAATAGTGAGGATAAATTACCAAAAACAACTGGTGGGAGCTCCATTGTTGGTGCTAGGGAGGATAGAAGTAAGACAGGGAAACATGCACCAACAGGGAATACAGTCACAGAAACCCAAGGCAAGCGGAAACCAAGCCTGTGCACATACTATGCACTTGGTATCTGCTGGCATGGGAAATCTGGAAAAAACAGATGGGACGTGCAACTATGACCACCCTAGAAAATGCCATGCCCATATGACAACAGGAAAATGCAAACTCCCTTCCTGTAAGCTTTTTCACCCTGAAATGTGTACCTCTTCAGTACAGGAAAGACTGTGCTATAACTTAAATTGCCAGGCATACCATCCTTTTGGACAAAAAGATACAAAACATCCAGGCCATGGGAAAACCTGGGTAGCCACAGCCACTCAAGAGGGAGAGGTTTTTTAGTGCCAGGAAGGAAAAAAAACTGGCAGGAAATGGCAGAAATCGTACACCAAATCCAGTCATTCCTGGAGTGGAACCACAGTCGATGGCCTCCACTCCAAACCAACAGATACAGATACTAATGCCGGAAAAAAAATCCCCCCCCCAGTACCAACAATACCACCAGTCCGATAACATTCTTCTTTGCAAATATACAGGGTCTAAAGCCAGCAACAAACAACAAAATACCTTTCATCCGTGGACTGCTTGCAGAGGCAAAGGCAATGTTCGCGGCTTTCACTGAGACCCACATAAAGGATCACTTGGACAATGAAATATGGATCCCAGGTTACAACCTATACAGATGTGACAGAGTGAACAGGCAAAAGGGGGGGGGTTGGGCCTGTACATTGCAGAGTCACTTGTTTGCACAGAACTGCTTAATGCCTCAAATGACGTAGTGGAAGTTTTAGCAGTAAAGGTCGAGAACCAAAACCTAGTCTTGTGGTAGTCTACAAGCCTCCGGATGCAACATCCCAGCAATTCCAGGAACAGCTGTTAAAAATTGACCACTGTCTGGAAAATCTTCCAGCTCCTGCACCCAACATCTTGCTCCTGGGGGATTTCAACTTAAGACACCTAAAATGGAGGAATATAGCAAATAATATTGTTGCAGTAATAACACCAGGAGGCAGCTCTGATGAAAACTCACACTCACACGAGCTTTTAAATCTCTGCACAAAATTCAATTTAAACCAGCAAATAATAGAGCCTACTAGACTGGAGAATACACTAGACCTCATATTCACTAACAATGATGATCTGATAAGAAATGTCACCATATCAAAAACAATATACTCAGATCACAACATAATTGAGGTTCAGACATATATGCGAGGAGCCCCAGATCGACAAAATGAGACTAGTCACGAGGGAGCATTCACCAAATTCAACTTCAATAACAAAAACATAAAGTGAGACCAAGTAAACCAAGTCCTAACCGATATAAGCTGGGAAGATCTACTAAGCAACACAGACCCAAACTTACGCCTAGAACAGATTAACTCGGTGGCACTCGATGTATGCACAAGGCTTATTCCTCTAAGAAAAAGGAGGAGTAGATGTAAAATAGAAAGAGACAGGCGCTCCCTTTACAGGCGACGGAAAAGAATAACAGAGCGGCTAAAAGAGGTCAATATATCTGAAATGCGCAGGGAGACACTGGTCAGAGAAATAGCAAGCATCGAACTTAAGCTAAAAGAATCCTTTAGGAGTCAGGAATCGCGGGAAGAACTAAAAGCTATAAATGAAATCGAAAGAAACCCAAAGTATTTCTTCTCCTATGCCAAATCAAAATCGAGAACAACGCCCAGTATTGGGCCCCTACTTAAACAAGATGGGTCCTACACAGATGACAGCAAGGAAATGAGTGAGCTACTCAAGTCCCAATATGACTCAGTTTTTAGCAAGCCGCTAACCAGACTGAGAGTCGAAGATCAAAATGAATTTTTTATGAGAGAGCCACAAAATTTGATTAACACAAGCCTATCCGATGTTATCCTGACGCCAAATGACTTCGAACAGGCGATAAATGACATGCCCATGCACTCTGCCCCAGGGCCAGACTCATGGAACTCTGTGTTCATCAAGAACTGCAAGAAGCCCCTATCACGAGCCTTTTCCATCCTATGGAGAGGGAGCATGGACACGGGGGTCGTCCCTCAGTTACTAAAAACAACAGACATAGCCCCACTCCACAAAGGGGGCAGTAAAGCAACAGCAAAGAACTACAGACCAATAGCACTAACATCCATATCATAAAAATCTTTGAAAGGGTCCTAAGAAGCAAGATCACCACCCATCTAGAAACCCATCAGTTACACAACCCAGGGCAACATGGGTTTAGAACAGGTCGCTCCTGTCTGTCTCAACTACTGGATCACTACGACAAGGTCCTAAATGCACTAGAAGACAAAAGAATGCAGATGTAATATATACAGACTTTGCAAAAGCCTTCGACAAGTGTGACCATGGCGTAATAGCGCACAAAATGCGCGCTAAAGGAATAACAGGAAAAGTCGGTCGATGGATCTATAATTTCCTCACTAACAGAACACAGAGAGTAGTCGTCAACAGAGTAAAGCCCGAGGCAGCTACGGTGAAAAGCTCTGTTCCACAAGGCACAGTACTAGCTCCCATCTTGTTCCTCATCCTCATATCCGACATAGACAAGGATGTCAGCCACAGCACCGTGTCTTCCTTTGCAGATGACACCCGAATCTGCATGACAGTGTCTTCCATTGCAGACACTGCAAGGCTCCAGGCGGACATCAACCAAATCTTTCAGTGGGCTGCAGAAAACAATATGAAGTTCAACGATGAGAAATTTCAATTACTCAGATATGGTAAACATGAGGAAATTAAATCTTCATCAGAGTACAAAACAAATTCTGGCCACGAAATAGAGCGAAACACCAACGTCAAAGACCTGGGAGTGATTATGTCGGAGGATCTCACCTTCAAGGACCATAACATTGTATCAATCGCATCTGCTAGAAAAATGACAGGATGGATAATGAGAACCTTCAAAACTAGGGAGGCCAAGCCCATGATGACACTCTTCAGGTCACTTGTTCTATCTAGGCTGGAATATTGCTGCACTCTAACAGCACCTTTCAAGGCAGGTGAAATTGCCGACCTAGAAAATGTACAGAGAACTTTCACGGCGCGCATAACGGAGATAAAACACCTCAATTACTGGGAGCGCTTGAGGTTCCTAAACCTGTATTCCCTGGAACGCAGGCGGGAGAGATACATGATTATATACACCTGGAAAATCCTAGAGGGACTAGTACCGAACTTGCACACGAAAATCACTCACTACGAAAGCAAAAGACTTGGCAGACGATGCACCATCCCCCAATGAAAAGCAGGGGTGTCACTAGCACGTTAAGAGACCATACAATAAGTGTCAGGGGCCCGAGACTGTTCAACTGCCTCCCAGCACACATAAGGGGGATTACCAACAGACCCCTGGCAGTCTTCAAGCTGGCACTGGACAAGCACCTAAAGTCAGTTCCGGATCAGCCGGGCTGTGGCTCGTACGTTGGTTTGCGTGCAGCCAGCAGCAACAGCCTGGTTGATCAGGCGCTGATCCACCAGGAGGCCTGGTCACAGACCGGGCCGCGGGGGCGTTGACCCCCGAAACTCTCTCCAGGTAAACTCCAGGTAACCACCAGCATTCAAGGACCACTATAGTAACCACCAACATCATGGACCACTACAGTAACCGCCATCATTCAAGGACCACTATAGTAACCAGCAACATTCATGGGCCACTATAGTAACCACCAGCATTCAAGGACCACTATAGTAACCACCAACATTCAAGGACCACTACAGTAACCACTAATATTCAAGAACCACTATAGTAACCACCAGCATTCAAGGACCGCTACAGTAACCACCAGCATTCAAGGACCACTACAGTAACCACCATCATTCAAGGACCACTATAGTAACCACCAACATTCATGGATCACTATAGTAACCACCAGCATTCAAGGACCGCTAAAGTAACCACCAACATTCATGGACCACTACAGTAACCACCATCATTCAAGGACCACTATAGTAACCATCAACATTGAAGAACCACTATAGTTACCATCAACATTCAAGGACCACTATAGTAACCACCAATATTCAAGGACCACTATAGTAACCACCATCATTCAAGGACCACTAAAGTAACCACCAACATTCAAGGACCACTATAGTAACCACCAACATTCAAGGACCACTATAGTAACCACCAACATTCATGGACCACTACAGTAACCACCATCATTCAAGGACTACTATAGTAACCACCAACATTCAAGGACCACTATAGTAACCACCAACAATCAAGGACCACTGTAGTAACCACCAACATTCATGGACCACTATAGTAACCACCAACATTCAAGGACCACTATAGTAACCACCATCATTCAAGGACCACTATAGTAACCACCAACATTCAAGGACCACTATAGTAACCACCAACATTCAAGGACAACTATAGTAACCATCATCGTTCAAGGACCACTATAGTAACCACCAACATTCATGGACCACTGTAGTAACCACCAACATTCATGGACCACTATAGTAACAACCAACATTCAAGGACCACTATAGTAACCACCATCATTCAAGGACCACTATAGTAACCACCAACATTCAAGGACCACTATAGTAACCACCATCATTCAAGGACCACTATAGTAACCACCAACATTGAAGGACCACTATAGTAACCACCATCATTCAAGGACCACTATAGTAACCACCAACATTCATGGACCACTGTAGTAACCACCAACATTCATGGACCACTATAGTAACCACCAACATTCAAGGACCACTATAGTAACCACCAACATTCAAGGACCACTATAGTAACCACCAACATTCAAGGAACACTATAGTAACCACCAACATTCAAGGACCACTATAGTAACCACCAACATTCATGGACCACTACAGTAACAAACCATCATTCAAGGACCACTATAGTAACCACCAACATTCAAGGACCACTATAGTAACCACCAACATTCAAGGACCACTGTAGTAACCAGCAACATTCATGGACCACTATAGTAACCACCAACATTCAAGGACCACTATAGTAACCACCATCATTCAAAGACCACTATAGTAACCACCAACATTCAAGGACCACTGTAGTAACTACCATCATTCAAGGACCACTATAGTAACCACCAACATTCATGGACCACTGTAGTAACCACCAACTTTCATGGACCACTATAGTAACCACCAACTTTCAAGGACCACTATAGTAACCACCAACATTCATGGACCACTATAGTAACCAACATTCAAGGACCACTATAGTAACCACCAACATTCAAGGACCACTATAGTAACCACCAACATTCATGGACCACTATAGTAACCACCAACATTCAAGGACCACTATAGTAACCACCAACATTCATGGACCACTACAGTAACCACCATCATTCAAGGACCACTATAGTAACGACCAACATTCAAGGACCACTATAGTAACCACCAACATTCAAGGACCACTATAGTAACCACCAACATTCATGGACCACTATAGTAACCACCAGCATTCAAGGACCACTATAGTATCCACCATCATTTAAAGACCACTATAGTAACCACCAACATTCAAGGACCACTATAGTAACTACCATCATTCAAGGACCACTATAGTAACCACCAACATTCATGGACCACTGTAGTAACCACCAAATTTCATGGACCACTATAATAACCGCCAACATTCAAGGACCACTATAGTAACCACCAACATTCAAGGACCACTATAGTAACCACCAACATTCATGGACCACTATAGTAACCACCAACATTCAAGGACCACTATAGTAACCACCAACATTCAAGGACCACTATAGTAACCACCAACATTCATGGACCACTATAGTAACCACCAACATTCAAGGACCACTATAGTAACCACCAACATTCATGGACCACTACAGTAACCACCATCATTCAAGGACCACTATAGTAACGACCAACATTCAAGGACCACTATAGTAACCACCAACATTCAAGGACCACTATAGTAACACCAACATTCATGGACCACTATAGTAACCACCAACATTCAAGGACCACTATAGTAACCACCAACATTCATGGACCACTATAGTAACCACCAACATTCAAGGACCACTATAGTAACTACCATCATTCAAGGACCACTATAGTAACCACCAACATTCATGGACCACTGTAGTAACCACCAACTTTCATGGACCACTATAATAACCGCCAACATTCAAGGACCCCTATAGTAACCACCAATATTCAAGGACCACTATAGTAACCACCAACATTCAAGGACCACTATAGTAACCACCAATATTCAAGGACCACTATAGTAACCACCAACATTCATACTTTACCGGACCATCTTAGGGACATCGTACATATATAAAAGCAAATATCCGGTGTACCGGCTACATCTTCATAAGGAAACTCACTGGGGTAGCCTACACTAGGCTATATCTTCATAAGGAAACTCACTGGGGTAGCCTACGCTAGGCTACATCTTCATAAGGAAACTCACTGTTGTAACCTACACTAGGCTACATCTTCATAAGGAAACTCACTGGGGTAGCCTACACTAGGCTACATCTTCATAAGGAAACTCACTGGGGTAGCCTACGCTAGGCTACATCTTCATAAGGGAACTCACTGGGGTAGCCTACACTAGGCTACATCTTCATAAGGAAACTCACTGGGGTAGCCTACGCTAGGCTACATCTTCACAAGGGAACTCACTAGGGTAGCCTACACTAGGCTACAT